>JAUTXW010002403.1:2605000-3145000 GCA_030620095.1 Kuschelorhynchus macadamiae | reverse complement strand
ACTTTTAGTTCAGATCGCAGTGACACTCGGTCGAAGAACTGGCCATAATAAAGAAGAAGAGATTTAAACGATTCTTCTGGAAAAGTTTTCCCTTTAAATGCATTTAAATTGCAGAGCTCGAGGAATTTAAAATCATTTAAACCGTTAAATCTATAGTTTATTTGTTGCCGAATTTGATCGATTATTTCATAAGAGAGGCGTCTGTATGATGTTTGAACATCTCCCACATTGTCTATTCGAAGACGCTTGGCTTGTGGCTCTACATTTACGTCATCGTTTTCTCCCAAAATAGGTCAAAGTCATCTCTTTTTTGGCTTAACATGGACTTAAAATCATCCACCTTTCTTAGGCACAAAGCAATATCATTTGTTTTAGTTTGTAATATATTAAAAACATTGTCCGAGAATGGAAATATTTCTGAAAATATGTTGAACAAATAATTGAAACTAAAATCTCGTTTCAAACAGTCCAAAAACCCCTCGAACTATTTATTGCTTCTGAGTCGTTTTATTATTTTCTATTATATTCTCCAACAGTTCAATCAGTGATTCACGATTTTCAGATACTGTTAACACAAGTCTTCCATTATAGTTCCACCTAGTAGGAGCTACTTTGGGCAATCGTTTGTGGACAATGGAGTCCAAAGCTTGTGTACGTTTTGTTGACTTGGAAAAAAAGCAGCCATGCCATTTAAAGTAACGAAAAATACTTTACACTCTTTATTGTGATTGATGGACTGAGATAAAACTAAATTTAATTTATGAGCAAAACAATGGACAAACACAGCACTTGGGAAAGTTTCTCGAACTTTAGCTTGCAGACCCCCTAATTGTCCTACCATCACTGCAGCTACATCATAGCTTTGAGCAACTAATTTTTTCTCTCCATTAATTTCTTTAGTAACGTTATAAATTACAGTATATAATGGATCTGCTGTACGATTTTCGGACACATTCTTAAAACCTAAAAATCGCTCTCGAATACTTCCGTCTGTTTTAACGTAGCGTATTACTACAGATAATTTTCTAAAATTAGTGATATCAGTTGTTTCGTCCAGAACAATAGCAATGAACAGCGCCTCGCCAATCTTCTGCTTAATTCTTTTTAAAATAATGGTTGCAACAGCGGAAATGAAATTATTCTGGATTCGATTCGACGTTCCGCGAAAAACGCTAGACTGCTCTAAATGATTTTTTTAAGCAATCATCATATTTAGCCATTAAACTAAGTAAATCTTGAAAATTTCCTCTATTTGAAGAAACCCCTGTTTCGTCATGACCTCTAAATCCCAATTCGTGCTGTCCGAGAAAACAAACAACATCTATAAGTCTTCTTAATATTTGCAAATTTTTATGGGCTAGTTCATTGTGTTGGCGGTGACTAATTTCCAACTGTTTATTAAGGGTGTGTTCAATTCTGGTTTTGCCGAAGACTTTTTCTTTTATGACGGCCTACAAATGCGCTTTGGACATAATGTGTTTTTACAGCTTCATGGAAATTGTTTAAATCGGAAAAACCAGTTTTATTCCAGAAACCTTTTTCATTTTCAAAAAGTAAACATGGCCAACAAAATAATTTGCTTATATTTTAGCCATTTAAATTGTTCGTATTGTTTTTCCGGATAAAAATGTCTAATACAGTTTTTCGTTTTTGTGGTTAAATTTTTCATAGGTGGTTTTGCCCTTCCTTTGGAAATTATTTGAAGCTTAACAGCGAAGTTTAATGTTGAAAATCCTTTTATTATTAAGACACACATCACACATTCACAGTCACTCTTCTTACTAAATTCTCCAACCTTTTCAACGTTATTACCGACATCCGAAGTTGACGGTATTTGCATATCTACGTCCGTATTATTGTCTTCCATATCTCACCATGCACGACGCGACGTACGTATCACACAACACACGGATAGCCGTTCAAACAAAGAACCTACTCCAACGATAGCTTCCGCCACCGGTTAAAGCACGCGACTGAAATGCAAAAATTGCAAACAGCCGCACAGTGGGCCAGATGACTTGGTTATGGAGGAAAAATTAAGATTCTTAAGGTTTTGTAGCGAAAATGTTGTTTTATCTATATTTAATACTGTACTTAATTATAACTACAAAGATAATCTTTATAAACTTAAAATCTAATTTATATACAGGGTAATTAATAATTATTATAAATAAGTCGCTTTTTAACTTTCTTGGGTTTCATTATAACAATGATTTTTTTAGCTTGTGGAGAATTACTAGGCTTTGCTACTACATATAGGTATGTGCAAAAAAAATGTATAGGGTGTCCCAAAAAAGCGTTAGCGTAAAAAAGGCGAACCTCAAAAATGCCATCAATTACCTAAAAGTACGTAAATAGTTTTTCTAACTGCTTAAAATGTAAACGTATAAAAAGTTTACATTAGAAAACTTCTGTAAAAAATCTGCAATCTACATTTTAGGATATTTAAATATAACAATAATATTAGGGCAGCCTACTAATATTTATTTATTCTGTAATTTTAACTAATATCTATTAAAGATAATAATTGAACATACTATTATGGACCTAGCTAATCTAATAAAATATTGAAATTTGTAAAAAATTATAGAATTTTTTTCTTTTCCGCAAATAAATACGGCCCTGTACCAATTCAATTTTCGAATAACAATGCATAGTCATCGGACCTGAATAGGTGTACGAAATTTCAGCTCGATCGAACATCGGAAAGTTAAATTTGGGCCCCGCCCTCCTGAATACGGCCCTGTACCAATTCAATTTTTGAATAATAATGCATTGTCTTCGGACCTGAATATGTTTACAAAATTTCAGCTAAATCGGTTAAGAATTTCTATTTCAAAATTAAGTTGCAAGATTTTGCCCGAACAAACATACATAGCATACATACATACATTCAAAGCAAGTTAAATAAAAGCTTGTAAAAAGAGGGGCACCTGGTGGCACTTCATTTATATTTTGATTTTTGACATATACTTCACTAAATTAGACCATATAAGTTTCATACTGGAAATCGGTGGAAATCCAATTTATAAATCAATCCAAACTGTGTGGTTTTTTTTATAATTATAACATATCAAGACTAGATTATTAAGTCCAGTTTACTATTAATATATATACATTTTTCTAAACGTAGCTATGTGAATCAAAACTACTTACCATTAGGATCACACTCCATATCACAAAATTTTTCACTTTAGAACTGACAGAGATTAACAGATATTTATATTTAACAAACAAATTATGCACTAATTGACCGGTCGCGAAGCAACGTAAAACAAATCAATTTTTCGGGCCTACTGGATGTTTCAATAAAACTGCGTGTATCATTATTTTGATAAGCTATCTTTTATGAAGTAATGCTAACGTAATTTTTTTTCATTTTCCCAAAATTTAAATTTTGATATTATTGGAAAGTTCAATAACCTCTGGCTCGATTCACAGGAAATCAAGCATACAGGACTTGTAATTTTTTTTGGGGCACTGCTTCCCTTTCTTCCATGGACTGCACGCCCCTGTCTATTACGTTGCGAATATTTGTTTTTAACTGCTCTAAACTTTGTGGTAGCGAATTATAGCATCGTTCTTTTATGTACCCCCATAGAAAAAAAATCGGGAATGAATAGAGCCTTCTCTTCCAATCCACCTGTTTTCAAAGACGTTATTTAGGTATCCCAGGTTTTAATTGCGTTTTTTATCGGTGCAGTTTTATTAAACATATTTCTCAATCTTCTTCGAGTTACCTTTTTGATTTAGTTTCTGCAAACATTATCACACACTTTGCCTTTTCACTGAACGGAAACATTTTTCACTTCCACTTCAAAAGAATATGTGAAAAGAGATCGACTTTTTTCAAAACAAAAAAAAATTAGCCGTGATATTCATATAGACATGCAGTATTTTTTTCGGAGCTTAATAAATGTATTAGCTAAAGGGAACTAAATAGTGTTACGGCTTTCTTTTAGATACGTGCATACATAAAAAACATAAACTAGTTCAGACGCTCTCGACTAGTAATTTCACTTTATATTTCTTGCATCATTTTATAATATGAACTTAAAATAGTAACCTCATTTCTGGAAAGTTCGTGACTTTACAGCTTATTTTGAGGCATCAAAGTGAACCGTGTGAGAGAGTCTTGATCATGCTTCAAGGTGACGTTTTCGCACAAATTTTCTTCATACATGAAAATATTTTCTTTAACCGTTAGGTACTGGAGTATGTTAATTTAATTATAGTCAGTAAATTAAAATTTAAACTTCTCTACGAAATGTCTATAGTTTTTGATATTGGAACTTGATCGTCCTGTGAAGGGGTTTAAAATACTGGTTAAATAAATGTTTATTAATTTTGTAAAATGGCGAACTTATTGTACTGACGTTGGAATTTATTGGTACATTGGTAAAGGATTGAATGTGTTCGAATGATTGTGTAGTATTAAGGAATTTATTTTAGTTATTAGTTAGTTTTATAAAATACAACTTAATGTATTAAAAATTTACTGCTATATAAATAAATATAAAGACAAGTATATATATATATATATATATATATATATATATATATATATATATATATATATATATATATATATATATATATATATATATATATATATATATATATATATATATATATATATATATATATATATATATATATATATATATATATATATATATATATATATATATATATATATATATATATATATATATATATATATATATATATATATATATATATATATATATATATATATATATATATATATATATATATATATATATATATATATATATATATATATATATATATATATATATATATATATATATATATATATATATATATATATATATATATATATATATATATATATATATATATATATATATATATATATATATATATATATATATATATATATATATATATAATGTAATTTAGCTAGTTATAGACACGTGTACAATCAACTGGCTAAGAGACGAGTACAACTAGCGCCAAAATGAATACACAAAACCACACCAGAGTCACCAACAGGAGCAAAACCGACATATGTGGTTACCGAGAGAACATCCGAAATCTTCGCCGGACTCTCTATTTACCACGGAGTACCATATAGCCATCTGTAGCGAAACTCGAAACTCAGAGTAGTAAATCAATTTATTTTAATACAGAAACAGATGGCTTCTTGGCCCTTGAAGCCAACATTGCGTCATGTTTTGGTTGATTCTCGACAAAATGGTGAAGGAATAATCCTTACCGTTAGTTCTTCCGTTTTGTATAACTTTTTACAACCATGAACCGCTATATATATTTATATATATATATATATATATATATATATATATATATATATATATATATATATATACATATATATATATATATATATATATATATATATATATATATATATATATATACATACCCTTAATTGAGATCTTCCTGGGTAAAAGCCTGCCTGATGAGGATACATGCATACCGCTTACATGCAAAAATTATATTTTTGCTCTTTGCTACATATATATATCGCCATTTCATGGTATATTAAAAATAAACTTAAATAGATTCAGCTGACAACTCGGTCCCATGAAATCCTTAAATAAATATAACACAGTCTGAAATATTTAACTAAAACTCAAATTTCAACTGTTAAAATGTTTAATTCCTTTAAAAAAATGCGTGTGATGTATTTTTTTAGAAAATATCTAAATACATGGTTACCTGTTATAATTACAATTATTTATATGAGGCGAAACGTTTATGTATAAAGAAACCACTTGAGTTTGTTCTCACTTTCAAAAAATGGTTTAAAACAATGTACTTTTAGCTCTAAAAATTAAAAATCATATAAATTAAGGTAACTTATCTTTTTCGTTTTTATACAAAAGGGTAGGGGTTGGTTCAGTCAACGGTGAGTATTTTGAGATTCTCCAACTAATCTCTTATGGGGACGGGTCTTTCAAGTGTACATAAGCCCACTCAGTCAAATACTAAAAATGAAAATTGTTTTTTCACATTTATTTATATTTAACTTTATCGTCGAAAGAGGGAACCTTTACAAAACATAATTCATCAAGTTTGATACATATTTTGGGTTAAAAAAACCTTTTTATGGAAACGTTTTCCTAAATTTTAGGTTGGCTTTATTTTCAGAGAAAATAAACTCGCTACTTCTGTCAGCATGTACAATTTGTCATTTGTTAGGGGAAGCTTCTCTGGACTAATTTAATAATTTGCCTAAACCTTCTAAAACTAAATCAGAAAATCACAGTATTTACACAGTGTAGAGCGTTGTTTACTTAGATTTAATCTTTCAAATTTAACAGGGGGGCATTTAAATGTATTTAAAGTATTTGAAAAATCTGCAGTTCAATTTATAAAAATAAGCAAAGTTCGTATAAACATAACAAATTCTTAATTGTGTTATTATACTAGGCGGTTAAATATGTTAAAATAGGGTCTGTTCAATTTGGGTAACAAATGGAAAATTTCTTATTATAGCCCAAATATTTTGCTTATTTTAAATATAAAATTGAATTTGAAAAATATTTGATACGCAGTAATAAACAACTACAAAATTATTACTTTGCCAAACAAAAAAAATAAAATTTTTGTGACAAATCATTGTTTTGTTTAAATAAGCCTTTAATTAAGTTTTTTTAACAGGTTTTTTTAAAAGGTTTAGTTTTTAGGTACTTTATTGTTATTATGTTCTTCGTTTATTATCTAAGAAACTACGAGCAGTTTAAATAGATTTTTATCTCGTATTTGCAGGATCTTTAATTTAGCTGTCCCAAAATTTTTAATTTCATTTTTTTTGTTTTGTAAATTTTTATTTTTGTATGTTTATAGATAAGTTCTGGAAATGACTGATATTGAAAATATTATAAGACAAATAAAACAATAATACTAGCTGCATAATGTTTTATTTACAATTTCTGCTTGAAATAAATTTGAACAATAAAGAACGAAATAGGTACATATTTAAAAAAAAAATGCTAGAAAACATCACCACCATGTTTTATGCACAGCTGGCAGCTCTTACCTATGCTTCTGTACGTAACATTGATTAACATTTTTCTGTCATTACCAAGAATCATATCGGTAATACTTTGCAGTAACTCGTCAACGTTTGGATGCTTTTGTAGGTAAACTCTGTCCTTGAAGAAATCTAAAGGTGTGATATCCGGGGACCTTGGAGGCCAGCGTATTGGGCCATTTTTAGCTATCCACTTATTCTCAAAGTATCCTTGAAGTAGTTGCTGTATAACTTGGGTGTTATGAGGGGGAGCCCCATCCTGCTGAAAATACATGCGACTTCTTTCCTTTAAACACACATCGTTCACAACATTTTCTAAAATTTGATATTATTTCGTATTAAACGTATGGTGTAGAATATACAAAGGAAGAATTATTGGAATTAGAGGTCCAATAATTCTTCCTTTGTATATTCACACCATACGTTTAAACTGAATCGCCTTTGAGGATTACGCTGATGGACTTGCATAAGATTTTCCCGTGACTAATAATCACGATTTTTTCGGTTAAACATTCCCCCATTTGAAAATTTGGCTTTGTCACTTCATAAAAACATTTGGGGTAAATTAGGAAATATCCTTCATTGATCAAGAAACCATGTATAAAAAAAATTTGAAAAGCCTTGGAGGGTGATTTTTTTCACGATTACAAACATTTTATTTAGCCTTCATTTTATTCCTCCATCTTTACTTCTTATCATCACAGTTTTACCAGTTTATCTTTATATCACTTAATTTTCGCACAAAATTTAAAATCAATCTAATCAGTAGTTTTTTCCATCCTGATTTCTGCCGTTTTATTTCGCCATTTTCAATTCGTACTAAAATTTTACCAGTTGATTCCTATGTAATACTTGATTTTGATGCAAAATTTGAGGTAAATTAAATAGGCAGTTATTCAGTAATAATTTTTTAAAAACATTTCACTAGGCTGCCATTGTGTTCAGTAATATTTGATTTTTACCAAAATGTTACCAGGTCATCCCCATGTGACCATAAATGTTTTGATTTTTAAAGCCACTCAACAAACAAACCGACAGACCGACCGAACTGAGAAAAAACTTGGCACCTAGAAACCCTAACACATGAAGATCCCGTAAAAACTGGGAGGGAGATTTTTTCAGGATTACAGTATTTTACTTGTACGAGGTTAGTAGTATATAACAGTTTGGACGAGATGGATATGACTTGTTAGAAATCAAATAGTAGAGGCTTTTATTTACGGTGACCCTACAATAATTAAGATACTATAAGTTATGATGAATATGGCTTACTGAATTAGTAACCGGGATTTGAATTCAAATTACCTCGATTAGTTGAACTGCATCTCTAAATTGCCTTTTTCTCTAAATCTTACAACTTTTTACCAAGCAAACTTATTTAAGCATAATTCAGTCCAAAAGTAAACATACCCTAGGTGAAGTCAATATGACCATAAATAACCAACTGTTCTTTTTTTGCATGCCACTGGCCTCAATATGGTTTACCTAATATCTTAAAAATACCAATAGTTATCAGAACTTATGTTTAAAAACCCTTCTCTGCTTTATAAATGTATCAAACATATTAAATACAAACGACTTTTGGCAAACATGTTCAGGCCTTTTCGGTTCAATGTTTATAGACACATGTTTAATATCTTCTGGACACACAGAAACAACAATAATAATTTATCCAAGTATCGTTGAAAATTGTTTATATGATTCCTCCTGAAATTAAAAGGAAACGTTTTTGTGACGAACACAAACAAGAAAAACAAAAAAACAAACAGGTAAAAGTTGAAAGCTCCCCCAACAATTCAATCCGGGATGTCAATAACAAATTTTGATGAGGGTAAACGACTTAAATCACTCAACGAGCCACAAAGCATTTTGGTCTAAAAGCTTCTCGTCATGCTTTAAATGTGTTTTGATTCGAATATTACACACCGTTGGAAAGGAAGCTCATTTTTAAGACGGTGAAAAATGGAAGTAAACCACTGGACTGGAAAGTTTCCGTAGAAGAAGATAAATGTATAGAGGATTTTATTAAGTTTTTAAAATCGTTAGTTGTTGCATGTTATGTTTTTGAAGTTCTCTGTATGATGCTTGCATTAATTTTCTAAATTCCTTTGAGGTTATTTATTTAGACACGACAAGAATTATCTATTCCTTACATATATTTTTTAACTGATTTCCGTTATGAATTTGATACTATGTTTTTTTTTATGTATGCACATTAATTACTCCCCGAGGGTTTGACCAATTAAGATGAAATTCTCAGGCAATATTCAGGATATTATTGGTGTGGTTTCATTATAATATTATATAAGTGTAAAAACTAAGGGAGTGTTGCTATTTTCAACTGTTTCTGCGAGCCCGGAAGCAATATACATTCCGTTCACCATATCGTCAGGAATAAAAGTATATATGTTAATATCGTATTTCGTATGGCTTCAGGGGTTTTAATGGCACGGAATTCAACTTTACTAGCATATTTTGACAATTTTTATAATATTAATACTGTGATTCTGACAAAGTCTCATATGCAATAGACTCAGCAGCTACTTATTTGTTCAACTAATGATCACAAACATTTTAACCCAAGTTTTTAAGCAAAGGTTTCAAAACTTTAAACTTGGTGTAAATAGAACTAAAAAGAACTAAAAACAAAATAGAATGGACTTCAAAGAAAGAGTATTAAATTAAAAAATATTATTTTATTGCACATTGAAAATTTGACTTTATGAAGTCGGTGTCAAAGTAACAAAGACCATGTCTGTTTAATGTGCTATATATGTAGACACTCAATAGGGACCTGTACATGTTACTAGGGTGACACTTCGGAAAAATAAAATGAACTATTTTGTTAAATTTAATTCACCTGGTTAAAAATTTAATTTTTGAAATAATCTGGTCTGCTCTGTTACTAGAACTGAATATTAATGTTATGGTATATATTGAACTAAGGATTTTAAGCGAATTCAAATCGCATTAGGTTTTGGCAAAGGCGAATGCTTTTTTGAAGTCTATAAATGTCGTCTATATATATTGATCTTATATTCATTAGCCTTTCCGATTACTATTCTTGTTTGATGGTACCAAAGTCTGCTTGCTCTCGCTATTGATAGCCATTTGAAGAAAAATTGAGAAAAAAGCTTATCTGTCGGTAACTAGCGTATTGAGTATGGTAGCTTTTTTTGAACTCAAGGGTTATTAGAATATTGCCAAAATCTTAGGATGACGAACGGGGACGTCGAACAGTTGAGGTCGTCAATGGCGTATTTTGAATGCCTTTCTGGGGGCCGGGCGGAGGGGCAAAAAAAAGTTGCTTTTTGTTTGTTAACACAACATAAGCTTAATACTCCCACGAAAATTAGCAACAGAGTAAAAAAAAAAGGTTTACACTTGTAATAATCGTGGTAAAATAATTTTTACTTTCAAACATTTCGCTCGGATTATTAGCTCTGGGGGGGGGTGCATTTCCCTTCTTTGCCCCCTCCTAAATCCGCCACTGGAAGGTGTTCTTATATAGAGTCTTCAACATACAAAATCTCTTCCCTTGCAACAAATTGTAATTTTTTTTGGTTCTGTTCCTTTTAATAACAAAAGGCAACAATTTACTTGGATTTAAATTTAAAAGTAATATTTATAATAAAAATACATACAAATTGAATTGATAAAAATTATTTAAAATGAATTACATTCACTCAATAAAATAAAATAAATATTACAAATTTAGGGAAAACTATTAATCACCAATTTTATTAAATTTATAAATAATGGGGATCTTGACCCTGATGTTGACGCTCCATTTGAAAGCAATAGATATTAGCGCATTTATAAATGATTCTGCACTAATCTTATGGAAAATGGCTCTCGGTGAAATTGTCCTCACCAAAAGTTACCATTGTCGCAAAAAATCTAACGAGCCGTTTTCGAGTTGCGGTAAGTCAAAAATCAGTTCTCCATTTATAAAGACATTCTGGCGCAAAGCATGCAAGTCTAAGAAATTATGTCAAAAACTATAGGTTAAAAATTAAATCTAAAAGCGACACAAAAATTATACAGGGTGGTACAATAGTTCGACAAAGTACTATATTTTCTTTATTTTTTATAATTTCGTTAAGTTTTATAAGATCAAAAGTACTGCAACCCAAAACATTTTCCACTATACAGGATGTTTCCTGAACGTGTGACGCCAAAAAAAAAATTAAATGAAACACCTTGTATATTTTTTAATTTTCCGTTTCTGCAAAAAAGACATATAATTTGATGTATCACAGGCAAATTTACGTTCAACAGTTTTTCAGGTATTAACAATTAAAAATCGTCCTTTTGCCAAATTTAGAGCGGTATAAAATGAGAAAGGTTTAAAATAGAAGATTTTCACTTTGCTTGATTGACAGGTGGCAGTATTAAAATATACACCAAAATATTTCTTTTTTTTTCAAGTTAAGATGGGAAAGTGAAAATCTTACTTTCCTATCTTGAGTCGTTTTCATTTTATATCGATCTAAAGTTGGCAAAATGGCGATTTTCGATACTGAACATCAGTTGAATGAAAGTTTACAATATGTGATACATCAAATTAAATGTTTTTTGAACAGAACCAGAATATCGCAAAATGTGTTTCATTAAAAAAAATATTTTCTTGACGTCACGCTTTCAAGAAATACCCTGTATGGTTAAAAATATTTTTAAATTTTAATCTTAAACAACTTCTAAAAAAATTATTTTCGCGGCATGGTAGATTTATTTGGTCTAGAACAGATGTTTTTCTGTGTTACGTAGTAACTAATGTGAATTTACTTTAATTAATCTGTCAAAATATTGTAGATTATATGATACAACATAACGAAAACATAGATTATTGGTTTTTGTGTGCTAATATGGCAAATAGCTCTATATATACAGGGTGTCCCACTAAGGGCGGCAGGGTAGCTTTTCTCAGAGATTATTCGCTTCGCGAAAAAAAATTTCATGACTAAAGTGGCTAAGAGAAATTGCTGAAAAATATTTTCAACTTTGTAAAACTACCGCAAGATGGCGTACCTGCAATGGTAAATAAAAAAACACTTTTTTTGCAAAAATACCCAATATGAGATAACATTTTGATAACAGCAACAAAAACTCCAACTAAATTTGCGTCAGTTTTGTTAAATGCATTTTGTCATATTTCCAATAATAAGGATAGGGGAAGGTGATAAATAAATCAACTTTCAAAGCGCTCTGTCTCCTACATCTTTTATTTAATGTTATCCAAGTGGGCACTTGTTTGAAAGAGCATTTAAAGCTCTTTTAACTACTGTCTTTTGGCTCTCGACCGTTCTTGGTACACTAACTAGAGGGCGTTATTTAAACAAAACTCAATTTTTAGAGATTTTCTCGAAAAAATCAAATAGAACGGTATGCTTTTAACAGTGTGATTTAAAAAGGAAAAATTGCCTAAATTCTGGCGAATACCGCGTTTTAATATATTTATTCATTTTTTAGTTATTTGAAAATAACCTGTTTTCCACTGTTAAAAAAATATTAGCTTCTAATCATAATTAAATGTTATTATTCTGTGACAAAGTATTCTTTATTACAACTTGAAAGCAAATAATTCTTATAACAATAGTGTTGGCTTTACCTCACACTTTATCCACGCTTGGTACTGGTCCACATTTACTTATTATCAAAAATTTGAAGCGTGTTTAAAAGCCAACGGGCTATAAAAATAACAAAACCGAAAACCCATTAAGTAAATCACTAGCAACATAAAAGAACAATAACGATAACACACAAATCTTAAAAAATTACAATTAACAAAAATGTCTTTACAAATGTTCAAATTGTTTAGCAACGGCGACTTCAATTTCAGCTCTCGAAATGCTAGCTATAGCATTTCGAATTCTTTCAATCATATTTTCTGGCGTAGTAGGGCGCGTTTCAAACTAGCAGGCCATGAAAACAAATTGCCTCGTCCTATCCAGCCGTTTCGATAATATTCGTCCAAAAAATTACGAACTGCCCTGGAGAAGTGTGCCGGACAACCATCACGTTGAAACCACATTTGTCTTCTGATTTCTAAACGAACATCTTCCAATAGTGCAGGCAACTCATTTGTTAAAAAGTTTAGATAAACTTCGCCGTTCAAGTGACCATTAAAAAAAATGGGCCAATTATGTGGCCATCCAGTATGCCACACCAAACGTTTACACTCCATCGATTTTGATTGTCGACTTCACGCATCCAGTGAGAATTAACTGATGACCAATAGTGCATATTATGTAAATTGACCCCTCCAGTGTTCGTGAAGGTTTCTTTCTCCGTCCATAATATGCGGGACAAGAAATAAGGATTCTCGACAATCATAGATCTTAGCCAGTAGCAGTGATCTAATCTTGAATTAAAATCTTCTTCTGTCAGAGATTGGTGCAGAGTAACGTGATATGGATGTAATTTATTGTCTAACAAAATTCGATGTATAGTCGACTTACTAATTCCCAAGTCCAACGAAATTACTCTAGTGCTTAAATGTGGATTAATTTGAAAGCAAGCAAGAATGTTGATAATGTTATCCTCATTTCTAATTGCACGATTTCTTCTAGTGCACTGAAATCGTATTCACTTGACCAAATTCGCGCAAATTTTTAGCAAAACGCATAAATACTCTTTTACTGAAATGTCTTCTATCAGGATATTTAGCTGCATATACCCGTACGGCTATATTCGCCTTTTCAAAATTTTGGAAGTATACGGCTAAAATGTCATAAGATTCTTCAATGGAATAAGACATTTTTACCAAGTCAGTTTAAGAAAATTATGACAATATATACTCGCAAATACTAAATAAGCTCTAACAATAAATATGCATTGTTGCTTATTTGAAGTTTGACATACGGCCATTTTTAAATTGAGTAACGCGCCAGCCAACCACGTTTAATTTGCCTTTTTTGTTTTTACCCAGCCTACTTGCAATATTTTAACGTTGACGAGTAACTAATAATATTCTTAGTTATTAACGTTATGTCTGTAAACATTAACATTAATACAAATAATGATTTACTTTAATACAGAATAAGCTATTTTTAAAATTAGGTTTTAGGATTTACCACTTTTATGAATGCTTCATAGGAAGTAACTAAAAAATTAATAAAGATATCAAAACAGGGTTTAGTTAATTTTTCCCTCCTTAAAATCACTGGGTTTACGGAAATGACAACAATTTTGAACATTTGTAAAGAGATTTTGTAATGGTAATTTTTTAGGACTTCAGTTTTACCGTTTTGTTATGGTCATAGCACGTTGGACTTTAAATGCTTCAAATTTTTGATAATAAATAAATTTGGACCAGTACCAAGCCTGAATAAAATATGAGATAAAGCCAACACTATTGTAATAAGGAGTATTTGCTTTCAAGTTGTAATAAAGAATACTTTGTCATAGAATAATAACATTTAATTTTGATTAAAAGCTAATTTTTTTTTGATCAGCGGAAAACAGCTTATTTTGAAATAACTAAAAAATGAATAAAGATATCAAAACGCGGTTTTCGCTAGAATTTAGACAATTTTTTCCTCCTTAAAATCACACACGTTCCATTTGATTTATTCGAGAAAATCTCTAAAAATTAACTTTTGTTTAAACAACGTCCTCTAGTTAGTGCACCAAGAACTATCGAAAGCCAAAAATGACAGTAGTTAAAAGAGCTTTAAATGCTCTTTCAAACAAGTAGCCACTTGGATAACATTATATAAAAGATGTAGGAGACAGAGAGCTTTGAAAGTTGATTTATTTATTACCTTCCCCCACCCTTATTATTGGAAATATGACAAAACGCCTTAAACAAAACTGACGCAGATTTTGTTGGAGTTTTTGCTGCTGTTATCAAAATGTTATCTCATGTTGGGTATTTTTGCAAAAAAGTGTTGTTTTTATTTACCATTACAGGTACGTTATCTTGCGGTAGTTTTACAAACTTGAAAATATTTTCCAGCAATTTCTCTTGGCCACTTTAGTTGTGATTTTTGTTTCGCGAAGCTGTAGCTTCCACAGTTTCTGAGAAAACCTACCCGGCCGCTCTTTGTGGGACACCCTGTATATATAAATATGTTTATTTTTATAACAATAATTACTTTATAATCATTCGTAGTTTGCCAGAGAATTCGTTTTAATACCTAGGTTTAATATAGAATGGCAGCTTTCACGGCTTTGGTGAATTAAGAAATTATGGTTCTTGGGATTAGACCATGTCAAATTGGAATTCTATCCGACATTTCACCTCCAATTGCACAAGGCATCTTCAAGGATCTTTACTCTACGAGATCTGAGTACCGAATGAGCTCGTATTTTTTTTTTTTTTTTTTTTTTTTTTTGTGTCGATGGGGAATGCTTTTACGCACGAATTCCCTTGGGGTTTCGGTGAGCAATATCTAGTTCCTGAGGAGCACGGAGAGTCAGAAATTTCGATTTGCCCACTTCCATCCTAGAGTATATTAGCGCAGGAGCCCGTGTCTAGGTCTCCTGTGCCTTGTCCAATTGTTGCGTCTCGGAGCTAGCGGATCATAATCTACCAGGTCCCGTAAGTTTTCGTTGGGGTGATTTTCTGCTGCCCTGCAGGCTCGGGTAGCCTTTTGCCGCATGAATTCTTCAATAGGTGTCCATTGAAGATCACGCTGCAGGTCCTCGTTCCTGATAAACCATGGGGCGTCAGCTGCCATCCTAATGAGTTTGTTTTCTGTCCTCTTTAGCTTCATTAGGTTGGTCTTAGAAGCATATCCGAAGGATGTGGAGCCGTAGGTGAGTTGGCTCCTAGCTACTGTTTGGATCAGTAGCAGTTTGGTCCTCAATCCCATTTCACTTTTTCGACAGAGCAGTGGATAGAGTTTACCCACTGCTTGTCTAGTTTTTCTCCTCGCTGCGTTGATATGGTTGTTCCATGTCAAGCTTCTGTCCATTGTCATCCCTAGGTACTTGGCCTCGTTTGTCCAAGGGATCTCGACATCTCCAATTTGGATTCCGGCTGTTGGAACCAGTCTCCTTCGTTGGAATAGGATTGCTTGGGACTTCTGGGGGTTCATTTTAACCTTCCATTTGACACACCAGTCATGAAGGTTATCAATGTCCTCTTGTCGTCTGCCCATTATCCGGGTGCTTCTGCTTTGGTGTAGGATGGCTGTGTCGTCCGCGTAGAGTGCTGTTAATCCCTCTGGGATATCGTGAGAGAAGATGGAGTATAGAATGGGTCCCAGCACTGACCCTTGTGGTACTCCAGCTATTAGTCCTCTTGGAGCTGAATGAGAGTCATTCACCTTGACTGTGAATGATCTGTCATTTAGGTAGCTTCTGATAAGCTTTATATTTCTTCTCTCGTATCCAGCCACCGACATTTTGTGGATCAGGCCTTGGTGCCACATTCTGTCGAAAGCTCTTTCGATGTCCAGGAAAACTGCTCCTGTGGCCTCTCTATTGTTGAATCCTTTGGTGATATACTCTGTGGTTCTGAGTACCTGCTGCTCAGATGAGTGCCCTGCCCTGAAGCCGAATTGTTCATCTGGGATGGCATCTAGTTCTTGGGATTCATCTTTTAGTCTTCTGGCTATAGCTCTTTCAGCTACTTTGCTTAAAGCAGGGAGTAGGCTGATGAGTCTGTAGTTGTGTGGTACTGTCCTGTCTTTTCCTGGTTTTTCAATGACGATTACTTCTGCCTTTTTCCATGTGCTGGGGAAGTGGCATGTTCTTATAATAGAGTTTATGATGTTGGCCATCGCACTGTATGCTTTCCTGGGAAAGTTTTTCAGCATTTTGTTGGTGATGCCGTCGGCTCCAGGGGCTTTCTTGACCTTCAGTTTCCTGATGATGTCTCGAAGTTCCCCGGGTGAGACAGGATGTGGATTTTGTTGGGGTAAAATCCTGGCATCCAGGTCTCTAACTGAGTCGTGGACCTCTTCGGTGAGTTCTTCGTCCTCCTCTGGATGTTGGTTAAGCTGACCTTGTTGGACTATGGCATCCGCTAAGGCTTCAGCTTTGTCCTCGTCGGTGTAGATTGGGCCATTTACACCTTGGAGAGGAGGGATAGGACGTTTGTCCATTCGAAGAGCACGTTGCATCTGCCAGGCTGTTTGGTGATACGTGTCTAGGGATCTCAGTTTTTCCTGCCACTTGTTGTTTCGGTGCTCTTGTAACCGATTTCTCAAGTTTTGAGAGTGTCGGTTTAGAGCAATCCTGTCCTCGTCCTCGTGGGATCTAGCGTAGATCCTGCGGAAACGTCTGTTGGTCCTAATCTCGTCTCTGAGATTTTCAGGAAGCTCCTCGGTTTGTCGATGCCTGCTTATGTCTTCCACTACTGTGTTTTCGTGGAAGGCATTCAGGATGGCTGTCTCTAGACATCTTACGGCCTCATCTAGTCCCTGAGGAGCGCGGATCTCAGGGATTTCGATTGCGGCTTTCAGATGTCTTTGATAGGCCTTCCAGTCGGTCGTCTTCTTGGTGTTGTGATTTACTCTGTTGAGGTTTACTCCTAGTTGCAGGAGTACCGGGTTGTGGTCGGATGTACCCTCGTTCAGAGTGTTGATGTCTAGCTCTTCCCTGATGTTTTTCAGGAGCGCAATGTCCAACACGTTTGGTCTCCTGTTTCCACGGGGGAGGTATGTTGGTTGTTCTGGTCCTATTATGGCGAGTCTGTGATCCTCGCATAGTCTGGTTAGTTTGCGACCATTTGGGTTGGAATGGGTGCAATGCCATTCTTCGGATTTGCAATTGAAGTCGCCAATGATGATTTTGGCTCTTCGACCTCTTGCTAAGTGTTCGATGTCCTCATCCAACAGCTCCTGTGTTGGGGAGCGATACGCAGAGGTGATTTTGATCGGGCCTCTATGAGTGTTGACCTCTATGGATGAGCTCGTAGAGATTCAGGAGAGCTTTTATACCCGACTTGTGTTCGCCAAATCGTGACCCTGTGTTAAGATCTATTTGACCTAACCTAACCTAACTTAACCCGTATCTCTATTGAAATGTTTTCTATGTTTAAAAATTTCAATAGATTCTCTAACTTTTCATTTACAAAATTCTGGGACCGATGCCTTGGTTTCCTTTATATTTATAATATGGCCAGTGGTATGCTTGTGTCAGGCTACAGCAGATTAAACAATTTGTTCTTTTTAATGCATCGTTTATGTTCCTTAAATCTAGTTGTTATCTCTACAGGAGCAAGGAATTTTATATAATCCTTCAGTTTGAAAAGCTAGAACACTATCTAACGATGAATCCTTATCATTCTCCTTTCGCGCAGTTGGATTACTATATATTTTAACTGAACGCGTAATATCTTCATTGTAATAGCCATCCCCTCTTTGTGAGTCGGTCAATTTTGATTTTTCCGATGTTAGAGAATCTTGATCAGAAATCGAAATGCCTCTAAATACTAGTCATTTAATAACGGATTTCATTTGTGCTGGATGGTTGTGGGAAGTGGCATTTAAGTATGTATTTGTAAGTGCTTTGTATATCTAGAATGTCCTAATGTACCATTTTGTTTTCTTTGAGCACATACATCTAAAAAGGGAATCGTTCCATTACTTGATATTATAATGTTGTTGATTAAGGTGGTCCAGAAATATAAGTAGATTATCCTGTCCATGATGCCAAACAAAAGTATTGTCTACATATCTGAACCAGTGTTTTGGTTTTGTCGGAGCAATATCCTTAAAGGCTCCATAAAGATTTTCGCTACCACAGGTGATAGAGGAGATCCCAAGCTGCCCCTGAAGTTTGTTTATAAAAATTTCATTGAAAAATGGAATAAGTGGATGTAAGACAAGCTTCCACTAGGTCTATTAAGTTAAGTAAGAATCTGTTTTTCCAGTAAATGGATTAAGAAAATTTTAAAGATATTTACCTAGTTTGTATGTAAGGGAGTCTATTGCACTAACGATCGGTTGAAGTTATGCATCTTGAGAAGTCCGTAGAATCTCGGAATCTTGTCACATCTAATGAACAAAATATCAACCAGTTCATAAGGTAGGTGATTGGAGGCCGTTTATATATCGTGATATTAGTTTTTTAGGTATTCTTTTGTACTTGCTTGTCTTATATAATGTGTAATTGCCCTATATTTATCTCATAATTTAATGTTTTTAGATATTTCAAATAAAAAAGTCTTCCTATACCTACGATCCAAGCCCAAATATATATAATATTTAGAATGGTAACTTTAGCTCAGGATATCAAGCAGTACAACATATGGAAATTTCAGACTATTTCACCGAGAACCATTTCCCATAAGATTGGTGCGGGGTTTGTTTATGTAAGTTTACATTAAAGTACATTATACTGTAAAGTAAACATAAGATAACCACATTGCAAAGAAACTTAGTCGAAAACATCAAGGAAACTCGCCGTTAATGTATGAGAATGTCGCGCTGCTATCAAAAGGAAAGTGACGTTGCTTTACAGGAAAAGATATTCAGCATCAGCCTAGTGACAAATATTTCCCTTTGCTGGGATGATAACGAAGGCGCTACATTCATAATTAGTCAGGGAGTTTAATAAATTTACTAGGGAACGTTAATTATGATTCTACTTTGTTTCAATGCCGTCTTGCTCGAGAATGTGGGGTAAGCCGATAAATATTCGAAACGTTTTAAAGCAATGCTGATTTAGGTGGTGTAAATATCCTGATTATATTAAGCAATATAAAAAACAAATATATTAATTTTTTTCTGTTACTATACAATACGACTCATGAATTCTCTTACTTTAAGGATGAAAATTTTAAATTTGATACAATTTAACAGCAGATTAAATATTAGCTTTTTGTGTATATTTCATGATGAAAGATTTCAAGAGGTCAGGTAAATATTCTAACGGATTTAGTCCTGGTTATAGATTTGTAAAGTAGACTTACCTCAGTTTTTATGTCACGACTGTATATTAAGTATCTTGTATTATTTTTCTTTAGATTTAAAGACAACCAAGACGTTTGAGAAATGCATTTCTCCACCATTTACAAGATCGCTTTCCCCCCTCTTTCTAACATATTGCCTCTTACGATAGAGTATTACCCAATTTTTCTTTGTCTTTAAACAAGGATTTGTTAAACTTAGTATATTTATAATCAGCAGCATATAATGGACATACAAAATCCAGGGTGTTCTATTAAAAAATAATAACTTTTCGGTCTGTCCTGAATTTTGTAATTTAAGGCAAAGAAAATACCAAATAGTTAATGTGCTATAATAGCTTAAAAGTTTATAGAGTTTTTAAATAGTATGACAGCTAATCACAAGTAATGTAAGCAAGTCACCTAGCACTGCGCAAAAAAAAAACACACACAGAAAACTACGTTTATTTATCCATTTGTATAATAAACTTATTTCTTTTCTTGTTCAAATTGAGCAACAATTTTTTCTATATGTTACAGTCTTGTTGCCTATATATCGAGAGTAAGCTTATATTTGAACCCTCTGAATCCTTTACAATATTTTCAATATCCTTAGTGAAATTTTAACAAAAATTATTACTAACTAAAAAATTGCTTATCCAGTTTATATCAAATTTTGCACAAAAATAAAGTATTATATAGGAATAAACTGGTCAAATTTTTGTACGAATCCAAATTGGCGAATATTTGAAAATTCTGACTGAAAAACTACCTAGTAGACTGATTTAAAATTTTGTGCAAGAATTAAACGTAATATAGATACGGAGTGATAAAACTGTGGTACGAATTCAATATGGCGGAACAAAATGGCGGCCAACAAAAATTTTTGTAATCGTGAAAAATCACCATCCCGGAACTTTACAGGTCTTTAGGGGCACTTAGATGCCAAAAAACATGTTTTCTCAATTCCGTCAGTCTGTCTGTCAGTTCGCAGCATAGCCAAAAAACTTCTTAACCCGATTGACTTCAAATTTTGGTCGAAAATTAGGACTAGGGGGCCTGGTAATATCACAAAAATCAAGTATTATAAAATATATTGGTATTTAAGTGTGATATAGAGTTAAATTGGTAAAAATTGTAGTACGAATTCAAGATAGCGGAATAAAGTGGCGACGAAATAAATTGTATATAAGATGAACGTAGAGAAACTTTTTATTCAACTGACTCTAGAAATTCATAACCAGGGAAGATCCACGTAAAGGAAATTTTCCGAATTTTATAGTTTATATCGGTATCTGGTGCTTCATATCATTATCATCAAATTATTATTATTACTATTATTATTATTATTATTGTTTTTTTTGTTGTCTCGCAGTGGTTGTATTTTATACTGACGGGATTATACCAAGTTAGTACAAAAAAAAAACAAAAAAAGGAATAGGAAAAAAAACAACTATTGTGTATTAAGAAATGACCTAACGATGCTACGTTTTCAAAATGACCGATTTCTGGATGTTCCTGTAAATGTCTAAGTCCTAATTGAGCCAAATGCGGTGTAAAAGTTATTGGGGTGAGGCCTGTCACTAATATGATGAGAAGAATAATGATGACTCTTTCCTGTTTCCACAACCTTTTTATTTACCTTGTCGGTGTATTTGGCGATCTTCTCACTGTATTTCGCATGGATGTTCTCGTCTTTGGGGACAGCCATGTCAATTAAATAAGTATTCTTTTCTTTTTTGGATTGAAAGGTGATATCGGGTCTGTTTGCAATGATTGTTTTATCTGCGTGGTTGTCGACGTCCCTGTAGAGCTTGTAGTCTTCGTTTTCAAGTATGGATGTTGGTGTATATTGGTAGTAAGGGTCTGTGTTCTCCGTTACTTTGTAAGTTGTGGCTAATGCTTGATAAACGATCTTCGCTGCTGAGTTGTGTCTCGTGGTGTATTCAGTTCCGGCATGTGTCTGTCTTATTTCGCTTTAATCCATGAAGCGTTATTATTGTGTAGTTTCGGTTCTGACCAAATGCTTTTCCATTATTCTGTGATTTCTTGTTTGGTTGGTGGTTCTATTACTCGTGCCTCCTCATTGCTCATGGTTTTTTGGTAGAACTGTTTTTCGCTCCTTCGAAACAGGTTGTTAGCGTCCTTTCTTTCATTTGACTCTTTGTATCTTGAGAGTCTTCCAGCATACACGGATAATTTTTGCTTCAAAGTATCAAGAGTTTCTGTAAGCGTTTGATCAGGAGATGTAGCTTTGATTTGATTTGAGTACTATTATTATTATTATTATTATTATATATATATATATATATATCTATATATATATATATATATATATATATATATATATATATATATATATATATATAAATGTTGGGTAATGCTGAGTTATTATTCTTAAGAAGGAAATAATTATTTATTTAACAACTGGTACAACATTTTTCCTACGTGCGTCGAGGCAAATTTAACAAAGATTTTACATTTTAATCTTTCTAACTTGAAGGAAACCGTTTTTTATATAAGAGAATACGTGTGCGGTAAAGTTACTTTCCGACATTTTTAAATTACGGCTATATTATTAAATAAATTAAAACACACTACTAATTTTTGTTAATTTTTAATTGTAAATTTATATTTCTAAGACACTGCTCATAAGGCCAAAGAACAAAAGTATCATCTATATAAAACCAAAACATTGGTTCGGATATGTAGATGATACTTTTGTTGTTTGGCCTCATGAACAGGATAATCTTCTCATATTTTTAGACCATCTTAATCAGCATCATAATATTAAAGTCACAACGGAAATTGAACCTAATGGAACGATTCCTTTTTTAGACGTATTTGTTCAAAGGAAATAAAATGGTACATTAGTACATTGTGTGTATAGTAAACCGATGCCTACAAATAGATACTTAAATGCAAATTCTCACCACCATCCAGCATAAAAGAAATCGGTTAACTCACTAGTATTTACAGCCATTTCGATTTCTGATCAAGATTTTCTAACATTCGGGACATCGAAACTATCCGAAGTTCTGAGAGGGAATAGCTATTGAAGTGAAGATATTACGCGTTCAATTAAAACAAATAGTACTCCAACTCCGCGAAAGGAGAATAATAAGGAACCATCGTTAAGTATGTTCTTCCTTACATAACATACATGTCACTACAGATAAAATCGGACGATTATTTCGGCGGTCCAACATTCGTACATTTTTCAATGTACATAAGAAGATTGGACAATGCTTGTAATCCACGAAATATGTTGTAGCTTATCAAACAGGAGTATATAAAATTCCTTGCACCTGTGGAGAAGTATCTGTTGGGAAACAGGACACTTAATATTTACTAGACTTAAGGAACATGAACGATGTATTAAAAAAAGCAAAATATTATAAACGTAAAATAAATTAAGAATCTATTGAAATTTTTAAACATACCAAAAACTTCAACAGGGCCACGGTTAAACACTTTTAATTATCCCGGTGCCTCTAAAAACTGAGTTAATGACTGATTACTTCTGTCCTAGATGATGATGAAAATTTACATTTAGGTACTTTTTATATATATTGGTTTCTTATATAAAGAGAAAGCAAATGAAAAAAATATTTTAACAGGTAAAAGTACAGATAATTTAGAGCAAAAATAGGTTACCACTCAAATGCTTTAGAGCAGTGGTCGCCAACCCATCGATCGCGAGCTACCGGTAGCTCGTGAAGACATTTCTGGTAGCTCACAATATTTCTTGTAAAAATCATATTAGCGTCCATAAATTTTGGAAAAAAAATCACAATATGAAAACAAGCAGCGGCTAAAATTGACTAGAGTGCCAGCATCGCGTGAATGTTTGAGAATACGAGAACGATCTAGATTGCTTTAAGATGCTCCTATACTTTATCTCAATAAATAAGACACTGAGAAAAAAAAGTTACATACAAAAAGTATTTGACCCTAATTTAATTTTTTTTTATAATATTTTTATATATACAGGGTGTTCCATTGTGCCAGGACAGTAACCAACTTTTTTCTTTTTAATGAAAAGGTATGAATATTTTTAGAAATTCTAATTCTACGCTTGGTTTTGAGTATTTTTTGTCATTACAAAGCATACGAAATTTTGAGTAGTTTTTAAGAAAAATTAACTTTTTTAATTTTTTTCGGAAAAACAGGTTTTTGGAAAAATGTGATTTTTTCACACCTGAAGATTAAAATTGTGAATTTTGGTTATAGATCCATGGGAGTGGTTAATATTTAATACTCTGACCTATCAAGAGCGAAAATCCATTATATAGGGTGGTCACAAATGACCATCAGAAAAAATGTTTTTGTAACTAAAAAAACTTAATTTTTTTAAATGGAATACCCTGTATTTAGCACTTTTATTGTGTTTAGGATTTAATTTTGCATCATTCCATATATATATGGTTTATATTCCAAAAATTAGTAGTTTAAAAGTTATGACCAATTTTCTATAATAATTCGGGTATTTTTGTTAAAAATCTAACTAAACCTAAATAATATCCTATTCTAAGTTTTTTTTAACATTATAATTAAATTTAACATTAAATGTAAGAAAGAAACTAAATACTTTTTACAAACTATTTTCGAAATTACCCCCGTCTTTGGCAATACAAGTAGTATAATATTACGGTTACGATTTTAATTTTCGCAATAATAGCATTTCTAATCGCGTCTTAATTTTACAAGATATCCATGGAAAAACAAAACTAGTAAAACAGAAGAAAAGCAATTAGAATTTCTCCTGTATTTTGTAGAAAAAACGAAAATTCGCAAAGAGATGCATCCCGAGATCTACCGGGAATTAGTAAGACTAGTGTTCAAAGGACTTTAACTGATAATAACTACCATCTGTTCAAATTTTTACCAGTTCAGGAATTATGCCAACAGGACTTTCAAACAAGGCTTTTTTATTGTTCTCTCATGATGAACCACCATTTTGAAACTGACATTTTTAAAAATATTTTATTTACCGATGAGGCAATTTTCAATACGGCCGGCATGTTCAACCGAAAAAATACTCATTACTGGTGTAACTCAAATGAACATCGTGTAAAAGAAATTAGAAAACAGGGTCGGAGAAGTGTTTATGTGTGGTGTGGTATTATCCGTCCTCGAATAATAGGTTCAGTATTTTATGACTTTGTTCTGAATGGTGAAAGGTATTTAAATTTGTTGGAGAACGAAATATTTCCATTAATTGACAATCTGCCGAACGATATTAAAGAAGGGCTTGTTTATCATCAAGATAGTGCTCCATATCACACTGTAGTGCCTGTTAGAAATTGTTTGAATCAACGGTTTCCATTTTGGATGGGTCGGTACGGGACCATAGATTGGCCAGCGAGGAGCCCCGACTTAACACCCCTGGATTTTTTTTATGGAGCAACCAAAAAAACGAGGTGTATAAAAATAGGTGTAATACTGTTCAAGATTTAAAAGGAGAATTAGGCAAGAGATAGAAAGACTTAATGCAACAGACGCGGTTAGAAATGCTATTGCGAGAATTGAAACCATGTATACTACTTGTATTGCCAAAGACGGGGGTTATGTCGAAAATGTTTTGTAATAAGTAATTAGTTACTTTCTTTCTTGCATTACTTGTTGATTTATTGTTAAATTTAATCATAATGTTAAAACAAAACTTAAAATAGGATATTATTTAGGTTTAGTTAGATTTTTAACAAAAATACCTGAATTATTATAGAAAATTTGTCATAACTTCTAAACTACTAATTTTTGGAACATAAACTATATATATGGAATGATGCAGAATTAAATCCTAAACACAATAAAAGTGCTAAATACAGGGTGTTCCATTTAAAAAAATTAAGTTTTTTTAGTTAGAAAAAATTTTTTTTTGATGGTCATTTGTGACCACCCTATATAATGGAATTTCGCTCTTGATAGGTCAGAGTATTAAATATTAACTTCTCCCATGGATCCATAACCAAAATTCACAATTTTAGTCTACAAGTGTGAAAAAAATCACATTTTTCCAAAAACCTGTTTTTCCTAAAAAAATTAAAAAAGTTAATTTTTCTCAAAAACTAAACAAAATTTCGTATGCTAGGTTATCACATAAAATACTCAAATTCAAGCGTAGAATTAGAATTTCTAAGAATATTTATACCATTTCATTAAAAAGAAAAAAGTTGGTTACTGTCCTGGCACAATGGAACACCCTGTATACATAAAAATATTATAAAAAAAATTAAATTAGGGTCAAATACTTTTTGTATTTAACTTTTTTTTCTCAATGTCTTATTTATTGAGATAAAGTATAGGAGCATCTTAAGTGGACCACCCTGTACATGTCGAGGATACAACGCGTTCAGTTTAAAACTGAAAGGCATGAGACGTGTTAGTACACAGACTGAGCAACAACAAAGATTATGGCAAGCAGTAATAAGAAAGTAAAGACATAACATTTTCATTCGGAATGGGAAGAACAGTATTTTTGTACAGAAGTTAAAGGTAAAAATGTATATTTGTTATGTAATGCCTCTGTTTTGGTTGCTAAAAAAGGAATTTTTGAGAGGCATCATAAAAGTGTACATACGAATTTTGAAAAATATTTCCCATTACATGCTGCCAACAGAAAAGAAAAATTGAAACAATTACAGAACCAGTTAATTAGACAACAGTCAATATTTTTAAAAGCATTTGACAAAAATAAGTCTGCAACGGAAGCATCATACCGTGTGTCCCAAATAACTGCACAAAAAAGAAACCGTATGAAGACGGGAAAATGATAAAACAGGCGTTTTTAGAAGCTGCAGATTCCCTATTTTCAAACTTTAAAAATTAAGACGAGATACTTTCAGCAATAAAATCTACAACTTTCTGCTAATACAGTGAAGAGACGAGTGGAAGTAATGAGGGTATTTTTTCACAGTTAAAAACTGACTTAGATAACTGTGTTTATTTCTCTCTTCAACTGGATGAATCAACAGATGTGGTTGACATCTCCCAGATTGCTGTGTTCGTCAGGATGGTTTTTAGTGATTTTACGATTAAAGAAAGAGATCTTTTCAAGTTTATTCCACTGAAAGGATATATCACTGGACAGGAATTGTTTTCTCATTAAAACAATTTTATATCTTCTGAGATATTCCAATTTCAAAATTGGTAGGCTTGGCAATTGACGGGGCTATGGTGGGTTGTGATAGCATTTTGTCGTAAAGATGAATGCTTTCCACAATTTCTGTGTTAGCAATGCATTATTCATCAGCAAAAATTATGTTGAAATTTTTTAAAACTAAACAACGTCATGAAATTGGTAGTACAAATTGTAAACAAGATTAAAGCTCGCGCATTACAAAGAAGATTATTAAAAATCTTAGCCGATGAAATTGATTGTCAGTATAGTGATCTACTTCTTCACTCTGAAGTGCGATGGCTAAGTAGAGAACGAGTATTAACACGTTTTAATGAACGACGAATCGAATCAGGAACTGGAAAATTCAATTTGGATTTCAGAATTCAGATTTTGGGTTTCTTGTGGACATTACAGACAAGATTAATGAACTCAATTTGCAACTTTAGGGAAGAGATAAAGAACTGACGGAAATGATTTCCAATATAAATGCATTCACAAAAAAACTTGAGTTTTGGAAACAAACCGTAATCAACCGTGATTTCAAGCATTTTCCTGTTCTTTCAGAGAAGATATCTCAAAATCCAATAGAACCCTATGACAGTAAATTTAATGTAGAAATAGTTTCTAAACTGAAGAATGATTTCAAAAATCTGTTTAAGGATTTCAACAAAATGGCATTGGTGGCTCGCAATTTGTAGTTTCACCCTTCATGGAAATTGATATCCAACAGTTTGCAACTTGTGTTATGCAGTACTCTGGCGAAGATATCGCTGCAACTGAAATGGAAGTTATCGGATTTCAAAGTGATTTAGCATTGAAATCGTTAGTTTCAAGTAGAAAATGTATCTGACCTATAAAGACACATATTTAGTTCTATGTCGTGTTGCCTTAAAAAGTGAAGGCGTTATTTACTTCAACCTATTTGTGCGAATTTTCTTTCTCCAATATGAAGTTTATTAAGAACAAATACCGCAATCGCCTTACAGATGAACATTTGGCTGTATCAAATTACATTGCAAACTCAAAAAAATGATCGATTAGTCCGTGTGTCAACCTTATCATTGAACGCGCACATTTTTATCACATGTTTTTAATTAAAATTTTAATTATAATGTTTTGTTTACTTTTATTAAGACGTATGTGACATGTCATTATGGCTATGTAATTTTTTTTCTGTTTTAAACCCCTACTGTTGGTAGGTATGTATTAGTATTAGTTAAGTACTTATCAATTACATAAAAACATGTGTGTCAAATACAACTGTGTATTATTTCATTTAGGCTGGCTGAAACGCGGGTTACAAGTAAGTAGCTCACGGTTTATTTCTAAATTGTCAAAGTAGCTAATAACCACTGTCTAATGAATTTTAGCTCTTTTAGTTATTAAGTGTTTGTATGCTGTATTCTATTAGGTTAACAGAGTTTTCTTCTAATACCTTTGTAAAAAGTTAAAAAAAAATTCTAGCAGCTTACATTATTTTAAATTTTTTTTTGCAGTTAATAAGTTAAAGACGTGGATGTGAGTGATCATCCTGTACAAGTTTAACTAAAAGTTTTATACTGTTCTGATATTATTATTTTATAAGGTAAACAAAACACTCCATAGAGGATGTGTTATATAAAAACGTAAAACTATTAAATAAAATAGAATATAGCTATTAATTGTAGGTAATGCATTTTTAAATCACTTAGTATTGTACAAAAAAGCACATAAAAACTAGGTTTATTTATCTATCCGTATTTAAAACTTTTTTGTTTTCATATGTTTTGTTACCTTTTTTTGGTACTATAATAACACCTGTCCCGAACCAACAGTAACCAATCGAGAAAGAGAACACACTGGATTACAGCAGAAGTTATCTTGGAAAAAATGGATTAAAGGATACTATAATTTAGCGAAACAAGTAAACAATCAAGAAGTGTAGCAGATATACCGGGATATAAAAAAACTAGCCAAAAACAGTAAAATCAATTTCAATAAAACCAAAATAGAAATGTTCAGTAACCAATATGAAGAGATGTAGAACATAGTAATAAAGAGCTGAACAGAAGTAAATAAAAAACACCAATCGAACTAAAGATCGGTAATCGTTAATTAACTGTAAATAAAGAAATCGCAGGAACTTTTGGCAAATATTTCGCTAGAATTGTGCTGGAAAAAACAGTAGAATATTTCAAGGACCAGATTCCTACAAATCCAATTTCCTAATAAACATGATGCTGTTAGATCCTGCCACACATTAAGAAACTAGAAGTATTATAGACAATTTAAAGAATAAAAAAAGCAACTGATTTCAATGCTACTCTTACCAAAATAATCAAAAAAATCTGTAAGGAGTTAGAAGAGCCAATCACAAATAATAAAGTGTGCCTATGAGATTGAAATATTTCCATCATCGCTAAAACTAGCCACCAAAATACCATTATAAGAAAAGGGCCACTTCAATATAGAGAATTATAGGCCAGTATGAGTACTCAGCAAATTTTCGAAGGTATTTCTTGGACCACAAACTTATTAAAGACGATCAACATTACTTTCATAAAGAAACATCAACATTAATAACAGCATTTACTACTACAGTTGTATACATAAGGAGATGGAATAAAATCGGATCATTATTGGTATGTTTTTTGACCTATCCGGGGCATTCGACATATTGAATCTAGACTTTGTAGAAGCAAAGCTATACAACACTGGTATTATAAGAGACAATGCTCTATCTTTAATAATAAAGTCTTTTAATCTGAGAGAACACTTTTAGTCAAAATAGAAAACAAACAGCTCAGAGATCTGCACTTGCATCTATCATTTTTATACTATTTATAAACGATCTCTCTTTGTCTGGAGTGCCTATAGTATCGTACAAAAATAACATACCAAAAATATTTCTCCATCTGTATATTAAACTTATTTAATTTTTCGTTGAAATCGAGCAACAATTTTTTCCATATGTTACAGTCTTTTGTTGTCTATATCAAGAGAAAGCTTTTAATTTAACCGTCCGAATCCTTTACAATATTCTCGATATCCTTAGGCTCAACAAATAGTGGAGCATAATATAAGGCAAGAAGGCGATAGAAGCTTTGAGGCATCGCCCAAAATCGAATGTCCCCTTATTATATTACCTTTTTTGCTAGGTCATCGACCGGAACATTAACCCACAAATCGGGTCATCACATTATTATGCCTAACAATAGGAAACAAATGTGTCCTAAGTAGAGTTTTTATTTACATGGTGCCAGTGTAGGCTTTGATCGTGAATTTTAACACATTTTTATTGTTTGTTAGTAATGGGTGGTTCATATGGTCCATAAACCCCCAGAATAGTCATTTTGTTTCTTCAAATTGAATTCATACCAATATTTTACCAGACGCCCTGTTAAAATATTTTGATGTGCGAAAATGAAGAAATGGGTCATGCTTCATTATCGTTGACAAAAGGGAGGATATTTTTACAAATTTCAAAGAAATAATCGTTCTCTACTTCACTATCTAAAATCAAATCATTAAGTTAAGTAAGTTTAAAAGGAAATTAGTTATTTATATATTATTAAACTTTTATCCCCGTATTCACGAAAAAGGTTTAAGAGTTAGACCAGGCCGAACAGCTCTCCGAACGGAGAAAATTTTCGCTAACTAACGAAATGATAAGTACAAAATCGCACCTCAGGTCTAGTTTCCATGGTACTTAAAACTCTTAATTCGCCAGTTATGTTTGCCTCATGCCACTGCCATTTTGTAATTGTGACCTTTAGAAAAATTATTTGTTTAGTTGTTAAAAATGTCATCTTAAACCTGTAGTTGTCAAGTCAGACCTTGTCTAAATTTGAACCTCTTTAGTGAATACGGGTGTTAGAGTTTTAAACTAAAATCAATGCTCTTAATGGACTTTTATTGGCTTCCTACTCGTTTGGTTGTATGTTTGTATGTCTGGTTCAAATCGTGTAATGGATTTTTTACCGATTATTTTCGAATTTGACACGCATACACTTTCGAATATAAAAAATCCGATTGGCGGCGTCAATACAACCGACGAATTCTGTTACTTGTGTAGATTAAACTGAAAATCGGTGCCTAGGAACATTTAAGAGTGTCAGCATTTAAAAATTCAAAATATCGGTCCTAACACTGGAACCTGTGGTGGAAGATAGATCAAAATACAAGAGTTCTAACCACACTACACCACAACTTGTTACGTTCTGGACGCGCGTATTGAAAGTATAGAAATAGTTAAATGTGGTAAGAAAGCACTAAATAAAGACAGAGGGCCTATTCCCTATAGTCCCCTCTATTGTTTACTTGACAACGGTGCAGTCGGGTGCAACCAAGTGTGACCACATTTACCTATAAATAGTCTCGGTTAGGATAAGTTACTTTAGTTTATATCATCTGCTGATGATGCTAACTTGGTTAGCGAAACGCGCGTCCAGAACGTAACAAGTTGTGGTGTAGTGTGGTTAGAACTCTTGTATTTTGATCAAAATATCGGTGTCAAAATGACAATGTCAACATGTCGGACGGATGATTTTAACATTTGTAGAGGTTATTTAAGAATGCACAACAAAAGTCAAAATGGTGGGGCTAATATAGCGAACGAATTTTGTCATTTGTACAGATTCGGCTGAAATATCAGTATCTAGAAGTATTTACTAATGAAAGTTATGAAATTTTAGTCAATATTTGAAAATTCGGCATTTAGGGGTATCAAAAATTCAAAATATCGGTGTCAAAATAACAATGTCAACATGTCGGACGGATGATTTTAACATTTGTAGAGGTTATTTAAGAATGCACAACAAAAGTCAAAATGGTGGGGCTAATATAGCGAACGAATTTTGTCATTTGTACAGATTCGGCTGAAATATCAGTATCTAGAAGTATTTACTAATGAAAGTTATGAAATTTTAGTCAATATTTGAAAATTCGGCATTTAGGGGTATTTAAGACTGCACATCATGAATTTTTGTCAACATTTTAAAAATTCAAGATTGTAATGCCAACATGGCGGCGGAATTTTAACATTTGTTTGGATTTGGCTGAAAGAAAATAGGCATCTGGGGGTATTTGAGAATACATATCATACATTTTTAGTAAATATTTAAAAAATGAGAGTAAGAATGCCTAGATTGCGAGCGAATTTTAACATTTATACAGATTTGATTAAAAATCGATATTAAGTGTGCATACATTTTTAGTAAAATAGTAATTATTCAAAATGGGCATGTCATCAATCAATTAATCCGATAAGTACTTTTTTTAGATATTTTTAAACATTTAATTAGGCCACCGTTTTGTTCCCCAATTTAGAATTTGTCTTAACATTTCTAATAGTTCATCCCTATATAATATTGGACGTTTGAGCAAATCGATGCAGTAGTTTTCTGCAGTGACTTTTATAACATTTTATTATTTTGGATTTGTAGTAAAACTTACCAGTTGATGGTCATGTCACACCTAATTCTGCAAAATTTGAATAAAATGGATAAGCAGTTTTTTAGTTATAATTTTGTAACATTTCAATAGGTCGCCATTTTGTTCTGTTATTGGATTTTTACCAAAATTTTACCACGTCATCATCATATGACCTTTAATTTTTAACCAAACTTGAAGTAAATAAGTCAAACAGTTGAAGAACACATCACAAACACAGGTTCCAGTGTTAGGATTTAAGATAAGCAGTTCTTGAGCTTTGTCGATTACAAACGTACAGATTAACAGACGGAACTCAGAAAACATGTTTTTTTCAACGAGAATACTTTCCTCTTGCGAGGAAAGTAAAAAAAAGCGAGCACTATAAGATAAAAATAGAATAGCCAATTGTCATAATGTGGTTCCATGTTAACAGCTAAATTTAGAAAATAAAAGATTTTTTTTTAATTTTCAATATCCTAAATCTTAAATTCTAACCAGTATATATTTATTTTTAATTACCCAAAGAATCACCATTTAAATTTCTCTACCTCATAACACTTTGAAAAAAATTGACCCAACTCAAGTGAAAATTAAAAAAAGGCGCGAAATCATCCTTTGACTATTTTAATATAGTAGAGATATATTCTATAATTATTTTAATTTTTTGATAGGAAAAAGTATTGTAATTCCTCAAAAAATTACCTCAGAGACTTTCTCGTATCATTTTGCTTCTGAGGATTCTCACATCACCCTCGACGAAATAAACGTTCTATTATACTGAACCGGATTGGTCAATACGTCATGTGACCCAAAATAAGTGAATAGGGTATCATTAGACATAACAGGTCCCCTGGAAAAGGAAATCTAGCTGTTTACTTAGTGAGTCAAAGACAATTCAAAATTTAAACGGCCATTTTTTTACAAACACACATTGCCGCATGATAGTTAGGTCAACTAAAGCTCCTAGTTTCGTAATGTCCAAGATAAAGTAAATAAAACTTATTTATTAAATATTTAAAAAATCAATGTTCTAATGTCACGCACCTTTAGAACGTTGCTTCTTGAAGTAAGGCAACATATAATTAGAAGATTTCAACCATATCAACAAGTACACAATAATACATTAAAACACGTGCAGTAGTGAAGCTAAGAAAAGCTTGGTACCTAATGACAATTTTAATAGAATTAATTTCTGGGTTAAAATATTTTTTAGCAAATTAATTTCTTTAATGTTAAAGTTTATTGTAGTTCCACGACCCGCTATTGGTTTTTAAGCCACGCCGGTCACGTAACCCTGTAACAATCTTTACTGTACATTATTATACTATTTTACTATAAAGATCCCTTGTCAATGAAAGTGTGATGGTCTAATATGACAGTGGGATGCTCTAATACGTAGAGTTGTCGATCGTGGTTGCCATATCTAACTAAAATTCTTGTTACTGGTGTAATCTGATCTGAGGCTTTGGGTTTTAGCTTGTATTTTACTATTTTGCAATAAAAGTAATTTCTTTGTACTGCTTAGAAGCTAATACCGGAAAAACATTACTATTCTTTATATAAAAATTTTATTGCATCATGTTTAAACATATTCACTGTAATATAAATTGGTATAAAACATTGGACTTCCTGGCTAGGCTTGGCATCGTCGTACGATCAACCTTATACTGTGAGGTAATCTTGGCAGTGGCTAAATATGTCAATAATGAACTCTATTTTTATTCTTACTCTAAGGTTGTACTCGTCTCTCAACTAGTTGACTGTACTGATGAACACCTTAAGTCAGAAACACGTGTGTATCGTTGGCCCCATTTCATTGTTTTAGCGGTCGACCTAAAAAAAAATCTTTTTTTTTACTATATACTAGTTCTTGCCGCATTAATATCTTCCTATTATCGATTTATTTTATTTCTTAAAATATCTATGCAACTCTTTATTACCGTAACAAACCGTATTTCATGTTACATTAAAATTCCTAGAACGTAATCATGTTAACCTATTTTTCATTTTCTGTAATAGTACATCTGGCTTATGAGAGCCAACTTGCATACACATTACTTTAAAATAATATGTATGAAAGATTTCGGTAATCTTATTTTGTTGGCTAGGAATAAAATATTAATTCCAGTGTTTTCCTCGTTCTCTTTTCATGGCATTAAAACTCTGAAGGAGTCGCTTGAGGATTGAGCCCCGAAAGGTTTATTCTTAGTGCACTTGAGAGCTAAAAGCTGAAAGGGTGCTCATTATTCATTAGATAGGGGTTATTACTTTTATTTTCGAGGATTGTTCTATCTAGGAAATTAAATAATCGTTTAAGGCTGTCTTGAATCTTCAATAAAATCAGAATTTATAAAAGATATTTTTGATTTTATATTCTAATCGTGTTCAGTGAAAAATGGATTATATAGTTACGTTATTACATTTATATTGCAAATAAAAAAAAATGTGGTTTAAAAACTAATAGGCTTTTTCGTAATGGCATACTAACAAAGTACATTTTTTAATTAAAAGGCAAATATTGCACTTAACATTTAAAATAAATACACGGTGTTGTATATTTGCGAAAAGCTAAAAACAAACAGGAAAAGAAGGTGTTACAAATATACAGGATGTCCCAGTAAAAAAAATCGGTTTTTACCCAGAACTTCCCTCGTTATGAATCTTTCCTTTTCTTGAATGAGCCATTTTAGTTCCGCACCTTTAGTAAGATATATACTGTACCGTATTGGATTTTTACCAGTATTTTACTAGTTCCTACCTACGACACACTTGATTTTAGGACACAATATGAAACAAATTGTTTTTATTTGATATTTTAAACAATTTATTTAGGCTCCATTTTTTCCAACATGCTGAATTTGTACCAAAATTTTACTAGTATATATATATATATATATATATATATATATATATATATATATATATATATATATATATATATATATATATATATATATATATATATATATATATATATATATATATATATATATATATATATATATATATATATATATATATATATATATATATATATATATATATATATATATATATATATATCAACGATATCGTTTTACACGATGCCATTCAATTGATTTTTAGGTTAGGATTTTTTTATTTGGGTTAACGAAATATGGTATTAAGACACATATTTTTCATGAAAAAACAATTGAATATTACTGCCAGTTTTTCCGATATCAGAACCAAGTTAAGAATTTCAAATGGAACCCTGTATATTATTTTACATAGTTTGATAGAGCTTAGAATTACCTTTTCAATGACATATCACACGTTATATTTTTTTTCAAAATGGCGGACCAGGAAGCGCTTTTTCAAAATTCAATATGGCGGTCGTTTCCCGATACCGATGAAATTTTTGTTTAACAAATTATTAAAATATTAAACAAAATCGGGTTTTCAATGGATTTTAATCAAATTTAAAATCAAATTTTTAATTTATCACAAAATGGGATAATTTTAATTTTTTCTCTAAAATGTGAACTTTTTCTTAAATTTTCTCAAAGATTTTAAATAGAAAGTTGTATTTATTAAATGTATATCTTATTAGCTACACGAAACCGCATAACAAGCCGTATTTTTGCTTTTTGTTTCAGAAAAAATTGACAAAACCTTGCCGATATACATTTTTCCTAATACATAACATGAAACAAACACACACATATTATTAATCAGAAAATCCTGGAATATTTTTTATTGTTTATTGATAAGTAATTTTGTATTATTTTGACATTTTATGACTGTTGTCTTATTTTAGGAAAGCGAGAAAAAATCACAAGTAGTATTAATTTTATTTTACCGGTAGATACGGTGCAGCAACATGAAAGATGACTTAACTAAGATAAGTAGGCCTTGGAAACAATTGCATAGGGATGCCATTATAATTTTCAGATTTAACCAGAAACGTCAAAAGTACTGTTTTGTATCGACATTTCTGATAACTTTCGTTACATTTTTACACTGAGAAGTGGTTCTAGTTAGTTTTAAAAATAAATATTATGGTTTATTCAAGAGAACATTAAATTGACATGCTCCTTATTTATGGGGAATGTCGCAAAAATTCAAGGGACACAGAGAGATTATACCAGGAACGCTTTCCGAATCGTGACGCTCCTTCACATGCATATTATCCTTGGCTAGTACAACATTTAAAAAATGAAAATAATGGTGGTGTCCATGCTAATGGCAATGATGGTTTCGTAGTAAGCGAAGAAGTGGAAACAAACTTTTTAGCGTACATCGAGTATGACCGTACAGCTTCCCTTCGTAAATTAGGCAAACAGTGCAATACGTCCCATGAAAGCGCCAGAAAAATTTTAAAGAAACACGGGTTTGAATCGTTTAAGTATCAAATTCACCACCACCTATTTGAAAATGACTTTCAAAGACGACTTATTTATTGCAATTGGTTTTTAGATAATTATAGAATAAGTCCTGTGTTTCATCATAAGATTATTTTTTCGGACGAATCAAGGTTTACTAATCTAGGGATGTTTAATAGAAATAATTTTCGTTATTGGGCAAAGGAAAATCAAAGATTAGTAAGAGAAGGTGCCTTCCAGGAACGTTTTGGAGTTAATGTTTGGTTAGGCGTTGTAGGACTAAGCGTTATTGGTCCAATATTATTCCATCAGCCTTTAACTGGCGAGATGTATTTGGACTTTCTCGAAAATGAGATTGAACATTTTATAAATAATTTGCAGCAAAATGATGATTTAGTTTACCAACAAGATGGCGCCCCTGCTCATACTTCAAGAATTGTTGCAAATTACTTGAATGAACGATTTGGTGAGAACTGGTTGGGAACCAATGGACCAATTCGATGGCCAGCGAGGTCGCCTGACCTAACCCCGCTTGATTTTTCTATATGGGGTCATCTGAAAGAAAAAGTGTATGCAACTGTAATATCGTTGGAAATTTTAGAAAATAGAATAAGACGAGCCGTTGAGAGTATCTCAGAACAGCATTTACGAAACCTGCTCGCGGAAAATGTTGAGAGAGTTACACTATGCCAAGAACAAGGCGGACAGCGCATAGAACATTTAATTGAGTGACTTTTGTATTAATTGTGAAAGTTTGATTTTAAATTAGCATTAAACCCAATAAAAACCCCCATATTTGTTTATTATTTCTACCTATAATTCAAAAATATCTTCGGTGTTAGAAAATGGCCGCCATATTGAATTTTGAACAAAAGCTTCCTGGTCCTACATTTCGAAAAAAAATCAACTTGTGATATGTCAATGTAAAGGGAATTCTAAGTTCTATCAAACTGTATGAAAAAATATACAGGGTTCTTTTTAAACTTTTTGACTTAGGTCTAGGTATTTCCGGAAAAACCGAAAGCCTACCGGTAAAATAAAATTAATACTACTTGTGAATTTTTCTCGATTTCCTAAAATAAGACAGCAAAAATCATAAAATGTCAAAATAATACAAAATTGCTTATCAATAAAAAATATTCCGAAATTTACTGATTAATAATATGTGTGTGTGGGTGTGTGTGTTTCATGTTATGTATTACGAAAAATGTATATCGGCAGAGTTTCGTCAATTTTTTCTCAAACAAAAAGCGAAAATACGGTTTGTTATGCGGTTTTGTTTTTGTTTTTTGTTTTTCTCAGTGTAAAAATGTAACGAAAGTTATCAGAAATGTCGAGTCGATACAAAACAGTACTTTTGACGTTTCTGGTTAAATCTAATGAAAATTATAATGGCATCCCTATGCAATTGTTTCCAAGACCTACTTATCTTAGTTAAGTCATCTTTCATGTTACTGCACCGTATCTACTGGTAAAATAAAATTAATACTACTTGTGATTTTTTCTCGCTTTCCTAAAATAAGACAACAGTCACAAAATGTGAAAATAATAGAAAATTACTTATCAATAAACAATAAAAAATATTTCAGGATTTTCTGATTAATAATATGTGTGTGTTTGTTTCATGTTATGTATTAGGAAAAATGTGTATCGGCAAGGTTTTGTCAATTTCTTCTGAAACAAAAAGCAAAAATACGGCTTGTTATGCGGTTTCGTGTAGCTAATAAGATATACTTTAATACTAATATTTAATAAATACAACTTTCTATTTAAAATCTTTGAGAAAATTTAAGAAAAAGTTCACATTTTAATGAAAAAATTAAACTTATCCCATTTTGAGATAAATTAAAAATTTGATTTTAAATTTGATTAAAATCCATTGAAAACCCCATTTTGTTTAATATTTTAATAATTTGTTAAACAAAATTTCATCGGTATCGGGAAACGACCGCCTTATTGAATTTTGAAAAAGCGCTTCCTGGTCCGCCATTTTGAAAAAAAAATATAACTTGTGATATGTCATTGAAAAGGTAATTCTAAGCTCTATCAAACTATGTAAAATAATATACAGGGTTCCATTTGAAATTCTTAACTTGGTTCTGATATCGGAAAAACTGGCAGTAATATTCAATTGTTTTTTTCATGAAAAATATGTGTCTTAATACCATATTTCGTTAACCCAAATATAAATATCCTAACCTAAAAAGCAAATGAATGGCATCGTGTAAAACGATATCGTTGACAGCCGGTATATATATATATATATATATATATATATATATTTTTTTTTTTTTTTTTTTTTTTTCTTTTCAGGTAGATTTTTTAACTAATTTATTAGGCTCTATTTTGGATTCGTACAAAAATGTTACTAGTTCAGTTCTATGTAGTAACACTTGATTTTTATGCCAAATTTGAGGTAATTTGGATAATTAAGTTTTTTTAGTGATAATTTTCACATACACATACACATATACAGGGTGTAATTTAATTGATGGGTGAAAATGCAGGATTTCTTAGCTTATTTAAGAAAGAAAAGTTCATATGAACATATGTCCTAAACCTCTCAACTTTTGAGCTACAGGGTGTTAGTTTTAAGAAAAAATTCGTTTTCTTATCATAACTTTAATACTGTTCTTAGTATTTTCATAAAATTTGGCACGCATCTACTAAGCACCAATAGGTATTTTTTGTTGTAGAGAATTTTTTGATAATTTTACCAGTAGCGTCCGTACGGAATGTAGACTAAAGATTTTTTAAAAAAGTATGGTACGCCACTGCTTTTTCCGGAATTAAAAATCATTTTTGAAATCCTAATTTCTTTTGCGTCAAATTTAATTTCTTAACTTTTTTCGTCCGACGAACTGTTTTCGCGTAAAAAAATAAAAATTGTTTTCATGCATTTGTGGTATAACGAAATTATTTTAAACTAGTAGGCTGGTGCCCTATTTTGTTTCTAAAATAATGACATTTGATCAATTACCTTGCGGTCTTATTTTGACAAGTATTCATAAAAGTTGCAGTTTTTTACATTGTGAAAATTCCTTTAATTAATAACACAAAGAAAATAAGTAAACTATGTTAAGATTTACAAATTCCGAGTTAGCAGATATGCATTTAACCTACGGACTTTCTGACGGGAATGCGGTTATGGCTAGGCGGATATGTCAAGAGCGGTATCCAAATCGTATCATTCCCGATGCCAGAATGTTTTCAAGAATACACGGAAGACTACATGAAACCTGCAGTCCTAGCATTGACACTAGTTCCAAAGGGGCACATTGCACGGAGAGAACACCAGAATTAGAGGAAGCTGTTTTGAACACAATTGAGGACCATACTACGAAAATTGCGGTAATGCTAAATAATTCCCGTTTTCTTATTTGGAAAATACTTGTTGACAATTTACTATACCCATATCATATTCAAAGGGTTCAAGCATTACTGCCGCGTGATTTTCCATTGCGTTTAAATTTCTGTCGATGGTTTTTAGAAAAACTTTATTTGATAACAAAATACTCTTTACTGATGAAGCTAATTTTTCCCACAGTTCCATTCAAAATTTCTATAATAATCATGTATGGGCAGAAGAAAACCCAATTACTCATAGGATCGTTCTTCCTTCCAGGACGAGTGGATGGACTATCCTACCGCCACTTTCTTGAAAACGTTTTGCCAATTTTGCTCGAGGATGTACCTCTTTTATTAAGAGAAGAAATGTGGTACCTACGTGATGGTGCTCCTGCACATTTTAGCATTCATATCGTCAAGAAAACTAGTGTTCCAAGTGTGTTCTTACAAGGATGTAAATGAAGCAGTTTTACGATGGTGTCAAGTGGTCCGTAGGCATCAAAATGTACTAATATTGGGAAATTTAATTGGCTCTACAATTTGCTAAAGAATTTAACTATGTTAATTTTCAAGCTAGTGAAAGGTGGTTAAGTGCCTGCAATTCAACTGTTTTCAAGACGGTGTCTAGCGAGAGTGCAAGCGTTAGTCAGGAGGACTGTGACAATTGGACTGAAACTGTTTTAAAAAGTATATTGAAAAAGTACGAGCCAAAAAACTTTTTTTTTCAATTATGATGAAACCGGTTTGTTTTTTAAATGTTTGCCAAATAAAACTTTTGCTTTTAAAAGTGATACATATTTTGGTGTTAAAACAAGTAAAGAAAGGGTGAGACTTATGGTTGGAGCAAATATGGGTGTCTCAGAAAAACTGAAATTACTGCTCATAGGTAAAAGCAAAAATCCCGGTTGTTTAAAACGAGTTAAATCTCCGGAGTTAGATTACACCAATAATAAAAAAACATGGATGACTTCTGAGATTTTCGGAAGATGGGTCAAAGAACTGGACACGAAAATGAAAAGTCAAGAGCGAAAGATTGTGATGTTTATAGACAATTAATATATCAATAAACAATAAAACATCATTACCGAAACAAATGTGTTCACAAAATTGTTAATGGGATTGATAACAACCTTCCAGTCTAAAAAAGAATAACCTTTAAACAGTGTATAACCGAAGTCGTTAAAGTTTGGAGTACAAACGTTTCTCAGAAAATTATCAAAAACTGTAGAAAAGCAGTTTTTACTGAAAAAATTGTCGAACGGGAAGAAAAAGAAGAAATGGATCTTGCTAACTTAAAAAGAGAATTCTACAAAAAACTGCTACCGTCAGCGCAGATTTTTCCAACTGGCCAAGACATAATTGACGATATAAAAAGTATAGAAGATCATGAAGAAGAAAGTGAAATCGGGGAATGTCCTGCTAAATTTAGAGAAAATGAAATAAGAAATGCATTTGACACTGTACGAACTACTTCAGGGGCCAGGAAAGTGTACCTGATCAAACCTTTATGCATTTTAATAAATGCGAGAATTTGTTGAATAACAATTATTTTTCAAAAGTAATGTTCAAAAGAAAATTTTTTATTTTTCCTAGTACACAATATGTATGTTATTTAGCAATTTTTCAAAACTATACAAATTTTAAAGGTAGTATGTATATTTGTATTAACAGATTTTGTATTATTCTTTTTATTTCGTATGTAGTACATACATACATATGTATGTATGTATTTAGCCCTATACATGCTATATACTACATACACATTTAAACTTTCAAATCTTTAATAAAATCTTTTCTAATAATTCAACGTTGCAATTTTTATTGTTGTTTGTACCTTATAAAATACAAGTAAATGATTACCAATATAAAAACGTACATAGCAATAGATACGAATTTTTTTATATAGTGAAAAACTTTCTATATTGAAATTTCGGTCAATGATTTGGTTTTTCACTATATAGAGTTTCGACTATAGTTTTAAAGTTTCACTTTTTATGGAATCAATATCAGGAGATTTTTTGCTTGGAACTTGTTTTACTTTTCCTTTTATTTGAGGTGCATTTATTAACTACATATATATATATATATATATATATATATATATATATATATATATATATATATATACCATCATTTAATCCTTCCAACGAGAGCCAGGGGTCACAGTGTAATTCAATGCCGGTCGTAGTATTAGCCAGGGGAGTAGTTGTTTTTGTGATTAGTAACACTTGATATTTATGCCAAATTTGAGGTAATTTGGGTAATAAGTTTTTATGGTGATAATTTTTACATATACATATACATATACATATATACATTCATACATAATAGATCTTTACCAAAATGTTACTACGTCATCCCCACAAGACAATTTTTTTTGTACATAAAAATATTTTTTTCAACTATACAACTATCAGTCTACAGAAGCACGCGCGCATGACTTAAAAATGATTTAACCAGTTACGTTCAATCTTTTCTTAGGAGCCAAGAGTTATATTTAACATTTTGTAAATGTTTTGATAGAAATCCTATTTACCGGAATATAATCACGGAACAAAATGCTAAAAAACCAACATTAAAAAATGTATTTTGTGAACATAATCCAGTTATTAGAGACAGTTTCGAAGGCTGTCACAAGAATAATATATTCAAAAATGATACTAGTCGAAATTTATTATCTAAGTAAAAACAAATTCATTTATGGAATAAAATGCATCAGCTGTTAATAGTTTTTTTAATTGGAGTTCAAATTTATTTGTAGATGCGATAATTTTTATTGACAACAATAACGGATTAAAAATGTGACTACCTCCACACATAGGAGATTTTTTTATACATTTCTCAGTTATGTTTTAGAAGCGAGACATTAGACTTATTCCGAGTGTCATAGTTATGGTAAAAACTATTAAGCCGAGAAAGATGTTTGTTCTTATTAAAATAAGTAACAATTTAAGTAAATAAATTGAGTGAACAGTAAGAATAATATTTTTGAGGAAAGTCCCCATACACAAAGTTGAGTATGACAGACCAAAATTAATCCGAACAACCCGTTTCTGCGCCACAAGTACTCTATTGATGTCGAATGAAGCAATTGAAGTATAAACAAAGGCATAGTAATTCTTTTAAGAGTTTAAAACATAGGAGCTCTTATTGATTTTTGAACACACCTTAGAAATTTGCCCATTCCAGGTTAAATCACTATCAATGAAGATACCCAAGAAATTTATTGAGTTACTAAAACTAGCTTGGGATAGGATCTTCTAGACCAGCCATGTCAAACATGTGGCCCGCGGGCCGCATGCGGCCCAGTGAGTATTTTTCTGCGGCCCAAATCAATTTTGAAAACAGCCAGATAATGCGGCCCGCGAACAATAAGCATGGAAAACAAAATAAAGAATTTTTAAATCTATTCCGCAAATCCATATGTTTTTCTGGTTAATGTCTTTGTTAAAATGACTTATAAAAGACCGACCTTATTTTTTTTTTGGAGCAAGTTTGCGTTAATATTGATTCTGGTGTCGGTCTTCCTAATGTTTTAATTTCAATTTTTTTATTTAAATTTAAAGACGAAAAGCTTACAATTATGTTTTGTACAGAATTAAGTCCTGACTTACTTCCACTAGCACCTCAATCAGAACTAAGCGCAACAGCCTGAGCCATAATAGACACTTAAAACGTTTTTGAAAGCGCGCGCCGCTGCAATAACGATTGGTATAATAAAATGTACAATTGTACATAGTGCTATCTATGTTTAGGAGGAGGATGAACTACACATACTCAACCTAAAGCCAAACGTTATCTGGCTTGTTCCATGAAATTCTATCGCGCAAAACCACAGATGACGCTATCTGAACATTCTGGAAAGAACTCGAGAAATCAGAATCCGTATATAAGGTTCGATTGGGTTCAGTAGTCAGTTATGAGTCAGTTGCGATAGAGTTTCGAGTTGAGTTGCGCACTTATTGTTACACACTTAACAGTACAGTACTTATTATAATTTATTTCGGATACAGTTTTTAACATGTCTCTGTCAAAACCAAGTGGAAGTAAGAGGAAACTTGTAGATGAGCATCGTATCTTTCAAGAAAAGTGGGAATTAGAGTTTTTTTGCTGTGAAGTGAAAGAAAAAATTATTTGTTTGATTTGTAATAGTACAGTCGGTGTCCCAAAATTATATAATATAAAACGTCACTATGATATTCATAAAACTATGTTTGACAAGTATACAGGCATGGTCAGAAACGAAAAGTTAGACAAGTTAAAATCACGGTTGAAAGATCAGCAGCTTATGTTTACACGTCCAAAGCAAGAAAATGAATCTGTCCTCCAAGCGAGCTACGTACTGTCGAAGTTGATCGAGAAACACTCAAAACCATTAGTTGAAGGTGAATTTATAAAAGAGTGCCTTGTAAAGTCCCGAGAGCGTGAAGGCATTTCCAAATACATCCTTGTCCCGGAATACTGTCGCTGAAAGAGTTACTAAGTTGGCTGCCAATATAAGTGATCAGATAAAAATAAAATCAGACTCTTTCATCGCGTTTTCTATTGCCTGTGACGCGGCTCCAGCTTTTATCCATGCTTAAATTAGAAAACAATAAGCATGGAAAACAAAATAAAGAATTTTTAAATCTATTCCACAAATCCATATGTTTTTCTGGTTAATGTCTTTGTTAAAATGACTTATAAAAGACCGACCTTATTTTTTTTTTGGAGCAGTTTGCGTTAACATTGATTCTGGTGTCGGTCTTCCTAATGTTTTAATTTCAATTTTTTTATTTAAATTTAAAGACGAAAAGCTTACAATTATGTTTTGTACAGAATTAAGTCCTGACTTACTTCCACTAGCACCTCAATCAGAACTAAGCGCAACAGCCTGAGCCATAATAGACACTTAGATAATAACACCTATAATTAATTCAAAAGTCATAAGCAAAATGCCGAAAACAATGTTGAATCAAAATCAAAATTATGTTAATCAGTTATTAATCACACCGGTATACACATACACCCGCTATTAATAAGGAATCAACTGAAAATCTAAAAAAAATTCATGACTCATGCAAGTGTGTATTCGAACAGCGCACGGCGCCGCTTTTTCTTCGGGCGGTATACCGAATACTTCCGACCAATTTTCATAGCGAAAATGCATTTAACTAGAGCACCGAATGAAACCACACCAGACCATCGATGGCAGGTGAGAGTAAAACATGAACCGAAGAGGCGCGCGATGTTTTTGCTAATAGACACGATATTTTTGGACTTTTGTGGGGCTCTGAGCAACAAAAAATAGTGGAAATGCACCATAATTTAAAATGATATTCTTGTATTAAGATTTACTTTTTAAAATCTCATTTTTATTTGTTTATTCGGGCTTTTGCTGGCAGTGCGCGCGCACGAGCGCAGTTATTGACGAGCCGCCCCTGTATTAGACCTACAAAAAATGCAATAAAAAAATAAGCTTACAAAATGTAAAAAAGCGTTTACAAGCAAATATAAAGATGAATTTTAAGAAATTACACCTTTAATTGCAATTTGGAGTTTTGTAGTTATATCTAAATCCAATAGTTTTTTAATGATTTCTGTATTTTTTAATAGGTGTAGTTATGCCATCATTAGGTATAGGCAACCTTTTACTAATTAAAATTTAAGCTTACTTTTATTGGGGAATTTAAATATACAATAAAATACAATGCAGTCCATAAAAAAAAATGAAACTTTATCATGCCAAGTATTTTTGACGCACCCTGTATACCTGAGAATAATTTAGAATGTAGCTCTATCTAATCTGCATATATCCTCCAAGTTTCATTTAAAGAGAAAGTACCGTTCAATAATTAGAGACGGACGGGTAAGTTGCGCCTCACTCTGTATAAAGGTTTTAGTAATTATATATTTTTTGGACAGTCGGTATACGAAGACTTTCTAATAAAGAAGAAAACATAGTCAGTTAAGTATAACTTTCATTAAAAAGTGCCTAAAATTGGTAATTTAAGAAAGTAGTTTTTATGTTAAAAAAATAAGTGTAAAAAATAATCAAAATTATTCTGAGAAGCCAAAATGATCAAAAGAATAGTCTTTTTAATAAGAGTTTTTATTTTAGAGAGAATAGGTTGAAAAAAATGCGTATTATGAGAAAAAAAATAATAAAAAAAGAAACAAATCAGATATCAAAATTTTGAGAAATTAGTTCTTTCCTAAGAACCCATTTACGGAATACATACATATAAAATCAAAATAATTTCTGATTTGCCAATTCTCGCTCTTGACAAAGTTCGTGTAAAAAAAACTACTTTTTTCTTATCCCTCGTATATATCAGACCAAAGCAACCCTTAAAACACACATACCACAAAAATATTAACAAAACATAAGCCTACAAAATGTAAAAAAAAATTATGTAAACAAACCATTTTGTTTACAAGTTATAGCCATTTAAATTTAGGTTAAATTTTATAAAATTGCACTTCAATTGCACAATAGTGTAGAAGCTATATTCCTTCTCATAAACGTATGGATTAATCCTAAATAAAGCCTGACGAAACGCCCTCTGAAAATGAAAAAAATATATAATTGAGAAGCACTTAGCTTGCTTAGAAAACAGTAGATTAGGTTAAATTTCTCTCATAATTGTATATATAAAAACATTACTTTTCATTATACAGGCTAGCCCTAGGATGTCCTAACACTGGAACCTGTGGTGGAAGATAGATCAAAATACCAGAGTTCTAACCACACTGCACCACAAATTGTTACGTTCTGGACGCGCGTTTCGCTAACCTAGTTAGCATCATCAGCAGATGATAAACTAATGTAACTTATCCTAACTGAGACTATTTATAGGTAAATGTGGTCATTCTTGATTGGCGCTCTTTCTTTATATTTAGTGCTTTCTTACCACATTTAACTATTTCTTAAGATTATTTATTCCTTTTTGGTGATTGTTTTCCAAAGCATGTTGGGCAACGCTTGACTTTTCTGTTCTTCGGTATCTTAAATGTGGCATGTGTTCTTTAAAACGATTGCCCAACATATTTTAGATCGCAGTCATTACAGCTAATTCCATAGATGCCACTCCTCTCCTTCAAGTCGACTTTGTCTTTAGGGTTTCCAAGGAGATTTTTCAAACTGTTCTCCGTTTTGTAGGCTACTCTAAAACCTACGTATTAGAGTAACCTAACATGGCTTCACTGTCAACGGAACAAAACCTTTATTGTAACTACTGTACTAAGATTAGATTAATAGCAGCAGATATTTGGTTTCTAAAATCATGCAAGCAATGGCGCAACTAGAGGGGGAGCTTAGCCCCCCAACCTCGAAATTAGCCCCCCCGCCAAACGATTGGTGATCATATTTTGAGGACGCAAAACCGATAATAGTCAAATTGAAAACTGATATAGGTAGGGTAAATGTTCTAACATTTAAAAATAATGGAAGTCATTGACATAGATAATTCATTTTTGTCGACTACATATATTTAAAATAAAAATAATATTCCAAAAGATGGCGAAAATTCTCAAAGTTTTTTAATTGTTTGTATGAAAATAATGTTTGTCCAGTATATGTATGTACAGGGTAAGCCTGGTAAGCGAGACCCCCCTTGATATCTGTGATAGCTGAAAATAGAAAAAAAACTTCATATAAAATATTTTTAATATTCAGCGGACTTTATTTTATGACGAGCGTTCACTATACAGAGTGGTTCAAAAAAGTTGGGAGTGTCTAATTTTGCATTTTTAAATGTAACCCTGTATTTTTTATTTCAGTTTTGAATTCAGCTTGCAATTCGGTATGTTTTTTGTATAACATACCATCATCGTAAATTTAATAGTTTTCGTCAAAATGATATTTGAAAAAAAAATTATAGTTTCCCTCTACGATTGTGAAGCATCTATCAGCTGCAGCCAATACCAGTAACAAGTTATTTATTAATAACTAAATAAATAATCAGGGGCGTAACAATTAATTAACGGTAGAAAACGTAAAAACTATTAAAACAATTAAACGTGATAAAACCAGTGGATGAAGGTTGGGATATTACAAAATGTTAAACTCTTTAATACTCGACCGTGTTTCCTTTTCGTTCGATACACAGTTGTCTTTGATTATTTTTCATCACATCTAAAAGTGTTACAGGACTAATATTGGAAAACATTTCTAATCCTCGTTTTCATATCTTCGATGGTAGTTTGTGGAATTACATATACTTGTTCTTTGATATATCCCCAAAGGAAAAAATCACATGGAGTAAGATCAGGTGATCTTGCCGGCCAGTTTATACTCCCTTTTCTTTATATCCATTTGTTTGGATAAGTTTGATCCAAATAACTGCGAAGAATGTGGGAATAATGAGGAGGTGCCCCGTCATGATGGTACCACATAACTTGTCGAACCTGTAGATGGACCTCTTCCAACTATGTAGGTAAATCGTTTCTTAAAAAATTTAAGTAAATTTCGCCCGTTAAAGTGCCTTCAAAAAAATGTGGTCCAATAAAGTATTAGTATTATTTTAGCGAAAACTTAAATTTAAAATAATAGTTTGTTACACAGAAAATATCCAGAATTGCAAGCTGAATCTAAAAATGAAATAAAAAATACAGGGTTACATTTAAAATAGCAAAGTTGGAGCACGCCCAATTTTTATTGGACCACTCTGTATAGTGAACGCTCCTCACAAAATAAAGTTCGCTGAATATTAAAAATATTTTATATGAAGTTTTTTTTTCTATTCTCAGTTATCATAGAAATAAAGGGGGGTCTCGCTTGCCAGACTTACCCTGTATATTATGTTATACAGAAGTGCTAACTTTTGAATTCCTTAAAGTTTTTATAAACGGATTTCATCATTCTATGTAACTTTAAAATTCGTAATTTATTCAAAGAAAAAAAATATATGTATATAAATATATATATATATATATATATATATATATATATATATATATATATATATATATATATATATATATATATATATATATATATATATATCGCCATAGATATTAATTAAATCATATGATGGTCTAAAAACTAATAAGAAACATAAAAACTTAGGCAATATCGAGAGTTTATAATTAAATCATAGCCGTACAAAAAAATGCGGCCTAATAAAATGTAAAAACCAATATTACTAAAACTGGATGAACTGGTAAAATTTTGATTCGTTTCAAACTTGTACCATAAATAGACTTGGACTGTGTGTTAACAATTTTGATTTAGAATGCCATAGGCGTAGATATTCAGTTTTTTAAGGTTTCAAATTGAAAATAGATATAGTTGGGGTAAATGTAACACTAAAAAATTCCTGAACTTATTGGCGCAGACTCTTACTTTTTTTCCGATTATACATATTTAAAATAAAAAAGAGGTAGTATTTTGAAAAACGGCGAAATATGACAAATTCATTTAATTTTTTTTGTATACATTGTAGTGTTATGAATAAGATAAACTAGTTGACTTGGAAAAAATATCATGCACAAAAAAATCATTGTTTCTTTAAAATTGGTTTTTTATAAGTGTCAGGGTTTGAGCCCCCCCAAAAGTCGATGTCTAGTTGCGCCACTGCATGCAAGTCTTTTTCAGTTTACTGGGAAGGTTGAATCTTTTGCCAAACAAAAGTGGCTATATTTAGAAATTAAAAATCTGTACAGCAAACGAAGTATGTTTGAAATTAAAGCATACGGATTACTTAAAAAGCTCACTTATAAGCTTAGTAATTTAGAATTTGAACAATGGTTAGATTTCCAAAGAAAAATGTTCGTAGTTATCGACGCCAAATTTTTGAAGAAAATGTGTTCACTTAAAAACAAACTGAGAAAGTTGAAACTACAAAAACAAATTTCTTCGGAAGTCGAGAACATTGTAGAAAACCTTTCTTCTTAGTCCTTTGATAACAGAGAAATCGCACTTTTGAATAAAGGTTTGAATTTTGCAGAGCCTCCAGTAAAAAACAGTTTACCAACTATTATAGCGAATATCGAAAGTTACATTCAATACGTGCCAGAGTCAACTAAGGGATTCATTAGAGAGGCTTGGCGAAATCAAATCTCAAAAAACGTTGTTAAAAACCAGTCAAAATATGTTTCTCGTAAAGATATTGAAGTTATCTAGGGACTGAAGGAAAAAGAATGTTTTTATTTAAAAGCTAACAAAGGAAATAAGTTTGTTATACTAGACAAAACAGATTATTTTGAAAGAGTATACAATTTGACTCAAACTGGTCCTTACGATTTAATTGAGAAAAACCCGTTATCAAAAATGATAACAAAAATAAAAAGTACCTTAAAACAGTGTAAAAACCTTGTGTCCGATAAACTAAAACACATAGTAACCCACAGTTATCTAAACTGTATTGCCTATCCAATATCCATAAACCTGGAAAGTCCATGAGACTTATTGTTTCAGCTGCTGAACCACCAACGTACAATATTTCAAAATGGTTAGTAGAAGAATTCAGCAAATTAAATATCTCGTACGATAACTTTGAGGTTACTAACTCGTTAGAATTCTTAGATAAGATTAAGAATATTAACTTAAAAGAAGCTGAAATTTTAATATCTTTTGATGTAAGCTCATTGTTTCGTAGTATACCTATACCCCCAGTCCGGAATACTTTTTATAGGACGGATATTGCTCCAACTTTTAATTCTATAAAGCTTCTGCTTATGTTTAACCAACAATTTATATATTTTTTTCCTCAAAAATTGCACATTTAAAAGTTAATAAGTTCTATTTAAAAAATTGTCTATAAAATCTAATTATCCTTTTCTTCTATTCGAAAATTATCTTAACATCACGAAATAAAAATATTATTTGCAAACTATTTAACTTTTACTTACTTCATTGTTTTCACTTGTTCCGTATATATAGTGGTAATGAACTTGAAATAAATCGGTTTCAATTCCGACAGTGTTATGTACTCATTTAGATGTACTACTAGTTCTTTAAAGACAAAAACATTAAAGCCTAATTATATACTAAGGGAAAGCGCTCCTTAATCTATAGAAAATTGGGAAATACCCTCTCTTTTGTTCAACTAATAATAAGGTTACAACATATTTGTATTAATATCTGTAAGTATAAAATCTAGTTAAAATAAATGTCTCTACTGTTAAATAAAGAATAACTTAGACGTTGCATCACTCATACTATTGTGGCTTAAAACGGTAACTTCCGACAGCATTTTTCCGTAAATAAAATTTACCGTGCGCTCGGAAGTTGAGTTCCAACTAACTTCACACGCCATTATGCCTTACACCACTTTTGGCGGAAGATCGGGATTATTTTACCGAACACTATATTTTATTACCTTGAAAAAAATCGCACTGGCAAGGGAATTTGTGCACATGTTCCTTCAAGTCTCCTGTTTTAAATTATATGTGGTCTCTAAAAATAAAAAATGTGCTCAAGTCCTTATTTAGTAAAAACTACTGGGTAATTTGCTTTAAACTATTAGTGTTAATTTGCATTTATTAATAACAATTTAAAGCTTCCAAGTTCTGCGTTAATTGAGTCAAGCTTTTTCTTTTATGACATACCGAAACTGTGGCTAATAAAGGTTCTCTCCTTAATTGGATGGTTCCTAGAAATATTTATCAGCTAACACTTGTAATAATAAAGTGCATCTACAGAGTGTTTTCCCGAATTAGGGCATGTATAAGTTAGGATAGTATTTAAGGTGTAGCTTCGAAAATTACGCTTTTAAATAATCCCTTCAGGCTATTTGGTCCGTACAGCTACCGAAACTTACGAGCTCTCTTAACACCAGAGGTTTGTCAGGAGTAAGTGCATTAGAACAACCGTGCATTTATTATAAACAATTGAATATTTGAATTTATTTATTATTTATCTAGTGAATGATAATTAATGTGCATGTTGTAGTGGTATTTTTTAACTACCAAACATTAAAAATCTCGCGACTAACTAAAAAAATACTTTTATAAATGTTTATTTATAATAGCTTAGTATTTTGTCTTTACAATGTATCTCAATCAATTTAGATCTAACTTTCTCAGTAAAATAAATTTTATATATAACCAAATTTTCTTTAGGTATCGTCAAATAAAATCGAATGTTCTACGATCCCAAGATCCCATTCAGAAAGTTATAAAGAGCAGTCGGAAAAGTTTGAATACCTGATATGTATTCGGAAAATATCAATATTCCTTCGTCAACATCCAAAGTTTTATATATTCATGTCAAATCCTAAACCTTCAAGTTTTTACGTTTTTATTTTCGTTATAATTCTCTAAGTTTGAAATAGGGATAATATAATTACTTCGATCTAAACTTGGAATAGTTTTGTATTATTTGAGTTTGTCTATAGAATTCAGAATGTAAAACGTATCCGGCGATATCCGAATCGGCCCAGATCGCTATCTGGGGTGAAAACAAAAACTTTCTAAATTATTTTTTTTAAATTATCCATATCCGGACCAACCTTAGCTGAGTTAAGTTAAATATACTCCTGGTTATCGAAAAAATACATCTCTCTTAACTTTATATGTTTAATTCACCTGCTGATTTGTGTATCGTCCATTGATCCTTATATTATTAAAATTTATATTCGATGACGATCATAAAGTATTTGAACTTGTACATATCAATCTTAACTGATTTATAAAATAATAAGTAATATGTCAGGTTATCCCTGTAGATTCTGGGTGCGTGTATTACTCGTGTGAGTGATCTTAGGTGTCTAGTCTTACACACTTATTTTCGATCCTATTTTACTTTTATCATAACCTTAACGTCTATTTCTTATTAACAAATGTCCGCTAGTCCGATACATCGAGTTATCGATCGGATGTGCTATACTCGTACATTTATCTGTAAAAATTTCATTAAAAAAAACTTAGCTATTTAAAAGTTAGGAATACTAGACGTTTTGTCGGACAGCCGCAAAAATATTTCTCTAAAATAAATTACGACATTAAAAGTTACAAGAAACTGTGAAACCCGTATCTAAAAATTTTAAACATTTCAGAAGTTATGGGGAAAATATTTTTTTTGTCATGTCAATTTTTTTATTACCTCAATAAAACGTACTTACCTACTGTATTCGAAAATTAAATTACGGGGAAAGATTTTTTTGACAGATGTCAAAAAAAATTTCAAATAAATGACGCCCCTAAAAGTTACATGGAACTGTGAAAACTGTATATACAAATTTTAAGTAGTTCAGAAGTTACAGGGAAAAAAGTTATTTTTTGAAAGCTGTCACAATATTTTTTTAAAATAAATTACTCTTCTAAAAGTTACATCGAATTTTGAAAACCGTATTTAAAGAATTTAAGCAGTTTAAAAGTTAATGAAAAGAAACAGTTTTTTTGTGCAAACTTCACCTTGTAATTGCCATCCCTGTATATATTACAAAACCCTTTTTAAACCGTCCAGTTTTGAGTATTTTCCGGCGCCGTAACCAATTTTCCGACCAAACGCTTACTTTTTTATTTGAACACCATCTTGTAGATAAGGACAATTTGCTATAAAGATGTATTTATTTTGTACTATTTCTTCAAAGGCAGTCTATAGATGATTTCCGGATATCCTTGAAAATAGTTAAAATTTTCCGACTTTCTCAACTTATTATTATCCGACATTAAATTACACAACTTTGCCCTAATTTAACCGTCCTTGTATTTCTTTCCGTTTCCGAGATCCCAATGCTCGTACCTCAAATTTGTAACACCCTGTATATGTCTGTTTTTGAAGTTGCCCAAATTAGACGCTCCAATGGGTGCCTTTGATCAGACGTTATAAGAAAATAATCTGAAAGAAGTAGATACAGAATTGAAAATAAAAAAATCAAAAAGCTCGAAAATCTACCCATTCCGGTAATGAGTATACAAAATGTAATAGTATAGTTCAGACATTGACTAAATCAGTAACGAAAATGAGAATTTGAAAAGTCGATAACTTCTTCGGAAGAATTTGCTGCAAATTTACAGCTATTAATTAAATAAAAATGATTCAAAACACAATAAATAATCATCATATTATTAAAATGCAACGTCGTTTTTAAATATATATAAAATATGATACTAGGATATTACTAATTGCAAAACTTCGATAATTATTTAAAAAAAAATTAATAACCAATGACTTATAAAATGGAGATGGTATTCACAGAAACTGCCGGGGCAGATGCCTTGAACCACGTTAATATTTTCTTTGATATTTCAATAATTCAGGCAAATTCTCTTTGAAAAACACAGTTCTCTTCTCACAAGAGATTTCTCTGAACACATTTTCACATGCACTTGAACTCGTAAGTCTAAAATACAAATCGTAACTCTTTAACTCCAAAAATATCGCTCTAATACCAGAGAAATATTTACTTTAAACAAACCAAAACTCAACCCTGATATATATCACAACTGACATGTCAAAATAAATATCTCTGTAAATTTTATTAACATCCTAGGCCAAGACAATCTATCATTTCGCGTGTTATATGGATCGGTACCTATCGATTTTTGAGCGATATGTGCACTTTCTTCTTTAAATCGAATTTTCACGCATTTGCTGAGTAGTTAGAGGAAAATGTTATTATAGCTTTTTTCTAGCCAGTTAAATGCTCCACACAGGGTCTAATAATTTCCATTATTATTCGCAGTAAGCGGCAAAATGAGGTTAAAGTTGGAATTTAAATTATAAACTTTAAAAAATTGCAGTAATTTAACCTTTGTTGCCGAATGGTCCCATGAAAGCACCACAAATCAAAACATTTTTCATACTTGCCTAGTAAGTGCTGGTCGGGACCACATATTTTTAGGCGCGTATTAGAAACGCCCCGTAACACATTCTAACCTTGAATTCGTTAGCGACGCATTCTTGGGAGATTTAGTTATGATGCAATCGAGGTCACGCATTGTGCAAAAACGAGCGGGAAAACGAATCGTATTTCTAGGTGTTTGAGAGTAATTTAGAGGTAAGTTTGTTGAAAAATATATTTGTTAGGATTGAGAATATATGCTATTTGATTCAGTTATAATAGAAAGTTTACACATACTGTGCTATAGGTCAGTAAGAAATGTGGTTCCAATAAGACACCACCAGGCAAGTGAATGATAAAAAAAATATTTTTACAGGAGGTGTCATGGAACTAAGCAAACTAACTTCGGACCAGGCCTTCGCACTGTTGGACGAACTACCTTCAGATATAGGATCTTTTAGTTCAGCAGCCCAATCTGAGGAAGAACTCGATATTGACGATTTTATGGAAGATGTCCCACCAATGCCTGTAAGTAGTTGCATATTGAATGAATGGTATAGCGATGATGAATTACCTCTAATACATTTTATTGAAAAACCATTCGAATGGACAGCCGATGCAAGCTATGCAAATAAACCTGAAGCATTTGCTCAAGATGTCGGACCCAATGTTCCGGAAGACACCGAATCCCCTACCGATGTATTTCTAGGCTTATTTACCCCGGAACTTATTGATTTATTGGTATTCCAGACAAACTTATATGCAACACACCGATATGGTGATCGGTTTTGTCCGACGGATGCTTGCGAAATCCAATGTTTTCTTGGCATCAATCTAATGATGGGACTTACAAAAAAACCCAGTTATAGGGACTACTGGTCCTCATCAATCCAGATGCGAGATCCCTATATTGCTTCGAGCATGTCTTGGGATCGTTTCGACTGGCTTTTGAGCAACATCCATTTGAACGATAATTCGCTGCAACCCAAAAAAGGCGAAGCAGGATTCGACAAATTATATAAACTACGACCAATGATTGATATTCTTTCCAACACGTTTTCGAATAGTTATAAACCCAATGAAAACCAGAGCATTGACGAATCAATGGTGAAATTCAAGGGTCGAATAGGGTTTCGGCAATACGTGCCTTTGAAACCAGTGAAAAGAGGGTACAAAATCTGGATTCGTGCAGATCAGTCAGGGTTTGTTTCACAGTTTCAAGTATATACCGGAAAGTCGGATAAGATAGAAGAGAGTTTAGGGTCTAGAGTTGTAAAAGACTTGACTCGACCACTCGTAGGAAAGTCCATAAGGTACATGTTGACAACTTTTTTTCTACATTCCCTCTTTTACGTGATCTATTGAAAGAAAATATATACGCATGTGGAACGATTAGGAAAAGACGAAAACATGAACCAAAAGAAATTGCGAATAATGATAAGAAAATGTCTAGAGGTGACAGCGTGTGGAAGGTAAGCAAGGAAGGAATATTTTACTTGAAATGGATGGATAATAAGCCTGTTTTGTTTGCAAGCAATTTCCATAGTCCAAGCGATGTTGAGACGGTTCCTAGAAAAAAGAAGGATGATTCTTTCCAAGATGTCACATGTTTAAAACTTGTCAAAGATTATAATGCCCATATGGGTTATGTAGATCAATCCGATATGTTCCTATCATTATACAAAGTAATTCGAAAGTCCAAGAAATGGTGGCATCGGCTTTTTTGGCATTTTTTGGACTTGAGCATTGTTAACGCTTTTATAATATTCAGAGACCGGGCGTCTGCGAAAAGCATGACATTGAAAGAATTTAGACTGACTGTTGCATCGGGACTTATTGGTGCTGATCCATCTACACCTAAGAGAGGCAGAAAGGATTTAGAAGCTTCCGGATCAAATAAACACAAAACGTCGGTTCCAGCTGAAGTAAAATTTGACAAATGCGCACATCTTCCTCTTTATGAAACAAAAGTTAGATGTGCCCATTGTAGTACTAGGGCACAACCGAACCGCACCAGATGGCACTGTTCCAGCTGCAAGGTCGCACTTTGTTTGACAGAAAAATCTAATTGTTTTCTAACTTCCATCAAAAATAATTATTTTTGAGAGGCGTTGCAGCCACTGCCTAGTGGTCATCCTATGGAACCACATGTTTTTTATTATAAACAAATATATAAATAAACATTTTTGCAATTTAACATCTTGTTTAATGTCTAATAACAATTTGTTAGGAAGTAGTTGAATTTCTACGAAAAAAAAATGTCGGCTTCAAAGGGTTAAATTTATAAACTCGAAATTTGGTCACCGTCTACCTAAAAATATTTTGTTTCCTAAAAAAATACCCTGCGGTTTTAGATATATTAGTTTTCTTGTAGTACAGGATAATGTTAAAAAATGTACCCATTCTTGGGAACTTTGGTGCAAACTTCACCTCATTAGTGCACCCCCTGTATATAATTCAAGACCCTTTCTAAATGGTTTATTTTGTGTAGCTTTTTAAGAACTTTCCGGTGTCGTAATTAGTTTTCTAACCAGATGCCCACTTTTTTTTATAAAAAAGAAAAAGTGACTAAAAAATTAATTTTTTATGACAGATGTGCATTCAGATTTTTGATCTCCTAGATATTTACTATGAAAAACGTCTCTTGGAAAATTTCGATAGGAGACCTTTTTTCGAACGAAAAAATTCGTAAAATCGCCAACCAAAAACAATAGGGTTCTGTAAGATCGGAAGAGCCATCGTTCCAGAAAGTTTCCTCAGAAAAAAATTAAAATCGCGACCTCAACCGTGTTACATCAAAGTTAACTTTTTTGGTCAACTTTGCGGTACCGTATCTTCGGTATCAAAGATGGTACAGAAAAATGTTTCAAACAGATCTCGAGTTCCACGTTTCCACTACAAATGCAAATCAAATTCAATATGTCCTATCTCTAATAGTTTACGATATGCCCGCCGAAAGGTTAAAAGTAACAACCAGGGGCGTGCAGTCCATGGAAGCAAGAGAAGCAGTGCTTCCCCAAAGAAAATTACAAAATATCTTCTAAAATGTAATTTTTGAAATAGGAAACAATTAATTTAGTTTATATTAAAAATACTAAAATATTATCTTAATTATCAAGCCCATAATAAATTCGACCTTTACTCCGACCCAGCCACAATAGAATATCGAATAGAATGCGGGCCGCTAGCTTCTTTACAGCCAAGTCATGTGTGCTTGATTTCCTGTGAATCGAGCCAGAGGTTATTGAACTTTCCACCGGCTGTTTGCAACTTTGGCATTTCAGTCGCATGCTTTAAGTGGTGGCGGAAGCTATCGTTGGAGTAGGTTCTTTTTTTGAACGGCTATCCGTGTGTCGTCGTCGCGTCGTGCATGCTGTGATATGGAAGACAATAATACGGACGTGGATATGCAAATACCGTTAACTTTGGCTGTCGGTAATAACGTTGAAAATGTTGGAGAATTTAGTAAGAAAAGTGTGTGTGAATGTGTGGAGTGTGTCTTAATAATAAAGGCATTTTAAACATTAAACTTCGCTGATAAGCTTCAAATAATTTCCAAAGGAAGGGCAAAACTGCCTATGAAAAATTTAACCACAAAAATGAAAAACTGTATTAGACATTTTTATCCGCAAAAACAATACGAACAATTTAAATGGCTAACAGGGTGTGAAAATATAAGTAAATTATTTTGTTGGTCATGTTTACTCTTTAAAAATGAAAAAGATCTCTGAAATAAAACTGGTTTTTCTGAAACAATTTCCATAAAGCTGTAAAAAGACACATTATGTCCAAAGCGCATTTACAGGCCGTCATAAAAGAAAAAGTCTTCGACAAAACCAGAATTGAACACGCCCTTAATAAACAGTTGGAAATTAGTCACCGCCAACACAATGAACTAGTCGATAAAAATAGGCAAATATTACGAAGACTTATCGAATCGATGTTGTTTGTTTTCTCGGACAACACGAATTGGGATTTAGAGGTCATGACGAAACAAGGGTTTCTTCAAATAGAGGAAATTTTCAAGATTTACTTAGTTTAATGGCTAAATATCATGATTGCTTAAAACATCATTTAGCGCAGTCTAGCAGATGCATTATATACCGTAGTTTATAACGTTACTGAAGAAATTAAAGGAGAGAAAAAATTAGTTGCTCAAAGCTATGATGGCGCTGCAGTGATGGCAGGACAATTAGGGGGTCTGCAGGCTAAAGTTCGAGAAACTTTCCCAAGTGCTGTGTTTGTCCATTGTTTTGTTCATAAATTAAATTTAGTTTTATCCTAGTCCATCAATCACATTAAAGAGTGTAAAGTATTTTTCGTTACTTTAAGTGGCATGACTTTTTTCCAAGTCAATAAAACGTACACAAGCTTTGGATTCCATTGTCCACAAACGATTGCCCAAAGTAGCTCCTACTAGGTGGAACTATAATGGAAGACTTGTGTTAACAGTATCTGAAAATCGTGAATCACTGATTGAACTATTTGAGAGTATAATAGAAAATAATGAGACGTGGGACTCAGAAGCAATAAATAGTTCGAAGAGGTTTTTGGACTGTTTGAAACGAGATTTTAATTTTAATTATTTGTTGAACATATTTTCAGAAATATTTCCATTATCGGCAATGTTTTTAATATATTACAAACTAAAACAAATGATATTGCTTTTTGCCTAAAAAAAGTGAATGATTTTAAGTCCATGTTAAGCCAAAAAATAGATGACTTTGACCTATTTTGGGAGAAAACGATGACGTTAAATGTAGAGCCACAAGCCAAGCGTCTTCGAACAGAGAAGGTGGGAGATGTTCAAACATCATACAGACGCCTCTTTTATGAAATAATCGATCAAATTCAGCAACAAATAAACTATAGATTTAACGGTTTAAATGATTTTAAATTCCTCGAGCTCTGCAATTTTGATGCATTTAAAGGAAAAACATTTCTAAAAGATGCATTTAAATCTTTTCTTCTTCCTGTCATTAGCGCAAAAAATAACGCTAACTAACTAATGCAATTTTTAAAAGACAAGGAGCTGGAAGATGCCTACACCGAAATGTCGAAATTGTTGTGAATTAGTATTGACAATACCTGCCACAAGTTCATCAGTAGAACGCAATTTTTCAACACTTAAACGTATGAAAAATTTCGTGAGAAATTCAACGGGGCAGGAGAGACTTTCGCATACATCGCTGTTGTCCATTGAAAATAAAGTTTATTTTCCAAAATATGTCGGAGCATCGACGTTTTTATGATGACATCATTGACGAATTTGCAAAAAATGATCGAAGAATCGAATTACATTACAAATCGGTAAGTTTCTAAAAATTGCTTCTCTTTCTTAAAATTTCACTGCACGCCCCTGTTAACAACTGAATTGTTTCTTAAAAAATATCTTTTAGATTACTGTCAACTAAATAATTGAGTAGTACTTGACAAGATGAATAATTTCTATATTCATTACTTGAATACAAAACAGTGAGTTCTGTTTTTAGTCTTTGTTTTTCAATCGTTGGTTAAGACTGAACTGCTTCTTTAAACGAGTCATGAGGAAACGATTTGTCGTACCATTCACCAAATAAATCTGATTTAACTGAATAGTATAATATTGCTTGCACAAAGTTTAAAATTAATCTAATAAGTAGCTATTTTTTACATATTTTATTAGGCCGCCATTTTGTTTTGCTATCAAGGATTCATACCAAAATGTTACCAGTTCACTCCTATGTAACATTTGATTTTTGTGCAAAAATGGAGGGAAATTCGATATTAGTTTTTTTAGTAATCATCATGATGTTTTACGAGGCCGCCATCTTGTCCCAGCATATTGGATTTTTACCAAAATATTACCAGATCATCCTCATAACCCTTCATTTTTGACTAAAAATTGAAGTCAATCTGGAAAGTAGTTTTTAAGCTATACAGCGAACTGATGAACAGACAAACAGATCGACAGGACTGACCGAATGGATAAAACATATTTTTTGACATCTAGGGACGCTAAAGCGTGAAGATACGTCAAACCTGAGAGGGAGATTCTTTTCACGACTAAAAACATTTTACTTGGCTGCCATTTTGTTCCGCCATCTTGAATTAGTAACACAGTTTTACTAGTTGATCCCTGTTATAGTACACAATTTGAAATTAATCCGTTAAGTAGTTTTTTGAGGCTGTATTCTTAAATACTTTATTATGCCTCCATTTTGTGTTGTCATTTTGGATTCGTACCAAAATTTGACCAGTGGATTCAAACATAATACTTGATATTCTTGCAAAATTTGTGATAATCTGGATAAATAGTTTTCTAATATTAATTTTTTTAATATTTCAGTAGGCCATTTTGTTTCGCCATATTGGATTTTTTCCAAAATATTACCATCCCCATATGACAAGCATTTCATTTGACAGCCATTTTGTTCGGCCATCTTGAATTCGTACTAGAGTTTTATTAGATGATCCCTATACCATAATTAGTTAAGGCCCACCATTTGAAATCAATCCATTATGTAGTTTTTCAGGTTGAATTTTTAAATATTCTATTAAGTTGCCGTTTTGTTCCGCCTTCTTGGATTAATACCAAAATGTTACCTGCTGATTCCAGCATAATACTTGATGGATTGTAGTTGTTTATTAATATTTTTTTTAACATTTCACTAGGCCGCCATTGTGTTTCGCCATATTTGATTTTTATCAAAATATTACTAGTTCATCCCTGACCCTTAATTTTTAAACAAAATTTGAAGTCAATAGGTCAAATAGTTTTTTAGCTATGCCGCGAACAGACAGACAGACCGACAGAATTGAGAAAAAATGTTAAAGATTTAAAAAAGTAATGTTAAAAATGTATCAGCAAAATATGTTGATATTATCCAATTAAAAATTTGTCAAATAGAAAATTAACTGACATTTGCCATTTCGTGGTTAATCGGTCATTTCCTCGTAATCAAGAAGCAATGTTGCCAAGTTTTCCGTTCGTCTGCGATAATTCATTTGTTTATTAGGATTGTTATGATTATTTTGTTATATAGTTAATATTTTGTTGTTGAGTTGAAATGCTGTCATCCGGAGCACAAGATGAAACGGTTAGCACCAGGTTAGGCGTTAAAGCCATAACACAAAAAAGGTATAGTTGAGGCAGGTTAGGTACCGAAGCATCATCACTAAAAGCATAACATAAAAAACCGTAGCCGAGCTGAATGGATGCCGATAAGAATACTTCCCTTTTACCAAGGAAGTAAAAAGGGAGGCATACATTAGTTCGTGGTCACCCGGAATATACTCAAGCCATATATGAGGAATATAATATGTATATGCCATAACATGATTTCTCAAAACTGCGATACTAAGGAAAAATCTCAAATTTTTACAGACCACAAAATAACAATGGAACATAATGATTATTTAACACTGACAGAAATATCTAGGATTTAGTGTACTCTTTTCGTACTAACAAAGCAACGTAGCTCTATGTATGTCGTGAAGACGTCGCCGTGTATATGACTATTGTTGTGCTATTTCCTATTACTCTAGTGTTCCATATTACCCACCCGTAAATTACCGTGAACGGCCACTATCGAAAACTAATTTTAATTGTGAATTATTTATTCGAACATACGTTAAATTGCTATTTAATGTTATTTCCGACTGCATTTCCGTTATGATTATTGTTGAGGTCGATATAATGGGACAATTTGTCTATCGTATAGTTAAATAAGTTATAAAGCTTTTATCCCTTATTAGTACTGCAATATTAAATCAAACTGGTCAGTTTGTCTAAAAAGTCCCGGATTGGACAATTATTGCTTAAGCCAGCCAAGATAGAACAAGGAGTTTTTGATAAAATTTGTGCAACTCTCAGAATTCTATAATTTGGAAATTATTTAATGCAAAAATTCGTTGTGGTTCATAGCATACGTTTCTTATGGAGCACCCTGCAGACCAGTATATTAGTAAAGTGCGGGACACGAAAGAAAACCGGGCGGTCCTTAAAATAAAGGTTCATAGTCATAAGCAAGCGGAAAAGTAAAATTTGTGTACGCAAATAAATTTTATGTTATTTTATTTGTTGTAATAGTTTGCCGCTTCACCTATAAAGTGCGCTAGCTAAGTGGTACGAAAAATTAATCGAGGATTTAGTAAATTTCGCACTAGATCACTTGTAATTGGGATGTGCTTAGAGTCTCCATGCACTTGCCACTAGAAGGTTCTAGCTATTTCCAGTGGCGCCTATACATGTCGAGCATTTGTTTTCATTTCTATATAAATGCGGTGCGTTGAATTTGAATTATTATTTCGAAGTAACGATGGCGAGCAAAAGAGGAAAAACAATTCGAAGCGGTGCACGTAAAGTTATTGCGAGTGTTATAGAGGCCTGTACTAGAGAAGCTGAAAATAATAGTTTGACTATTCCAATTCAAAATCGAACAGAACGCGCTGCATTTTACACTGGTGTTTCGGAAAGTAGTGTAAGAAAAATTCAAAGAGAACATAATGATCGCTCATGTTCTACTCCACCTTTAAAATCTCCTGGTAAAAAAAAGACCCCGACTATCATACAAAGATAAAATTGACGATGGTGATTTTCAAGTAATTCGACGAACAATAGAGGATTTTTATATAAACTTGAAGAAGGTTCCGACCTGCAAACCCCTACTTCGTGCTGTAAAGAACAAAATAGATTTTCTGTACGGGTATAAGACCTTAAATCGGCTTTTACGATCAAATGGTTTTGTTTGGCGCAAGTGCCAAAATAAACGAAAATTGCTCATTGAGAGACCAAATATTTTTCATTGGCGGGTGAAATATCTATCAACTGTAAGGCAATATAGGCAAGAAGAACACAATATTGTGTATCTAGACGAAACCTGGGTAGATAATGATATGACAGTGAACTTCTTGTTCACTTGAATCAGTGCTGGCTCCCCTACTATAACTACATTGATGTGTTAATTTTGGAAAAATATGAATTCTGTAGTTTTTCAAATATTAATTGCGATATTAGATATTTTTTGACACCCGGTATTGAACAGAAAATTAATTATTTTAAAGCAGTTTATTGACAGCTACTTTATGAACAATTTTACAAAATATATGAAAAAAAACTAAGCCATTTTTGGAGTTGACGGCTGTGATTCTAATGGTTCGATTTCTTCTAAATCGTTGTCTTGCTCTGAAAATGATGAGGTTTCGTCGTCACTACTTGAAGATCCCAGTGTGATAACTAAATTATGTATAACCGTTTCAATTTTGCCATCTACTTCCTAGTATCTATCTTCAATAGAACGAACATGTTTAACATCGATTTCCAATTTTCAGCCGATATTGAGTCAATCGCTTCTAATGTTATTTTATTTAAATCTTTAATTGAAAGTTCACCGGTGTTGCGCTCTCGAATATATTTTTTACTCCTGCCCATGCAAGTTCAATAGGTTGAGTCGCACATGTATGGAGGCAGCCTTAAAGGTGTATGACCAAGGTTACGTAAAAGACCGTCAATTTTATACTTTTCTTCCCTAGGCTTGTTGGCTGATATTACTTCATATAATTGATATTTTCTCCATGTTGGATCACATACAAGATTGTTCGATTTAAGCCATGATATCATATGAGGTTTTGTAGAGTATTTAGTTGGCACTTTATCTTCTACGTGAGAATGATAAGACGCATTATCCATTACCACGACTGATTTGAGAGGAATGTTAGGTAAAAGCTTCTCGCGCAACCACTTTTCAAAATTATCTCTATTCATCTGTCCATGATAGTCTCCAGTTATTAGTCCCGAGCAAAAAACTAAAGCAGCACCTGGAACAAATCCGGCTTCTGAACTAGCATGAACTATAATAAAGCGACTACTAGAGCGGATTCCCTGAACAACACCTGTAACACTTTCACTTTGCCAGCATTTGTTCACTGTCATATCATTATCTACCCAGGTTTCGTCTAGATACACAATATTGTGTCGTTCTTGCCTATATTGCCTTACAATTGATAGATATTTCACCCGCCAATGAAAAATATTTGGTCTCTCAATGAGCAATTTTCGTTTATTTTGGCACTTGCGCCAAACAAAACCATTTGATCGTAAAAGCCGATTTAAGGTCTTATACCCGTACAGAAAATCTATTTTGTTCTTTACAGCACGAAGTAGGGGTTTGCAGGTCGGAACCTTCTTGAAGTTTATATAAAAATCCTCTATTGTTCGTCGAATTACTTGAAAATCACCATCGTCAATTTTATCTTTGTATGATAATCGGGGTCTTTTTTTTAAGGTGGAGTAGAACATGAGCGATCATTATGTTCTCTTTGAATTTTTCTTACACTACTTTCCGAAACACCAGTGTAAAATGCAGCGCGTTCTGTTCGATTTTGAATTGGAAGAGTCAAACTATTATTTTCAGCTTCTCTAGTACAGGCCTCTATAACGCTCGCAATAACTTTACGTGCACCGCTTCGAATTGTTTTTCCTCTTTTGCTCGCCATCGTTACTTCGAAATAATAATTCAAATTCAAGGCACCGCATTTATATAGAAATGAAAACAAATGCTCGACATGTATAGGCGCTACTGGAAATAGCTAGAACCTTCTAGTGGCAAGTGCATGGAGACTCTAGGCACATCCCAATTACAAGTGAACTAGTGCGAAATTTACTAAATCCTCGAATAATTTTTCGTACCACTTAGCTAGCGCACTTTTTAGGTGAAGCGGCAAACTATTACAACAAATAAAATAACATAAAATTTATTTGCGTACACAAATTTTACTTTTCCGCTTGCTTAAGACTATGAACCTTTATTTTAAGGACCGCCCGGTTTTCTTTCGTGTCCCGCACTTTACTAATATACTGGTCTGCAGGGTGCTGCCATTTTGTGTTGACGGCTATGAAATGAGTCGGATGTTATATACCTATCAGTATTAGTAAATTTCCTATAAATATCAAATTCTAATTTATTATTATTTCTCGTTTATATCGAAAAGGTAATTGCCCATTGTTCTCCTTTTCGTACGTAAAATTAATAGAAGAATATTTATTGTTTAATGTCTTTAAGAAAGTGTCCAAATTTTCTGTTTTAGTATCAAAAATAGCAAATATATCGTCTACGTATCTATACCACACCCTTGGGAAATACTTGAGTTCTTTTTTGAATTGGGCCTCTAATCTACTCATAAAAAAATTTGCAAGGAACGGATATAAGCAATTGCTCATCCCAGTTCCCTCAAGTTGTTTATAATATTTATTTTTGAACTGAAAAAAACTTTGATTGGATAATTAGTTTTTTAAGTAATATTGTTTTTTACGTTTCATTGAGCCGCCATCTTGTTCTACCATGTTGGATTTTTACCAAAATATTACCAGGTCATCCTCATATGAGGCTTAATTTTTGACTAAAATTTGAAGTGAACCGGATAAGTACTTTTTTAGCTATACCGCGAAGAGACAGACCGACAGACAGGCAGACCGATAGACAGACCCACGAATCGAGAAAACATGTTATTTGTCATTTAGGGACCTTGAATCGTAAGGATCTGAAAAAATCTCGGAGGGTGAGTTTTTCACGATTACAATACTTCCCTTTTCTGAGGTAAGTAAAAAAAATGCATGTTAATAGACTGTTGTATAACTAGTAGAAAAAGTTAAGTATTCGCGGACGACCGTAAAGAATGTAGCTTTTCCTACGAGATATACATATTGTTTATTTTTAATTATTACAATCAAAATTTTGAAATGAACGTTATTAATAAATTCTTTCTACGAGTGTATGAGGTGAGAGAAGGCTGTTCCTACACTATTTTCTGTGCGGGAAGACACAGAACAAGGAGTTCGCAAAGGTGAAATAATTACTGTGATGTCGAATAATTGTATTATTGATTCACCAAGTTACCTTTGGTTCCAATGATGATAAGTTTTTATTGACCTTCAAAAATAATTTTAAGTGTCAAATTGTGTCAAATAATAACATATACAATATTGAACACGAAATTCCGCAAGATATTTTGCATTCTGCTAATGTAGCTACTTTAGATATTTTGCCGAAAAAATAAGAACAACAATATTCGCTTTTGAACGATTGGTGTTACAAGAAAAATTTAAATATATGGGACAAAGAAGAGGTTTAATATTATTAGATTTATATATTCCATGCCCAAATCGATGATAAAGCTGAAGAGAAACGTGGACATCTGCAAATTTTATAAGCTAAGTGCCATTAGCAAAGAAAAAAATGTGGTCTTGAAATCTAAGGAATCTAAAACGTTGATGAAGAAAGCTATCGCTACATTTTCATCCAAAGCTCCGGACAACATATATTTGCTTTATAAAATTGTGGCAATTTTTAGAATTGTTGGAACTTGCCGTCTTCGAGAACTAACAAATTTAACTGTGGATGATATCGAATATAAGAAAGACATCTTATCGGTTAAAATACCAGACATCTTTGTGTCACACATGTAACACGAACGTTTGTTATTTCCGGTAAAACTTACATTTACTACTACAGAAAATATATAGAATTGCGTCCCTGAAACACTAGCCATCGAAGATTTTTCGTAAATTATCAAAATTATAAATGTACAGTAGTACAGTTCAATAAGGATAATAATAAAGGATAAGGAATAAATAAAATAGGAAAAAATGCCTCCAATATAGCCGGATTTCTTAGGCTTCAAAATCCTGAAGAGTTTACTGGCCATTGTTTTAGAATTTCCTCCGCAGTTACTCAACAAGGTATTGGTTGCCCTTAACAACAGGATGTAAGTCAACTTACATCCTTAGGGAAACAATAATTTAAAATTATTATAAGTAGCTTTAATTTTCGATTTCATCAACATATTACAAAAATCCTGACAAAAATCCGGTGGTAATAATTGAAATGAATATTAATGGTACAATTATTACAATTATTCACATTATTAACAAAATTTGGAAACACGTTTTCTCGTTTCTTCTCGATTTTTTGACTCCACAGATCGTTCATTTCTAACCAATGTTTCTGTCACTGTTGAAGCACTGCAAGAGACTTCTAGCTGGGTCTTATTGTATAAAATTTTATTCGCTACTTCCTTTTTATTAGGCTCTCAGCTACGTAACTTTCCGCAATAGTAGCGGATTTCCATCCACCATGTCGCTTGATAGGTAATACATCAACTCCAGTATTCGCTAATAAAATTGCCGACGTTCTTCTAAAAGAGTGTCCAGTATACAGTTTGAAGTTCTCAAACTTTGAAAACTTCGCAATTTTACTTGGAATTGACGAAAACGTATTTTTCCCTACAGGCTGGTTTAAGCACTTTTCATTTTGATATCGCATAAAGAAGCGCGGATTAATAGTCGTCATGTGGGATCTTGTATAAGAGTACTTTTGAATTATTTTTGACAATGACAAACCTGAGTGTCGTCACTTTTTATCACTGAAAATGTACGTGACATTCTATTTTTGGAGTCAGGAATTGTCACAATTATGATTTCTTGACTTATTTTAACATTGTCCATTTTCATTTCACACAGTTCATTAGAACGGCGCGCTCCAGCAACTCCCATTACCATTACGACCTTCGTCAATAAGTATATCATCGGGGGCTTCAAGCATGAACTTATTCACATCTTCCCTGTTGAACACATTCGATTTTTTGGGCCTATAACCATCATTTTTTCTTTTCAAAAATGCTCGAAGTTTTGGATACTTAGAAATATCTATATTTTCCTCTATAAAAGGGTGGACTTCAACATCGAATACTCACACCATAAGCTTGATGGAGACTTCAATATAGCATTTTTTTCGTGGAAATACGCCAAAAACAAGGTTTCTGAGACTGCAGTAGCCGTCCTGCTTTGGCACGAATTCTTAAAGGATTTATATGCTGCTTCATATCTTTTTTTCCACTTTTCCGGTAGTAGAGATAAACAAGCAATATTCGCTAATTCTTCTATGTCTGAAACATTCATTTTGTCCACACAGAATCAAACAATTCGATTTCTTCAAACATTTCGCTATGAATTGTGAACTTGACGTTGTTGATAAAATAAAAAGTGATTATGTTGCTCTGGCAACGGATTACGGCTGCCTTCGTAATTTAATGAGAATGCTATCGAATGTGATGATAATGAAAATCTAAAAATATATCCAGCATTTTCTTGTAAACATACAATACAGGGAGGGGGAAAAATGTTATATACTATGTGGGATGTAAGTACATTAACCAGTCTCGAATTTTTTTGCCAGCCCTCGCTATCGCTCGAGCGCAAACTCGTCATCGACTGGTAAATGTTACTTACATCCCCTTATAGTATAAATAACTATTTCGTTTCCATATTTGTGGGAGTAAGGAAAAGTTAAACCTTAATTTTAAATACAGGCGTTCACGAACTTTTTTGTAGTACTTAATGTTATGCATTCGCTAGAAAGTTCATTTAAAATGGGCTCTTTACGAATAAACACTAAAATTTTATGTCTTAAGATCAATGTTTTGCAACCCATTTTTTAGAAGATTGGTAAGGTTTTTACCTTTAATTTTACATATTAAGCTATCATGACCTGTCAATATTAAATCTAAAAATAATTTGAACCTGAACACATCAGTCATTATGGAAAAATGCATTACAAAAATTACGGAAAAAAAGATAAAAAGAAATGTTATATAGACTTACCCTTAGTATTATCAGGCAATGGTACTCAGTTGTCTAGCAAACTTTTGATCTCATCCGATTAAATACATTAAAACAAAGAGGGAATTTGCTTTAAAAATATTTACCAATTTAAAAATTGCAAATTATTGATTGAATTTTTTTGTTTTATTTAAAAAAGTCGTCTTTCTTATTTAGACACCTCTAAAGCTGGGCAACATGAAAGATGTTGCGACCGATATTAGGTGTATGTCAGAATTTGTTTTTCTATACTTTTTTTTAACTTGATAGCGCAGAGAGAGAGAGTTTAAGCAATTCTACAGATCCGTGAGACACTCTATATACCTTCTTAGGATATTTTTGATATTGCCCAGATCTAGAAGCATTAAAACAAAAAAGAGGAAGCTTTGCAATATAACAAATAAAATCTATTAACAATTTACGACAACGAATTTTAATATGCAAAACTATTTGTGTGTAAATAACTGATATACTTTCCCAAAAGACTCAATCTCTACGTTTTATTTCATCTGGTATACAACAATATTTTTTGTCCTCGAAAATAACAGTCATAGTCATAAATTATATGATGCGGGAAACGTATCAATGTAAAAGTTATTTTCGGCATTCGACTTAAATTGGCAACTTTTTAAAACTGAAGTCGCAAAGATCCAGAGAAATTTTATGTATGACTTTTGCCAGAACTTTTATCTAACTTATGAATTCCATTTTTCAGTGTGATATTTTTGCAGAGGCACTAAATGCAAATCTCTCGTTTTTAGTCTGGCGTGACAATTGTGATAAGAAAAATATGTTACTAAAAAACTCCTACTTAGTCTTATTGATTTATCTATTGAAACCACACACTATTTTTACAACTTAAACTTTTCAAAAAAAGTAACTTTGAGAAGATGTTATGAATTTAGAAGAACATTTTTGTTTTAATTTGTTGTTTAGCTTTTAAAGGCTTAAATATTAATAACATGTTTCCATTTACATTATTTTCACTTTTATAGGGTGTTTATTTTGCCGTGGTCACGTATTAACTTCATTACCTTAAATAGAGTACTCATTATATTGACAAAGATTAATGTAGATTTTTTGAAGACAAATCCCCAAAGATATTTGATAGCATGGGCCTGTGAAGAGAAGTTTCAAATTTATATACAAATATACAGCGAGAAAGAAAATAGTTTTTTTTTTATTATCTTATGCAATATTATTAAGATAACCACTTAATATTATTTTATATATTAGATGCCGAGAAACTAAATAAGAAAATTCGCTAAATATGTATTTGGTTAAAAATTTTTGTTTGGCAAAAACCAAAATATACAAAATGGCAAGCGCCTTAATAAAGTCAGAAGACGGTTCGAATTAGTGAAACAATCAGGATATGTTCTGTTTATACAGCCACTTAATGAAAGTGAGATTTTTTATCAATCACCAAAAATTATGAGCCCCGTTTGTTCTAAAAATTTAACCACTTATACAGTGTCATTTATTTAAATGCGGGCCACCCCTGTGCAAAGAAAACTTGTATTTTTTTTGTATTGTGAGAAGAAAAAAATTTTATTTTGCAAAAATATTATACACTTTTGTTAAAAACACAAGATAATTAGTTATTACTTCCCTCGTGAGATTTTCTCAGATCTTTACGTTTAAGGGTCCTTAGATGCCGGAAAACATGTTTCCTCAATTCCGTCTGTCTGTAGGTATGTCTGTCCGTCAGTCTGTCTATTCGCGGCATAGCTAAAAAACTACTTCTCCGATTTTTTCAAATTTCAGTCTAAAATTAAGGGCCATGCATTAGAAAAATACAGGCTATATGTATATATATATATATATATATATATATATATATATATATATAGTTATATACATATATATATATATAGTTATATACATATATATATATATATATATATATATATATATATATATATATATATATATATATATATATATATTACCAAAATCACAGAATTCTTGAACCAGTGTGTTGTATATTGTAGGGTTATTTTCTTGGGAATATGGTTCAAATAGACAATTACGAGTTTATTACAAAGACTTTATATTGTCTGCAGGACGTTTCGGTCGTGGGTACGGCCTTTTTCAACTGCGTTAAGCTAAAATTACATACAATCCAATATAAAAAAAAAAAAAAAAAAACTAGAAACAAGGAGTCATAACTTACCATAGACAAATAGTCAAACATTACAAAATGACACATAACATAGAAAAAAAAAATAAAAAAAAATAGACAAGATCGTCATTACATTTGAACATGTACAGGTTAAACAAACTAATTTACATATACAAAACAGTAAACGTATGCGTGTACGGGTGACAAAGAGTACTGAAACGAATTAAAAGTTGTTCCTTCTTTCCACGGCAAATATTTATCTTAAGAATTTGTTTTTTTTGGGTTGGTCATTTATTGCTAGGCACAATTTGACTATATATGTTACATTAGAATATTGTGATATATTTTATTTAAATGAGCTATTTGTAATAAACTCGTAATTGTCTATTTGAACCATATTCCCAAGAAAATAACCCTACTATATATATATATATATATATATATATATATATATATATATATATATATATATATATATATATATATATATATATATATATATATATATATATATACAGGGTGTTAATTAAGTACGTAGCCAAACTTCAAGGGCTGATTGCTAAGGTTATTTTAAGAAAAAAATTTCATATAAACATGTGGTCTAAAATGCTTCGTTCTCGAGATACAGTGTGTTGAACTTTTTTAAAAAATAAGGATTTTTATTAATATTTGTAAAACCCCTTAACGGATTTTATTGAAACTTGGTAGGTAAAGTACAGTTTCGACGCAGCCATAGGTGTGCGCATGGGCAGGCATTCCATTTGTTATTTTAATAAATTTATGGTGTGCCACTGTCTATCTTCAAAAATGGTTGTGTTTTTGTAATGGGCTATTCAAACTACTTATAAGTTGTCTTTTGTGTATTTTTGATTTAATGGACCGTTCTCGAGAAAATCAAAATTTCTGAGTACGTTATCCTATTAAACTATTTTAAAAATAAGGTATTTTAGTAATATTTGCAAGACTCCTTAAGATATTTTATTGAAAATAGGTGAGCTAAATAAATGTTTAAAGTGCTATTTTTCTGACTAAATAAACACGCATGGACCACTGGCGTGCGCATGGGCAATCATTCCAATTTTTGTTTTAGTAAGTTTGCTGTACACCACTGTCTATTTTTGAAACTGATTGTATTTTCGCAATTATTAATCGGAAACACTTAAAAATCGTCTTTTGTGTTTTTTTGATATAATTTACCCTTTTCGAGAAAAGCAAAAAAAATTGATTGCGTTATCCCATTAGACTTTTTCAAAAAAGTAAGATATTTTATTAATATTGCAGAAATTTTATTGAATCTTGGTGTGCATTACTACTAATGTGTTACGACTAAAATGAAACAACGCTTTCTTTCTATGGGCGTTTATTTGGAGACTGACTACAATTTCTTAAGTGATTTTGCAAATATTAATAAAATATCTTATTTTTTAGAAAAAATCTAATAGGATAACGTAATCAATTTGTTTCGCTTTTCTCGAAAAACGTATATTATATCAAAAAAACGCAAAAGAAGAATTTTAAGTACCTTCGATTAATAATTGCGAAAATACAATCAGTTTTAAAAATAGGCAGTGGCGTACAGCGAACTTACTAAAACAATAAATGGAACGATTACCCATGCGCACGCCAGTGCTTGAATCGTTTTTTTTTTTAGTCAGAAGAGTAGCACTTTAAACCCTTATTTTGCTCACCCAATTTCAATAAAATATCCTAAGGAGACTTGCAGATATTATTAAAATACCTTATTTTTTTAATAGTTTAATGGGAAAACGTACTCAGAATTTTTTGATTTTCTCGAAAACGGTCTATTATATCAAAAATACACAAAAGACAACTCATAAGTAGTTTGAGTTGCTCATTAGAAAAACGCCACTATTTTTGAAGATAGACAGTGGCGTACCATAAATGTATTAAAATAAAAAATGGAATGTCCGCCCGTGCGCACGTCTATGGCTGGGTCGAAACATTTTTACCTTGAGAAAGTGGCATCTCAAACATGTACTTTATCTACCAAGTTTCAATAACATCCGCTAAGAGGTCTTACAAATAATAATAAAAAACCTTTTTTTTTTTTAAATTCAACACCCTGTATCTCGAGAACGAAGCATTTTAGACCACATGTTTATATGAATATTTTTTCTTAAAATGATCTCAGCAATCAGCCCTTCAAGTTTGGCTACGTACTTAATTAACACCCTGTATATATATATATATATATATATAATATATATATATTTATATATATATATATATATATATATATATATATATATATATATATATATATATATATATATATATATATATATATATAAGCTCTGAGAATCGGTATAAGGAATGTACAGAAACTCGTGCATGAAAAAAAACATAATTTACTTCCGAAGAAGATTAAGAAATTTACACGAAAAAATCCAAAGGCAGTCCAGTACTCCGGCGTAATGTAATTTAATGAATCTTGCCAAACAATTTGCACTTCATTTGATGTAGGACCATCGTTCACGTGTTTTTCGTAATATGATTTTGTCCCAGCCGATATTAATTCTATTGCGTTAAACTGGCAATAGTATGGGGGCAGTCGTAAAATCTCGTGTCCCTTTTCCAGTAATATTTCATCTACGGCATATATTGTTGGTTTTTTAATAGATTTTGCAATTAAAAGAAGTTCTAGTTTCAGCATATTGGGTAAAGGATTTTGTTTTTGTTTTATTAGCCAGTCATAAATATCACTTTTCTTCCAGGATGAAGTAGGTTGTTTATTTAAGATTCTTGAATGATAAGATGCATTGTCCAGAATGATTAAAGATGGAGCATCTAAATTTGGAATCAGTTGTTCTTTTAACCACTTTTCAAACAATTCCCAGTTCATATTATCATGGTAGTCCATACTTTTGGATGTTGAAGAAAACAGTAAACTTGCACCTGGGAGAAATCCTGTTGAAGAACCTGCATGCAAAATGATGAACTGTTTTCCCGTCCCAGATCTCTTTTTTCTCTTGACACTTTTTACAGACTCATCCTGCAAAGATTTCGAACCACTTCCATTAGAAAATATCCAAGTCTCGTCTAAAAATACAACTTTTCTAAATTTTGAATTAACATTTTTTCCGTGTATTTCTTTAAAAACTGGATACGCTGACTTGCTATATGTGGCAACTCGCATAAAAATCTTCGATTACAGTCCTTTTTATATCGAAAACCCAACATTTTTATTAATTTTGACAACGATTTTAGTCCAATTTCCAACATGCCTCGATTTTTTAAAGCTTCTTTTAAAACTTAAAGGGTTATATTAGTTTTTGATTTGTATAAATCGTAAATTGCATTACGAACATCAATTTTTACATTCTCAGTTAAGTCTTCTGTGTTGGGCTTTTTTCGTGTACATTTCTTAATCTTCTTCGGTAGTAAATTATGTTTTTTTCATGCACAATTTCCTGCACAGTCCTTATACCGATTCCCAGAGCTTTTGCTACTGTCTCCTGGATATATACCGCCCAAATAAAATTTTTAAAAAATCAACGTTATAGTTATTTTCCTAACAAGTGCGCAAAGTGATACTTTCGCGCACGCAAAAGCAATTAGACGATAAGCATTAAGTGCGGGAAATACACTTTGCGCAAGTGTGAGAAACAATATTTTTTCTACGAGTGTTACAAATTTTACAAACTTTTTACCTATTTATATAGGTTGGTTCTAAGCGCGGGTAAAACAATATTTCTTAAAAAATTGTAAAAAACCTTAAATAAATTAGAAAAACTTTTTATTTTAACTTAAAACAAAAATAATATTACTTATTATTATTAACAATATTAATATTGAAAGTACAGTTTGTGGTATACTGCAAATTTAAAGCTGATTGCAACTGGTTTCTTGGAAAAGCTGATGAAGATGGTTTGTTATTCGGCGTTAATGAATGAAATGGAACTTCAATGGTTTTCTCGCAAATTGACAAACTTGGTATTTTAACTGAATGATTTTTTGCACTGCACGCTTAAAATATTGTTGCATAACTCTTTTTATCACTCCGCTATTGTTGATGACTTCCAGCCTCCTAAATGCTTTACTCCTTTACTTTAAGTCCTTTTTCGGAATCGGCCAGCAAAGTTGCAGAGGATCGACGAAAACTATGCCCCATGTAGAGTTCAGGGTTGGGCAATTTTAGAAATGCAGAAATTTCTGAGGGCATCTTCCCGAAACTGTTAATCCCGACACACTGTGTTGTGCACTTCCCTCTTTTGAAATTTATAAAAAGACGTTGATGCGTTGTTGATGATGGTTGTAAGGCTGTATATTTTCTAAAAAATAGTAGATACTTTCCATTGTTAATTTCGTCGGATATAACAAAAGCGCGTGAAGTGTAATTTTAACCACATCTCAATATTTGTTAACGACTCTCGCAATATGCGGTCGAACATTATCATGCATTAGCATGAAATCGTCTTTTTATTACTTTTTTAATATACTGAATATTTGACATATTGACTCAAAGTTAAAACTTATTTGTATAATGTATATACAAAATAAAACATAGTTACATTAACAAATAAATTAACCTAAAGGAAGTATAAAGTATAAAAACTTTCATCCATATATTTAAAACACTAAGATTTTTCAGCAAGTTCGTGAGAGAGTGTAATGTACCAGTTTTCATGATTTTTTTTTGAAATGATCGTCTGGATACCTAAACCTTTAAACACTATTTTTTGTATAAAACCAATATGTTTTTCTTCAATAACATTTCTGGACGATGTGGTGAATGCACTTCATACTCTTAACAAAGTCTGCCAGGCCGGCTAGTACACGTTTATAAACAAGTATAATTTATTAAGAAAACAAAAAACTGCTAACAGCTAATTGTATACAGCATGTCCGTCTTTATCTCTCTTATACTTGATCTCTCTTATACTTGTGTTTTTTTTATTACTATTACTGTATATTAAAAAGGGATTTGAAATGAAAATAATAAACAAACATAAAAAAATACATTCATGTCGAATAGAGAACCTCCTCCTTTTTTGGAGTCGGTTAAAAAACATACGTAAAAGCTCATAGTTTTGAATATAAGATAAATAAATTAACAATAGAATAGACATGCCAACTTTATTTTGGTTGTAATCAAGAAAGAGAACTCTCCTCCACTCAGCCTCCAAAAATATTAGATATCAGAAATTAAACTGGACGCATTTCCAAAAATAAAAGAGAAATGAGGAAGAGGTCAAATATTTTTATTTGCGTAATATATAGAGACCAAAACAACCATTCCAAATTAAAACTGGTTCCGCGAAGAAATAAACATGTGACCGATTAAAAAACGAATCTTGGCAGAATCCTTAAACACACGAAATATTTTTACATTGTTCTCCGAGATTAATGGGAATTTAGAAAATAAACAGTCTACGATCGCTGACTTATTACAGATTAGGTTTCTTTTTTATTACCAGGTTTGAATCCTGAATTTTGACCACAATTAAATTTCCATTGCCTTCAGTGTTGTTAGTTTTGCTAATTCCTCTCTTCTGCAGACGCCTGAAAGCCCAAAAATAGTCGCAACTTTCAACAAAAGATATATATCATCTGGAGCCTTATTCATGAAATCCCATATGTTTTCTTTTGTCAAAATATTTGCATTCTTTGGTTTGAAGTCAACATTTTGATTTTTTATAAAAGCAGTTAATTTGTAGAATTTGCTTATATCTATATTTCTTTAACTTTTAAAATGCTCTTAAGCATTGAGTATTTAGCCCACAAAGTACTTGGTCTAAATTCTTTGCTTAATTCAAGAAAATAAGCTAATAGTACCCCATCTTTAAGCGTTTTCACATCTTTTCATTTGGACCATTTCCCAAACAAGTCGTACTGCTTTTCATACTTCTGTTTTGATATTTCTTCATCCGAACTATCCATTTTAAGCAAAATTACTTTTTTTGAAGCTTTTTTCAAATGATGAAGTGTTTGTATTTTGGTTGACCTAGCAAAAAAAAATACTGAAATTTTCAAAATTGCAAGTTGAACTTATTGTTGTCTTATTTGACACTGGACAAGTAATGATACAGGTCGTTTTTAAAATATCTAAAAGTCTTATTTAAAGATAGTAAATCTGCGAATAAAAAAGTTTGCGCAAAGAGTTTCCGTGCACAAAGTAGTGCGTAAAGTATTAATTTCTCGCACGTTCAAAGAAAAAAATCATTCTTCTTATTGAAATTACTTGAATTTAAACGTAATTTAGAAATAAACGAATTCAGGATGACGAAACAAAACGGCGGTCTTAAAAAGATCAGCGTTAAGAACTACTTAATCAATTAATTTGTTTATAAATAACTATGTACTGAATTAAATTGGGTCACACTTCACTATAACTAATAAAAGAACAGATTCACAAGGAGGGTAAAGAAAATTTACCAATTTTTTTTCTAAATCAATAAAATAGACAGTTTTAAAACAGTTAATGAAAATAATAAACAGTACCTGAAGGAATAACAAATTAAACAGTAAGTGGCACAAACGACTTTTGTTTCTACGATAACGTTCGTGGCCTACTGCAAAAATGTGACTGAAGGGCAACATTTTATAACATGAGATTAACATTGTATTACAAATTCCAAATAATAATGTGATTTTAAATATTGCACTTTTAATTTAATTTTAAAAATGTCCTATGACATCACCGAAGTTGGTTCTTAAAGCAAGAATAACAACTTCGTCTTATGCGATTAATTATCGTAAAAAATGCCATTCAACAATTTAATATTGCGACACTAGCAGTTTAATTTGTTATTTGACAGTTATTACATTATTATATTGGTGTATTATAAGTCAAAAACGCTCATCCATCAGAGAAATATATTTTAAAATTTTAGGAAAATGTCAAATCTCAAAAACAAAACACTGTATTATTTCTTTTGTTTAAAAAAATTAGTTAAATAATAAACACATTAGAAATTTTTGGTGCCATGGTACTTAAAACTTTTTGTTAGCCAGTTATATTTCGCTTATGTCACTGTCATTTTGTAATTGTGACATTTAGAAATTTATTTGTTCAATTGTTGAAAATGTCATCTTAAACCTGTAACTGTCAAGTTAGACCAGGTCTAACTTTAAACCCTTTTAGTGAATACGGGTGTCAGTGCTTTAATTATATAACTTTAAATATAGATGAAATACTGAAGATTCATGTCAAAAAATTAGAAATGTAGCACCGCAAACCCATTCATTCTTCAACTACCTTTAATATACTCCTTTATATATATATATATATATATATATATATATATATATATATATATATATAAATATAAATATATATATATATATATATATATATATATATATATATATATATATATATATATATATACAATTTGCGATGCTTTTGCAATATCCTGAGTATTTAAGCAGATAAGAAGCGGATTTAAAATATTCGGTTAAACAAATATTATTTTCCATTTTGAAACAATTTGTCTTTAATAGTCTGATTTAAAAAAAAATTTTTTTACCATTTCATTCTGTGCTGTTAGACGGCTGATTATTACATTTAATTTTTGGCAGTGAACCTTAAAACATATTGGTAAGTACTTAAAAATAATATTTAAAGCTTGGATAAGCGAGACTGTGTCATTAAAAGAAAAAAAAAATTCATGTTTGGAAATTACCAACAAACCCTGTATAAAATAAGGTTCATGCGTATTATAAAACATATACAGGGTGGTTTTTTAGTACGAAAAACTCTGTTGTTATGGGAAATAGAAAAAAACTTTTTCATACGACAGTTGTAAGACTTGTCGAGGTGTGTGTGCTTAAAATATTTTCTTGTATACAGGGTGCTCTGTAAAAGCGTGACAACAAACAGTGTATTTTTTTAAATAGAAACCGATATCTTTAAGAGCACAACGGAATACAGTTTGTACAAAATGAGTTACCGCGCTTGTTAAACAATTTACCTCGTGATATTAAAAATAGCACGTGGTATTTAGACGATGGACCTCCAGTCCACCACACTGCCGCTATTCATGACCACTTAAACCGTGAATTTCTTAACAGTTTACATGAATGGCCACTTCGCTCCCCTGATATAAAAAAATTGAATTCTTTTTATGGGGATATGTGAAAGAAGAAGTATACAAAATGACCCCAACGATGAAAAAAGATATAAAGAACCGTATTACCGAAGTTTTTGGAAACATCGGAAACATTACCTTGAGTGACGTTAGTAGATCATTTGAAGAACGGATACAGTTGTGCCTGGATGTTAATCGTAACCACTTTGAACATTTGTTTTAACGTTATCATTTTGTTGTTTTAATTACTTAATTTTTTACTTTTATTCCTTGCCTTTAAATGGATAGTGGACATTTTTTAACATCCGCTTTAATTATAACATTTGTTGTGTTGTATTCGCTTTTTTCATATTGGCTTGACAAGGTTCTGACACATTTTTTCTACGTTATATTTATAAAGTTATTTATAAAGTTAATATAGTAATAATAATAGTAATAACTATAAACCGAAACAATAAACGATTCAATTTAGGACAATGGTCGTAATTGCAAATTTAAAGAGCATGATATGCCTACAAGATGGCCTATTAATATATAAGACGTGGAGAAAATGCAGTTTTATTACAAAACAAGTTACTATGTTGGGACCGTCGTAAAAAACACCCCGTATAAGTTGTGGCCAAATTTCTGTTAAGCAATTATTGCATCATCCATGATGTTTAAAGGACCACAGAATATTATTACCAAGTTTAAAAAGGTAATTTTTTTAACGAAATTTTGATTACCATGTTTTCTTGAATTTCCTAAAGAAATTTGAATAGCTTAGCAACGCTGCAACGGTGAACCAATTAGAATAGTGTACTATAGGCAGTATTTTACGGTGATTTCAGTTCTGCTCTTAAAGATATCGGTTTCTATTTAAAAAAATACACTTTTTGTTGTCACGCTTTTATAGAAAACCCTCTATACAAGAAAATATTTTAAGTATGTTTACCTCGACAAGCCTTACAACTTTCGTATGAAAAGTTTTTTCTATTTCCCATAACAACAGAGATATTGGACTCTGTATGTAGTCAAAAATAATAATCTAAATTGCAAAAAATATAATGTTTTATAGGTTGTATCTATACATAAAGGTAGCAAAATTTTGCGATACTATTTAATAATTCAGTTATGCTAATAAGACTCATAACGCTCCCCTTATAAATAGACACATAAAAGTCTAATATCAGCAGCGCGACATTTGGAAACTATGTCGAATTTAGTTATTTCAGAATTTGGAAGAATCTCTCTCATGCAGTATTCATAAAATTCAAGTATAACGGACTTGGTTTCAGCATGCATGTGGTTACAGCTAAATTCCAAGCTAGCAAACGAAAACTAAGAAAGTTCCAAAGTTTATTTTATAGTTTTAGTGTTAAACTTTCTTAGGTGTCTGTGTAGGAGGCAATTTTAGAGCAGTGTTCTTACCTTATATTTTGATTAATATCATTTATACATCTTTTTCTAAACCTAAAATATTAACCTGATAAAACCTACTATAGATTTATTATGTAAAATGTAAAAACACGACTATTACTTCCCTCGTAAAAGTGAAGTATTGCAAAAATCACCCTGCGAAATTTTCTCAGATCTTTACGTTTTCTCAATTCCGTCGGTCTGTCTGTCTCTCGGTCTGTCCGTTCGCGGCATAGACTAAAAACTACTTACGCGACTGACTTCAAAATTTGGCCAAAAATTAAAGCTTAGGTATATGAGGATGACCTAGTAATATTTTGACAAAACAAAATGGCGGCCTAGTGATAAGGTAAAAAAAATATTACCAAAAATCTACTTTCCAATTCATCTCAAATTTTTCACAAAAATCAAGTATTATGTATGAATCAACTGCTAAAATTTTGGTGCGAATCCAATATGGCGGAACAAAATGGCGGCTTAATAAAATATTTAAAAATTCAGCCTGAAAAACTACTTAATGGACTGTAACGGAATAGACTATAACAACGGTATAGAGTATATATTTTTGTATATTCTAAATGTAATTCATACAATATTTTACTAAAACTGTTGGTTCTCACGATAACTCTTAAACAGGCTTGATTATTTCGAATGAATTATAAGTGTCTAATATTAGTTTCGAAAATTTTAAAACCTAAACAAAATAATAAATATTATATATCTCAAAGGCTATCTTCTAGACTGTATAGACGGATTTATGTATAGATAAACTTTCTTAAGTGGTTACAATTTATGCCTCCCTTTCGAGAGTTCATGGTCCCATATGACCCCTGTTTCATGGGAATCTTTCTTTGGCTCATTTAATTTAATTTGAAGCAAATATTAATTGAATCATTTTATTTGGTCCGATGCAATGATAATAAATGGTCAATTTACTATGTTAAAAATACAATAGAGTACTTTATAATAGGAACATTACCGAACAGCCATGTTTTTTGGGGCATAATTTTCCCTACAGAAAATATTAGCTGAAAGAGTTTTTCTGTGCCGGTTTTTTCGCCACGACTTTTCGGACCCATAATGTGGATAAGTTAGTATAGGCATATATATTAAATTATATACATAACCTTAGGACTAAGAATTGAGGGGAATATTATTTTAGTCGATTTATTCACTTTTCGTTATCATGCGTGACACCTCGTGTCTCTAAGACGAAGTACCGAACTTAAAGTATAGAGTAGGGACTTAAGCTTCACCATTCACAGCTTTATTCGTTTCGTCCTAACTAATAGAATCAAAGAGGGGATTGGTCTAAGGGGTGGATCTAGTAATAGCTGAGATAACTTTGTATTTTACGGAAAGACTAAAAGTGAGTCGCGATCGAGTGTTTAAGTGATTTGTTCAGTGCCCAGGAATTTTCTTGTCTTTTCAGTGGAATTATCATGTTTCTAATTAGCCATTATAAGACTTAAAATTACTTTGGGGAAATTGTCTATTCAGACATATGTTAATTTTCTATCTCTTTAAGTGGGGATTCATATTCTAATTTTTGGGGCTTTAACTACTGGGAAATTAAATATATGTAAATTACTTTCTTTAGGCTTAATTTTGTTTTTATTGTTTATCTTTTTTAAACTAATTTTAAATACTTAGATTAAGTTTTCTATAAATATTGTCAAAAAGTCATCTTTTTTATTTCGAAGTGGGTCAATAGATTTTAAGTGTTGTTTAAAGTTCTAATTTTCACTTCTTCACTGAACAAGGGGTGTTGCGTTTAGGGATTTTTCCCGAAGAAAGAAGTATTCACCAGTGTCGTTGCAGTTCTTCATATTGGTCGCTATTTTGGTGAGATAAATATGATATACTAACCCTCTTGAATTTCTAACCAGAAAAGAACCGACGTCTATAGAAGAATCTACAAATCTCACAGTGCCTCTGAACTTTGAATTGAAATATTTATCTAGTTTAATAGGATAGGTAATGTGAAAAGCGCTACCGTAAATTAATAAGATTAAAATAATAAATTTGCTCGACTGAAGATCTACTATCTTGTGAAAATACTAATTCAAGATGGAGGAACAAAATGGCGGCTAAAAAACCTAATTATCCAATTTAGCCAAAATTTTACACAAAGATCAAGTGTTACATAGGAATGAACTAGTAACACTTTGGTATGAATATAAGTTAGCAAAACAAAATAGCCGCCTGACAAAATATTTAAAAACTCAGCATGAAGAAACTATTTATTAGATTAATTTCAATTTTTTTACATTAGGTGTGATATAGAGATAAACTGGTAAAATTGTGATATGAATTTAAGATGGCAGAACAAAATGGCGGCCAAGTAAAATGTTTGTAATTGTGAAAAAAATATTCCTTCAAAATTTTACATAGCTTTAAATTTTAACGTTTCTAGATACCCAAAAACATGTTTTTCTCAATTCTGACGATCTGTCTGTCGGTCTGTCTGCCAGTTTATAGCATAAGTAAAAAACTATTTACCCGATTGACTTTGGTCAAAAATCAAAGGTGTTATGGGAATGACCTGGTAACATTATGGCGCAACAAAATGGCGGCCTCTGAAATGTTAAAAAAATTATCACTCAAAAACGAAATATCCAAATTACCTCAAATTTTGACCAAAAATCAAGTGTAACGTAGAAATGAACTGCTAACATTTTGGCATCCAAGATCGGCCTAATGAAATGTTAAGAAATCAGCCTGAAAAAAGTTACTTATTAGATTAATTTTAAATTTTGTGCAGGCATTAAGTGTAATATAGATATAAACTAGTGAAACTGTGGTTTGAATTCTAAATGACGCCCAAATGAAGTGTTTAAAAAATCAACAGGAAAAATTTTTCTTATTCAATTGATTTCAAATTTTTCACAAAAAATAAATCTTATAAAGCTAAACTTGCACGAATTCAACATGATAGAACAAAATGGCGGTCTTAAAAAGATCGGTGCAAAAACTACATATTCAATTTATTACTTCTTTCTTCTTGTAATCGTGAAAAAATCACCCTCCGAGATTTTTCCAGATCTGCGTTTCAGGGTCCCTAGATGCCGAAGCCTGTCTTGATACATAGTACTCCTTAGAAATGCCTTTATCCGCTTCAGAGTAGAAAAATTTCTATCCGCTTCTACAGTCGTCAACGGTATATTAACAAGTACTTTATTAATAATTTAATTGTTAACCCCCATCGCCTTTACCTGCTTCATTATCCACTGCATTTTCCTAAGTCCTAATAACGCTTTTATTTTCTTTAAATGTTTAAACACCTACTGAGTTTCTACAGAACCTGTTATTCGTTTTTGAAGCATGTGCCTAATAATACGAGACACTGCTTCTAAATTCTTTGCAACTCGCCATTTGATATAGAGCTTGTCCTTTATTGGTCACTTCAAGGTCACAACGCATATTACATGTATTTGTTGAGAGCTGATATTGGATGGGCCGCGATGACAACGTCAAATATTTCAAAAACCACTCAACCGATCTGAACCATATGTGGTAATTAGGCATTACCGAATTCCCTCGACCCTTTGGTGCATACCGCAATGTTGCCGTATTTTCAGTTTTTCGGCAAGCTAACCTAACTTTTTTTTTCAAATCAAATGATATGTTTTTTTTTAAAGCGTGATTTATTCCTCCTATTATCCTTAGTATAATTCCAAAATTGCAAACTTTTATCTTGATCCGTTAAAGGTTAAATTTATTAATTGTTTGTAAAAATACATCGACAAATTAGCAATTAAAAAACTAAAACTCAAATAATTTAATGATTAATAGGATGATGAAAATGTTGTTCTTCTACATTTCGACAGTAACCTAAACGGTAAATAACTTCCGCATTAGTGTTTTGGAGCCCTCCCGTGGGTATTCCTTCTAGTTCAGCTCTAATCCTTCCTATTAAAACTTCAAAGTTCTGGGGCTTTGTTTGCTACAGGGTCGTTTTTAGGTTGACCTTGGAGGCAATTTAACAACCCCCTTCGCCCAATCCAGCATCCCGAAAACGTCGTGTTTAAATAATTTCTAACAGCAACTGCAAAATGCGGCGAAGCCCATCATGTTGGAACCATACGTGGCCAGAACCATTAGAAAAAATATCGTTTAATGCTGGAATAATTTGGTTTTCCAACAGCTGTAGATAACTAATATTTCATATTCATATTTCCTAGAATGAAAAAGGGTTGAAAAAGGCGACTACCTAATATGCCAGCCCACACATTGACTTTTGATTTGGATGATGGAGGTCCATATGCAATTTCCCGAAAAATTTAATGTGTGGGCTGGCATATTAGGAAATCGCATTATTGGACCCTTTTTCATTTAAGGAAATATGAATGGGATACTTCATCTACAGCTGTTGGAAAATCAAATTATTCCAGCATTAAACAATATCTTTCCTAATGGTTTTGGCCACGTATGGTTCCAACATGATGGGGTCCGCCTCATTTTGCAGTTACTCCAAGGTTACCGGACTTAAATTCACTTGAGTTTTTGCTTTGGGGTCAAGTAAAAAAGACGGTGTACAAAACGAAGCCCGAGAACCTTGAAGATCTAATGGGAAGAATTAAAGCTGAAATAGAAGGAATTTTCAGCATCTTATTAATCATTAAATTATTCAATTATTTTAGTTTTTTAATTCCTAAGTTAAAAAAAACTGAAAATCTGACAACATTGTAGTACGCACTACAGGGTCGGGGGGATTTGGTAATGCCTAATCACCTTATATGGTTCAGATCGGTTGAGTGGTTTTTGAGATATTTGACCGTTTCCAGACATCTGACTAACTCTGTATATACTGTGGTATTGTGTAAGCGCTTTGCCGGAGTGAAGAAAACTATGCAGATAAAAGTTAAAGCTGGATTAAAGTTAATATATTTTAATATTCGTAACCAGTGCTGCAGCTCTGTAGCACTGCTAATGTCGCTGTAAACACATTTTCTGTTAATGTGTTAATTGTGTATTTTAATTTTGTTTAGTATACTATTTATGTATGTTTAATTTAGATCATATTAGTTGAATGACTTGTAATTTTAAGGAAGCTTTTCATAAGAGTTTACTCTTTATAACAAATAAAGCGATATTTGACATTCACTTTTGAGTTTCCACGTGCGATGTAGACCATAACCCGTATCTCTATTGGAATTTTTTAAATGTTTAAACATTTCAATAAATTCTCTAATTTTCCGTTTCTAAAATCCTTTAACCGATGCTAAAATCTTGGTTTATAATATGGTATACTATAATATGGCCAGTAGTATGCTGGTGTTCAGCTACAGCAAGTTGAACAATTTGTTTTTTTTTAGTACATCGTTCATGTTCCTTAAGTCTAGTAGATATTGAGCGTCCTGTTTCACGCTCAATATCTACCTAAGGCGAAATGTCACTTTTAAGGCCTTTATAGAAATCATTTGTCAATACAAATAAAATATCATCTAGGCTCCTGATTTGCTATTTTAATTTAATATTTATATTACAATTTCGTTTGCATCTCGGGCGTAAAATACCTTTTTGGCTCTTGGGTTAACTGAACAACAATCTTTCTCGAAGCAAAGTTTTACTTCACTCTCGTGATTCAAACATAACCATCTTCGATGAGTGTGCGGAAAACTGCATTTTTAATTTTTCCGTACGTGTTTGAATGTGGAAAGATACACTAAGTGATTTTCTTCCCAGTATTGCAGGAAAGTTGTTTATTCACTCTAACACAATATTTTAACAGATTTCTCTGTAACACCGCCAGGCAGGTCATTCCCGCCTTCTTGTTGGGGCTCATTGTTGGTACGCCACTGACAAGGGCGCTTCCAAGGTGGGGTTGAGGGGGTAATTATATCCCCCAGATACCCAATACCTAATATTGAAAATTATTTTGCCTCTAATATTTTTAACAATAAATTATTAAACGGAAAATTTGATAGATATTATTGTGAAAATTTCATACCGCCATTTTATAACCAATCATCGTAAATTTTCGACGACCTGACAAATTAATAATAAGCGGAAATTTTTTGACATATAATAAAATGTCATCGCCTTGTGACACGACTTTTTTTAGTATAATAATTGTGAGAATATGTCACATACCGAATAATAAATTAATACATTTATCTCCTATTTATTTATTTTAAGCAGATTTTCAAAAAAACAAAACAAAAAAACTTATGTAGGTAGACTTGAATTTTATTTAAGCAGGTACTTAAGAAATAATACTTTGTACATGCGAATTGAAATATTCCATGAACTCCTCGACTTCTTCTCTTTGTTATGGTAATTAATTAAGACTTGCACCTTGAAGAACTGGCCCTTAATAGGTGTCAGTGTTTTATGAAGTAGATATAATATTTTCCCACCAAGCGATTTACTTTCCGCTTAGGCATCCTAGAGAACTTCGGCGTAATCATCAGCAACACGTTCTGTATTGTTCTAAACAAATTGTCTTCCGTGATTTGAATGTGACATTTTTTAATTAGATCAGTAAGATATTTCAGATAAGGATGGTACATTTTAATATGGCCCACTTCTTTGCAATATGCACATAAACCATGCTTTTCGAATTTTTCAATTTTAAATAACTTATAAGTATATTTTTGCTATTTCTAACTTGGAGTTTTATTGATTGTTTGGTCTGAAAGATTAGTTTATAGTCGTTTAACAGGCACAAAATACACACAAAATTCCATAGCCTTCTAGATCTAATTATTCTCTTGTTTTAAATTACATACTTTACCGAAATATATAATTAAAATTAAGAATATATCAATTCCACCAATCTTAGTAATTTCGAATGAAAAGAAAAGATTGGAATTTTATCTCTTCTTTAAGAAAAACCAACTTTTCCGGTTAGTTATAAGTGTTCTAAAAAATGAGTTTACATAATTTTCCACTACTCTTAGTGATTTGAAATCCACTATATATAAGCAAATATAGCTTCCTTGAAATATGTATCAGTATATTATTGTACTAAAGTTGATAGTTGTATATTATATATATATATATATATATATATATATATATGTATATATATAAAAAAATATATATATATATATATATAAAATGTGTTTTCATTCCGGGTGTACATCCGTTCACTACTGTCGTTCTGGGAAGAACAGTTTTGCTGAGGTTGCGCCAAAATCACATTTGGCATTTTCGAAGCCTTCCTTCTCGCGTCCGAATAGAGACTGAAGAGAGAAGCCTCGAAAATGCCAAATATGATTTTGGCGAAACGTCAGCAAAACTGTTCTTTTCAAAACGACAGTAGTGAACGGATGTACACCCGGAATGAAAACACATTATATATATATATATATATATATATATATATATATATATATATATATATATATATACTATGTATTAGATATATATACGATAATATATCTAATACATAGCATATACCTTGTAAAAATACATACATACATAACTATATATATATATATATATATATATATATATATATATATATATATATATATATATATATATATATATATATATAGTTATGTATGTATGTATTTTTACAAGGTTTATGCTATGTATTAGATATATTATCGTAATTTTAAAAGTATTTATAGTTACTATTTTATTTCCAAATATTTTATCATTACTTTAGTTTCTGAATTTTAAAAATAAGATTAAATACGGCTAGATAATTTCCTTAGCTTTGTTTAAAATTTGCCTAAACCGGAGTTTGCCCCCCCCCCTGCCAACCACTACTCTCCCCAGGCCAGAGTTCTGGAAGCGCCACTGGCAACTGAGTTTCATTCTTGACAGTCCTACATTTTAGATGCTGTAAAATTTGTCTAGATTTTAGAAAAATGTTATATTTCACTTGTTTCAACTGTTTCATGGCATACTAGTTGAAGTGCGTATTATTTGAATTTGTATTGAAATGCCTGCGAATAAAAGGTTATAATTAAATTGCCTGTAAAAGTAAGCGTTTATTTCTATAACGTTCCCAGAAATAATATGTTGTATATTTATTGCTCTCCCGCCAATATGACTGTATCAAAGTTTGATAAACGAACGCCTTAACTGCAACCGGACACTTTTTAGACAAAAACCAAAAATGTTCGCAAATGGAGTCAATAAAGAAATCATGATTCTTGCTCACTTTTCGACATTACACATGCGATTGCACGAGGAATCTACAGGGATTTTCACTGCACAAGATCAAAACAAGCAATGAGTTCCGATTAGCAAAGTTTAGGTGCCCAACCTTTTTGTGGGTATTAATAGTTAGTTGTGCGATTGTTACAACTCCGCAAATTAATTGCAGTTTTTTCTGATGTATCCTGTATAAAAGTTAAAACTGCAGTACTTGATGATTAAGTAACAAATACTACATAACAACTTAACATAAAATTTACTATAGAAATTGAGTGAAAGGGTGTCATACCCTTCCTTGATGTGTTAGTACAAAAGAAAGAAAACAGTACCTTAGGTCATTCACACGAATAGATATTTAAACTTTAGTTCTCAGCATCGTCCATTTCAAAAATAATCGGTTTTCATTAGTCTTTACCGTTTTGTCAAACAAATGTCAAATTTCGAAGAAAACGGAAAAATTTACTGAAGCTTTAAAATCAAATGGATATTGCAGTGAAGATATTAGGGGTTCAATTGGGTATTATAATAGCAAACCGGTATTGAATACTCAACAATAAAATAATGCAGTTTTACCTTTTATACAGGTTCCAGTGGCGGCTCGTGGTGAATTATATTGGGAGGTCAATAACAAATTTAAAAATAGGCATACTTAAAATAAAAATAAATATCTTATCCTTAAATTGAGCTTTAAATTCTCTTGCAGTTCAGGTCTACTCTTCGTTCTTTAGAATTGGAAAAATGCTGAATGTCACGGTCGTTAAAATTGCACGAACATTCCTTTTATAAACGCTTTCTCGATATTTAACATTGCTAAAGCGGATAGTCTATCTTGGCCCAACTCCTCAACCAAATTTATAAGCCCTCGAAAAACTCCTGGATTTTCAAACAAAGCCGTTTCATCATGGCCACGTAGTGTCAGCTCGAATGCCCCACAAAATTTTACACAATCTATAATTTTATTTAAAATATAACGATTTTTGGATTCTTTTTCAATAAAATCTCTAAGGGATTTTCTATAAGCTGTGTCTAATTGAGTGCGAATGTCAACACTTCCGACCATTTTTTTATTTTTTCTTTTAAGTGTTTTAAGTCTTTAACGCCGGTTTTGCACCATATGAGTCCGACGAGTCTTTAGAAAACAACAAACAAACATAACAATAAAATGAGTTATAGACTTCACAACCACATATCCAGTTAGCTAAATCGTATATACTTTTGCGAAAGTTTCGATAAACCTCTTTATTTTTGTCTTTACTAGTTTGTCGTATACTAAGTTCTGGCAAATTGCGACCATTACCTTGAATTCGGTTATTTTCTCAAAATTAAGTTCGTTAGCACTCTTTAGTTCTTTAATTTTTTGCATACCGACATTTTATTTCATCTACATTCATACATCATAAGCACTTTTTAGTTGTATATTTTTTGCACTAGTCACTACCAACATTTTATTTCCTGTATATTTCTAACTCACACATGGATCATAAAAATAAAAAAATATATATTACAAAAAACAGTATATTTTCATCGATTAAAAACGTCCGAAAAAATATCGAGTTGGAATAGCGACCGCACGACCTCTGAACAGTTGAACTTCCGACGTGATGCCGTGACCTATCGATCGAATTGAGAAGAGACCGGCTGAGGACCCAAATCACGTTTTCATATTCCATTTGCTATCACGTTCGGCTGCCGCTCGATAGCTGTGAAATCTTCGGGTACTTTCGTCAAGCTTTAAGGTAATCAGGACTATTCGGACTGCCCAGCCTAGCTTAGTATGGCGTATTTTATTATGCCTAAGGAACGCAGCGAGACCATTCGAACCGCCGCACAGTGGAACGGCTCTATGTTAGAAGCCGGACATAGCAGAAAATTTTCCATTTCAGATTAAAATATAAATTCTATTTTATTAGAAATTGAGTGAAAGGGTGTCATACCCTTCCTTGATGTGTTAGTACAAAAGAAAGAAAACAGTACCTTAGGTCATTCACACGAATAGATATTTAAACTTTAGTTCTCAGCATCGTCCATTTCAAAAATAATCGGTTTTCATTAGTCTTTACCGTTTTGTCAAACAAATGTCAAATTTCGAAGAAAACGGAAAAATTTACTGAAGCTTTAAAATCAAATGGATATTGCAGTGAAGATATTAGGGGTTCAATTGGGTATTATAATAGCAAACCGGTATTGAATACTCAACAATAAAATAATGCAGTTTTACCTTTTATACAGGTTCCAGTGGCGGCTCGTGGTGAATTATATTGGGAGGTCAATAACAAATTTAAAAATAGGCATACTTAAAATAAAAATAAATATCTTATCCTTAAATTGAGCTTTAAATTCTCTTGCAGTTCAGGTCTACTCTTCGTTCTTTAGAATTGGAAAAATGCTGAATGTCACGGTCGTTAAAATTGCACGAACATTCCTTTTATAAACGCTTTCTCGATATTTAACATTGCTAAAGCGGATAGTCTATCTTGGCCCAACTCCTCAACCAAATTTATAAGCCCTCGAAAAACTCCTGGATTTTCAAACAAAGCCGTTTCATCATGGCCACGTAGTGTCAGCTCGAATGCCCCACAAAATTTTACACAATCTATAATTTTATTTAAAATATAACGATTTTTGGATTCTTTTTCAATAAAATCTCTAAGGGATTTTCTATAAGCTGTGTCTAATTGAGTGCGAATGTCAACACTTCCGACCATTTTTTTATTTTTTCTTTTAAGTGTTTTAAGTCTTTAACGCCGGTTTTGCACCATATGAGTCCGACGAGTCTTTAGAAAACAACAAACAAACATAACAATAAAATGAGTTATAGACTTCACAACCACATATCCAGTTAGCTAAATCGTATATACTTTTGCGAAAGTTTCGATAAACCTCTTTATTTTTGTCTTTACTAGTTTGTCGTATACTAAGTTCTGGCAAATTGCGACCATTACCTTGAATTCGGTTATTTTCTCAAAATTAAGTTCGTTAGCACTCTTTAGTTCTTTAATTTTTTGCATACCGACATTTTATTTCATCTACATTCATACATCATAAGCACTTTTTAGTTGTATATTTTTTGCACTAGTCACTACCAACATTTTATTTCCTGTATATTTCTAACTCACACATGGATCATAAAAATAAAAAAATATATATTACAAAAAACAGTATATTTTCATCGATTAAAAACGTCCGAAAAAATATCGAGTTGGAATAGCGACCGCACGACCTCTGAACAGTTGAACTTCCGACGTGATGCCGTGACCTATCGATCGAATTGAGAAGAGACCGGCTGAGGACCCAAATCACGTTTTCATATTCCATTTGCTATCACGTTCGGCTGCCGCTCGATAGCTGTGAAATCTTCGGGTACTTTCGTCAAGCTTTAAGGTAATCAGGACTATTCGGACTGCCCAGCCTAGCTTAGTATGGCGTATTTTATTATGCCTAAGGAACGCAGCGAGACCATTCGAACCGCCGCACAGTGGAACGGCTCTATGTTAGAAGCCGGACATAGCAGAAAATTTTCCATTTCAGATTAAAATATAATTTCTATTTTTTTTATGTTTAAAAATGTATACTTTATTATATGAAAGCTAATTTAATTCAAAAAACACGACCTTTGTTTTTGGTTTCATAGAAATCACAAGTCTTGCTAAACAAGTACATTTTAATTTCAATAAAGATTAGAGAACCGAATTTGATTTAAACTTCTATTATGGTATGTTTCTTGCACTGAAGTTATGATTTCGAGTATAGCAAAGAGTCTAAAAGTATTATTAGCTAACATAAGTTTTTTTTATACTATTGTTTTCACAACTAAAATAATTAAAATCGAAAAACCAAACTATGACTTCATTATTTTCAATATATCTAAAAAGTCCTGCAGAGTCCCAGGGTTTTTCTACCTCTAATCTACTCTTTATTCCCTAACACATCAATAATTATGATGTTTAGCTGCAACTATTCGCAACAAAGAGTGCCATGTACTAAATTGTTTCAATTTGTCATCCCTGGCGACAGCCAACCTGTGCAGTATCAATATTTTGACTTTTGATAAGAGTTAATTTCTCATGATTATTTTCATATAATATTTGGTGGCTGATGATTGCTTGGCATGCGATTTAAGTTTATGTTTTAAGTATAGTGTATGTATAAATAGTTTCCTCTAGTTCCGTCAATCAGGTAATGAAATTATTTATATAATATTTAAGCCTTAAATCTGATTTGTTGCCTTGATGCCTTGCAGTGTCCTAAAATGAATTCGCTTAGAACTAATAGAGAAGTTTTTAATCTTTTGAAAGACGCAAAGATCAGTTTCAAGGATGTTTCATCATCTATCAATAAGATAGAACAGCTGACGGGAATAAAGTCAACTTCAGCATTTAGGGCCAAAATTAAAAAATTTTGCTCCAACTTGAATTCAAGATGGAACAAATCCTACCGAGTCGAATCTCGTTTTGCTAGCAAAAATTATAATTGGTTAGATCAACAGTTTGAAATTTCTAAGGAATTAAGATATACAAAAAATATGAGTCATTTGGAACAAGCTAAAGAGAAAAAAAAATTTGAAATTCTTAGTGAACGCCAGAAAAGAAGACGTACCGAATACATTCGCAGTGCGCCCAACGAACATATACTTTTTGCGGCAAAAAAGCAGCTAAGATCGGCAGATGCTGAATTTATACTAGAATTCATGAAAAACCACCCCGAACATGTAGGAACCATAAAGAATTTTTGTGAATCTTTAGAAAAACCAAAAGAAACTCTAAGTAAACAAGAAGCATTGAGCGTTTTTGTTTCCGCCAAACTCACAAAATATCAATATAATTTGATACGAAATGCTACGGTTAGCTTTAGTCAAGTATGTTTTCCAAGTTATTTTCAAATTCAGAAAGCAAAGAATGAGTGTTACCCACCTAAAGAAACTATAACAATAACAGAATCTTCAGCCACGGTTACATTACAAAGCTTATTGGACAAGACCACTGAAAGATTACTGAGAACAATTAATATAGTAGAGTGTAAAAATCTAGTTTTAGTTTCGAAATGGGGTTGTGATGGCGCTTCTGATCAATCATAGTATAAAACCGGGTTTAATGATAATACGTATGACGACAGTAGTATTTTTATATGTAGTTTAGTTCCTATTAGACTTTCCAATTCGGATACTAATAGAATTATTTGGTCAAATGAAAAACCATCTTCCACCAGGTTGTGCCGACCAATCTCATTTCGCTTTGTCAAGGAAAGTAACCAAATAATTAATGATACAGTTGACTCAATCAATAATCAGATCAAAAATTTACTTCCAACTAACTGTGAAGATAATGTAAAAGTTGAACATAAACTTTGTTTTACAATGGTAGACGGCAAAATTTGCAATTCTGTCTCAAACACACAGTCCTCTATGAGATGCTATATTTGTAAAGCTCCACCTAAAGAGATGAACGACTTGCAATCTGTGAAAAAGAAAACCGTAAATGTTGAATTTTATTCCTTTGGTTTGTCGTCATTGCATGCTTGGATTCGGTGTTTCGAATGCCTTCTCCACATATCTTATAATATTCCGTTTAAGACCTGGTCTGTAAGAAACGCTGATTTCAAGCAGCAACGGCTTTTAAGAAAACAGGAAATTCAAACTGCTTTTAGGAATAGATTGGGGTTATTCGTCGACATGATAAAACAGGGTACCGGCTCAACAAATGACGGCAACACAGCACGAAAATTTTGTCATAATTTTGAAATATCTTCAGAAATTACAGGCTTGGACCGCAATATAATCAAAAAATTTTTTGTTATTCTACAGGCAATATCTTCCGGATATAAAATTAATGTAACTAAGTTTAAAACATTCACATTTGAAACCGCAGAGCTATATGTTGCCCTGTATAATTGGTATTTTATGCCTGCATCAGTGCACAAGTTGTTACTGCATGGGGGAGAGATAGTTCAACATGCCCTTGTTCCTATCGGCCTACTCAGTGAAGATGCACAAGAGGCAAATGGTAAGTTATTTCGCGATTATCGTAGAAATCATGCAAGAAAATCATCAAGAATTTCGAATAACGAGGATATATTTCATAGTTTACTTTTAGCTTCAGATCCTATAATTTCACATTTAAGACCAAACATAAACCCTAAGGAAAAACAGTTACTTCCTGAGACTATGGGATTGTTGGAATTTGATTGATATGCACCTATTTTGTTATTTTTTTATTTCAGTACTTATTATCCGAACAAGTAGCTCCATACTTGAGTGCATTAACCACATTTATTCTTAAATTATCCAGCTGCTTTGTTCAGTTTTACACTACTTGTTGTGTACCGTAGAACTATCACATCCTCATTTACAAATTGAAATATTTTTTTTATTCATTTTATTACACCTTTTTGTACTCTTAAGCAAATATACTCTACAGTGTTATAAACTTGTTGTAATTCTCTCTCTGAAGCTGAAACAGTTATACTATCAGGGATAGGGTAACACTGATTCTTTGCTACGATAAAAAATAGCCCTCAATAATTTGGATTTTACAATTTCTTCTTGTATTACATTTGCTTTCAACTTAATTATATTAGGTAGTTTTTATCTATTCTAACTTCTAACGCTTATACTCCGCGGCATAATTAGTGCATTACCAGAAAAATCTAAAACAACGTCTTCTTGAGGAATTCACTAGAATAAGATAATAATAATTATTTATTAACTTAGTGTTTAATAGTACTTTTTTGTGAGAAGGAAATTTTAGGTTAGAAAGTTATTTATTAATAACTTGTATGTTTTTTGATGATTATTTGTTTGGTATAACATCCTCCCGAAACAACGATGGTCTGTAAAATCGGAAAAATGGATTGTCATTTCTTTGAAATGTATTTTTTAACGTGAGTGTCGAAGATCGTATCGCTTTTTTTTGTCATTCAAAATATTTCTATTTTTAAAAAATGGAAATTTCTATAGATTCAGATAAATGGTAAACTTGGCAACAATGCAAAACTCACAATAAAATCAGCAATAGTCTATTACCCAAGTGCACAAAATATCAGCAATATACATGATATAAGAATTCATTGTTACAGTATTTTTGTTATTATGTCAATTTGTCAATACCTAAGCCAATTTTTAAAACATTCTGTATGTTATAAAATTAAAATCACAATCACTTTTAATTGCAGTATTTATTTTCAGCAGACTTCGTTATTTGAACGAAAAAGTGAAAAAAGGGAAAGTCTATTATAAATCGCTTGCAGGATATAATCAAGAAAATTGAAAAAATACATTTAAAAAACTTTCAAAAACGATATAACTAATTAAAATGTTGTATATTATCAGTCAATCGCAATTATAAAGCGTAAAGAAAACATAGCAAACAATTAGTTCAAAAGTCAGTGACATAAAACCTCATGTCCAACCGTTCAGGTAGGCTCGATCCACTGTGCGCCGCGCGCGGCTAATAGTGTAACGTATTTTCCCAAGGTTCGCGTTTTATTACAACTATTAGGAGGGACGGTCAAACGAATAATTTATTTTCTGAAATATTTTTGGGGGGTCATTGACCAGATGATCCTATGGAAGAGCCGCCACTGCAGGTTACCACAGATAAAATTGCACGAATTTTGCGAAAATTGGACATTCGCACATTCTTTAATACACACAAAAAGATTGGCCAATTCCTAAAGTCACCAAAAGAGGAAATTTCTTCGCAATCTGATAGAGTTTATAAAATGCCTTCTTCCTGTTGTAAAGTGTATATAGGTAAAACTGGACAGTTTGTGTTTACTAGACTTTAGGAACATAAAAGATGTATAGGTAAAAAAAAATGGATTAATTGGGCCGATACTTAGTGGAAATCCATAAGATATTTAGCACACTAAAAAAATTTATTTATTTTATCAAAATATTATTAGGTCATCACCATTTGAGCCTTAATTTTTCCTAAAATTTGAGGTAAATCTGATTAGTAGTTTTTAAGCTGCCGTGAACTGATAGACAGACAGACAAACCAACAGACGAACCGACAGCCTTGATAAAACATATTTTTGGCATCTAGGGACGCCAAAGCGCGAAAATATGTAAAACGTGAGAGAGTGATAATTTCAGATATCAAAAATTTTATTTGGTCGCCATTTTGTTTTGCCATATTAGATGTTCACCAATTGTTACTAGGTCATCTCCATATGACTCTTAATTTTTGACCATAATTTGAAGTCAATTGGATAAGTAGTTTTTTAGCTACGCCGCGAACGGACAGACCGAGAGACAGACAGACAGCCTGACACACAGACCGACGGAATCGAGAAAACATGTCTTTCGTCATCTAGGGGCCCTGAAACGTAAAGATCTGGAAAAATCTCGGGGGGAGATATTTCCATGATTACAATACTTCCCTTTTATGAGGTATATATTGAATACCAGTATTCAATAGGGCACTTGCTTATTTCCAAAGGTGAGTCTCAGGGTATTATAACGGGAAGATAAGAGATTCAATTCAAATCATTAAACACACAGAAAATGTTAATAGAAACCCAGGGGCAACGTGCTACAACATGGGTGTAAATCATTGGTTACATTGCTCATCGGAGCTCATTCAGCAATCTGATCTATTGCAGTGAAGATCTCTGAAGATGCCTCGTGCAATCGTAAATAAAACGTCGCGATGTAATTCCAATTTGATACGGTTTAAACCCAAGAACCATAATTTCTTAAGAGATACATGATGTTTCAGTTAAGCTACTAATGAGAATATATTGCTTCCTTACACGTCAATTTTTTTTCCAACAAAAGGCAATAGTGCGTTGGCGTAACTAAACTTCCGTTTAAAAAAGTTACATCTACACTAACAAAGGTTTTTATAGAAACAAGGAAAATAACTTTCATTTGTTCTATTCGGAATATTGTTTATACAACCTATTTTAGTAAATTGTATCATACAGATACCAATTATTAATTCATATATTTTAGAAATTAATGTTTTGAGGGTTACTCCCGTGCCAGACTACATATTATCACTTTATTCTTTCAGGAAGGGGTTTCTACTAAAATCAACACCACTGCTCCTCCACTGCCCTTCCCCTCTTCTTTACCATCGAGCGACGCAGCCTTTCTAGCAGTGGTAGCCGCTCTGGGTCTTCTCGCAGCCATCACAGCCGGTCTGCTTCTACATCTGTGCTTTTTCCACATCTACATATCATTTCTGGGACTCACTACCTACGAGTACATTCGGCAACAGCGGCAGACCAGTACGCAAGCCCCTGTGCCCAGTCAAAGAGAGACGGAAAATTTTGAGCTTGAGAGCGAAAGTGAGAGAAATTCTGTTTTGAGGCATAGGTAAGGTGAACCAACACCATCTTAAAGATATAACACATAACTTGGAAGCCGTTTCGGGGATAAAAAATTTTAGAATATTAGTTTTATTAGATCAAAATCGTTTATTTCTTCAATTTAAAAGTGTAGTACAATAATTGAAGAAAAGGTCAATGATAAAAGTAACACTAATCTATATATATACACTTAAACATAAAAATATATAAAAAGAAAAAATAACATACACATTCCTTTAACTAAACTCCTGTAACGAATAACAATTCTTTTCAAGGAGATGTTTCTTTAGACGATTTTTGAATATGTTAATATTAATAGCATTTCTAATATAATCATTTAACTTGTTATATAAATCACATCCTGTAAATAAAATATATTTTTGATAAGCCGCAGATCTATGATGTTCCGACAATAAAAGTGATTTTTGCCGTGTTTCATAACTATGACCAGATCTAACACTTTGAAACAATGTTTTGTTCTTATACACAAAACAGCAAACTTTCTAAATGTATATTCCTGTCACAGTTAATATTTTAAGTACCTCAAACGCGTCCATACATGAGTCCCTATACCCAACCCAGCAATCAGTCTGGCAGCATACTTTTGCAAAAGGAAAACTCTATTAAGATATGTACTACTACCTCAATTCACTATGCCATATCAAATTCTCGAGTGAATAATTTCATAATACAAAGTCAAAGCTACCTCTCGACTACAATGCATAGACATAAATTTGAGTCCATAACAACCACTGCGTAATTTAGAGCAAACTTCCATCTGTCGTAGCCATTTAAGGTTAGAATCAAAAGTTACACCCAATAATCTGGTTTTATCTGCTGGTTTCAAATGCATGTCCGACTCTTCAAATAAATCTAACTTAGTATCATTAGGACGCAAAGAAAAATGTAATATTTCTTTGTTTAATGTAAGTTTATTTTTATGAGGCCAGAGTAATACTCTATTGTATTCTACATCTGCTTTTGCCTTTAATGAATCCAATTTCTTATTCACTATTAAAATATTAGTGTCAACTGCATATGAAACTACAAAAACATTCTGTGATGTATTTAAAATAAAAGTTAGCAGATTGTTTACAAAAATCAAAAAATCAAAAATAAAGAGAATTTCTACTACTAATCTATTTACTACCTGGAGTGAATATACAGTGTGTCCCAGGTTCGCTTCTCTATACAGGGATCTCGGCTCCTATTATACCTACAGCAAAGGTTTAAAAGAAACTTATTACATTCGATATGCGGCTTCAGATTATCGATCGATCAATTGTTTTTGGAAATATCGGGGAAAAATCGAAAATGGCGGAATTCGTTTTTGGCCAATATATCCAGAACGGTAAATTTGACAGCTGCCAAAATGTGACATTATTCGAACACATTTTTAAGACAAATAAGATGGCGTATACGACACGTCTTCATTGTTTTTTGTTAACCCGCAATCCGCCTCAACTTTAATTTTTCTTATAGCCGCCATATTGAATTTTTCGATTTTTGGAAAGAGCCTAAAATTTCCAGTCTAGTGATATCTCACAAGTGCATTAAAGAATTTAGTACCATCGAAATATTACACTTCGTAAAGTCAGGTTTCAGTTTTTTCTAAGGAGGCCATGATTTATCTGTAACAAAATTGGATTTTGACTTTGACGTTAAGTTAAATAGTTGAAAGTATCAAAGCTGTGTTTTAATAAGAAGTAATCTTTAAATTCCAAAGAATATAAATATAAATAAAATCATAAATCTGACACATAAATTGTCAAAACCTATAGAAAATGGCCGGCATTCCGTATTCAAATGAAGAAAAGGTTGACATGTTAGCTCTGAACTTTCAATCATACAGAAACGCCGACGTTACCTCAGCAAGGTATTTGGAGATGTACCCCGAACGACGGCAGCCTCATAAAACCCAATTCAGGAAAATCGTAGTTAATTTAATTAACTATGGTGCCTTCGAACAACCTAGAAGCGGATACAATAATAACAATGAAAATCGAGGCAGAAACATTTTACAAGCTATCAACGAAAACCCTAGTGCATCGGTAAGAACTGTAGAACACGAAACTAATGTGCCAAAATCAACAGTACAGAGAGTTTTAAAAAAGAATAAGTACCATCCATACAAACCCATAATAGTACAAGGACTTAAGGAAAGTGATTTTTCCAAGACAACTACAGTTTTGTGAGTGGTATACTAGGAGATGTAATGAAAATCTTGATTTTGTAAATCATGTCTTGTCGTCCGATGAGAGCTGGTTCACGAATTGTGGAGTCTTTAATAGGCACAACCGTCATCATTGGGCTGTGCAAAATCCTCACAAAGTGGCAGAGAGACGTCTACAGATCAGATTTGGAAGTAACGTTTGGTGTGGGATCAATGGTAAGTTAATCTAACCAATCTTTTTTAAATAGGCATCAAATGATGTTCAAATAATAATCTTTTTTTTCGTTTAGTTCTTTAATGATACTAAAAGAGTATAATCTAATAAAAAAAAAGTAAAACGTTCTACTCTAGTCAGTCAACTTACTTTTTTGATATTGTATTACGTTTTTATTCAATCATTTTGTATTGTAGTTTTGAAGAACCTATAAAAATAGAATTGGGTTCTATAAATTTATTAACATTTTTATCTAAATTTTCTGCAGATTTAGCTAGTTCTCTAAAATTATTTTGATTGTCTGAATTTAATGATTTATTATTACCCGGGAAGCCTAGTTCTTGCGTTATGAAAAAAATACCATATTAATCAAATGTCGAATTATTTTTCGATTTTCATTATGATTTATAGAAAGGCGTTCAGCTGTATTTCCGAATAATTTAAATTTTAAAGCGCAAGGGGTTTGTTATTTTGATATTTTATGTTTTATTAAGGCACGGTGTACTTCTTTAAGATTATTATATCACTGAAATAAATTGATTTAGTATTTCCGAAATAATATGCAATACCAACAAAATAATTTATTACGGCTATTACTTCCCGCCAACCAAATATGTTTTTCTTTTGCATAATAAAGCTGAATAGGTTTCAATTGTATACAAGCTCATTCATTACGGGATGTTTCGATAATTATTTTTGGAAAGAAAATATCTACTTTTTAATAAAGATAATTTTCCCTTTATAATTTATAGTTTCTAGTACCATCCGGCCGTCCCTGCCGTCCTTGACTGTTGGGCACCTATTTATAAATTATTAAACATTTCAGGAAATCGACTTATTGGACCATTGGGACTACAACCTAAACGGGCAGAGGTACTTAGAGCTTTTGCGAAACCAGGTTGTACCAGCCTTACGAGCTATTCTAACGGAAGATGAATTAAGAAGAACTTGGTTTCAACAAGACGGATGTCCGGCTCACAATACCATTTAAGTCAGGAACTTCTTAAAAGAGCAGTTTGACGAAAGAATAATTTTCTCTAAATGGTCCAATATCTTGGCCTCCTAGATCCCCTTATCTGTCGCCCTTGGATTTCTACCTCTGGGGTCACAGGAAGAATGAAATCTATGAATTTGATCCCCCCGTGACCATAGAAATCCTGAGACAAAGAGTTCTGGACACATTTAGAAATATTAACCGAAATACACTTACCAGGGTTGTACGAAAAACAGTCACCAATTGTCAAAAATGTCTTGCTGCAAATGGACGTCATTTTGCAGATTTGTAAATTAATGTTACCCACTTACAAAGTAGTTAAAGCTCACTTAGATTTTTTAAGTCGTTATCGTTCATGTTGTATTGAAAATTCAATGCGTTCAATACATTACTTACTTATTAATGTAATCTTGTGACAAATAAATCATGGCCTCCTTTAAAAACATTGAAACCTAATTTACGAAGTGTGATATTTTGATGACACTAGAATCTTTAATGCACTTGTAAGATATCACTAGACTGGAAATTTTAGGCTCTTTCCAAAAATCGAAAAATCCAATATGGCGGTCATAATAAAAATGAAAGTTGAGGCGGGTTGCCGGTTAACAAAAAACAATGAAGACGTGTGGTATAATAATGTCACATTTTGACAGCTGTCAAATTTACCGTTCTGGATATACTGGCGAAAAACGAAATCCACCATTTTCGGTTTTTCGCCGATATTTCCCAAACTTATTGATCGATTGTAAATCTGAAGCCAGATATCGAATGCAATAAGTTTCCTCTAAAACTTCCCCCATTTAACCATTGCTGTAGGTATAATAGGAGCCGAGATCCCTATATGGAGAAGCGAATCTGGGACACACTGTATAGGAAATTTTAAGTTTAGCCACTTAAAAGACTTTTTTAGTAATAAATCTATTGCCTTATAAAGCTGTCGTTGTCCACAATCGTTGAATTAGAGGAAGTGTTCCCTTTCTGTAGATACTTTAATTTATTCTTCTCAAATGAAATGACTTGCTTTACCTTCTTTAGCCATGCTACTTTTCTACTACAATACTTACACCCTTTATATTTTATACATTTTATGTGGTTCTTATATATGGGAGACATTTTCTTCATTTTTTGGACTCTATCCAAATGAGAGTTGTTCTATTGAATAGGTCTTTTGCCTCGAATATTTCGCATCTTTGTGGTAATGTATGGCCGATTGCTGGAAACTCCGAAGTTAATAGAAGTTGGAAGTTATTTGTGCAAAACGAGTTACAGATGCTCTTTATCTTTTTAGTTGCTCATATTTTCTCTTTGTTGTTTTAGTTTCATGAGTTTGCTCCATTTTGGATTAGCGCTAGAAGAAATATTATCTATCATATTTTTTTATTGATACGTTAGGAAAACATCACACGTCTGCATATGAACATCATCAACTACAGTGACTGATTTTAAAATGGGTGTTCGGCATTTTCCTTATTCTCTAATGTACAAGATTAAATCTCACTTAAATCAACCTACGCACCGAGTACAGTTTCCAGTTTTATGATAATAATTTGATTTGGTAAATAAGATTATTCCTGTTCGATTTCCAGGGGAAATCTGAAAGACAACCCTGATCAAATAACTACATATCTACGGTTGTATCTAAAACCATATGGTTTGAGTCACAGAAACGCTGTAAATATTAAAATTAAAACTCTGGAATATGCATTTACTAATTTGGTATTTTGTGACACAGGCCGATGAATCTTGAATGCGAAGGAAGAACAAGGACCACATTCTTTAGCTGTACAGTTTTAGAAGAGACGTTCTCCAGTTGTAATCCAGAACCCACTCCGACGCCTCCAACCACTCCCCAAGATTGCCAAATGTGTATAATGAGCAATAATTCGGTAAGCATACATGTTGTTCGAGTTTTCAATTGCCAACGCTCCAGAGTTTTTCGATAAAATAAGAAAAAAAATTTCTAAGAAGGTCTGCTCAAAAATGATATTAAAGGAGTTGCTAACCATATTCCCAAAGTTCTTTGTACTAAGTGTCAAATATACCCCTCAGCTAGTATAGTAGTAGTAGTAATAGTAATAGGAGGGGCAAGGCGAGCAAACTAGGTTTAAAAGGCCCTTTTCTCAAATTCCAGTTCCACCTATTTCACTTCACTCCTCCACTGAAGCGTCTTTCCCCAGTCGAGGTGCTGCAATTCCTCCTTGGAAACACACTCGACACAGAAGTTATTTTTAAATGTGTTCAGATTATTTGTTGCGTTTAGATTGACAAACGGAATGTTTCGATACATAATATAAAGAATATTATTTAAGCAAGCATAAGAAATTATATCATTCACCTTAAGTTTTTATAGACACATAGTAGTTGTACAAATACTAATATATAATAATAACTCCCATATACTAGAAGTTATTCTTACAATTAGGGCAGAGAGGGCTGTCAATCAACTCCAGCCGATAAATGTGCTTGTTGAGTTTACAGTGAACTGTTCTGTATATCATAAGCTGAAATAGAAATGGCAAAACGGGATTTTTTAAATCCGAAATAATGGTTTGATTTTAATACTCTTACTATCAATATCAATAAAACTTTTTTATTCCATTCTCATCCTAAAAATCAGGAAAGCCAAATATTGGGAACTTAAAAATATCAGCTTCTCTTACAATAACAGCTTTTGAGTCAATTAAATATTTAGGAATAATAATTGATAAATATTTAAGATAGAATTTTCAAATTCAGCATTTAATAAAAAAATTAAGGTGTTTAATAACTAAATTTATATATCTCAGAAATTATCTTAAATTAAAAGACTTAAAAATACTTTATAACGCACTTTTTCAATAACATTTAAGCTATAGCTATACAAAAATGGGTGATAAAAGTAATCTTTAAAAAAGATATCCGACAAAAATATTATTCGAAGAATCAGATCTCTTAAATATAAGACAACTATTATGTCAAAAAATTGCAACAAGCATATTTCAAGGAAAAGAAAAAATTGAGCTATTCCAACATCCACGCAAGACAAGGACTGCAATAAGAAAAAAATTAGAACACTCAAATCAAATAAGGTTATTGGAACCAAAAGTATAGCTTCACTATCATCTAAATTGTATAATGTAATTCCAAACCATATAAAAAAGTTACTAGAATTAAAAAACACAAGAAATTAACAAAATAATGGATATTTAAGACTAGTGAAGAAATAGAAAATTTGTTTGTCTAAATGTAAAACTTTACCTTATTCTTGGTCTGTAGTGTAGGTAGTGTGTAGTTTTAATTGTAGAGATAGTTAAAATAAACCCAAAAGGATTGTGTAGTTAACCTCTGATGACTCTTCCAAATTGTGTCCAAAAAACCAAATTTGACTTTTTTCTCACAACAAGTGGTAAACATCATCTCAAAAGTTAGCTGTTTTTTACATTTGTATTTTGTTGTACTTTTACTGTATACTAGTATGTTTGTTTATAACCAAGAAAGGTTCTGAGCCTAAAAACTAGGACGCCGATCCGCTCCTAGAGAGTTCACTTAAGGCATTTTTTCATTCCTGGACTTTCTAGTAGCCTTGAATGCAGATTTCACTTTCCGCTTCAATTCCGACTTCGCTATTTGTTCTTACCTGTAATATGACATAGACTTCAGTCTGAAAGACAGCTAGAGCATTATTAGCATTTCCTACCTGTAATTGTTAGAAAACAAATTATTTCAATAAATTTTCAACTTAATTAATTAAAAATTAATCAAGAAGAGCTTATTATGGCCGGTATTAATCATAGGCGCTGGTTAGTAACTTTTTATAATCTAATTTATCCTTTTCTAAAATAAGAAACTGCATTTTAAACAAAACCATTGTAACATCTCTCTAATTGAAAATAAAATTATTATACCATAAGATAATATAAATGTTTTAAACAAGATTTAAATCATTCACCCATTAATACCTATTCTAAAATGAACAACAAATCTCACGAACTGTCTGTTGCAAAATTAATCTAGAATACTCAAATATTCCATAAGCTGGCAATTATGAATTAAAGTCTTTCTCCACTTCTGTTTGGTTTTTTTCCAAAACTGTTGTTAAGTTAAATTAAGCACTACAGCAACGACCCAGCTAAATTAAAGAAGTTTACATTTGTTAACTTTTAAGGATTCACACTTTTTTTCAATATTAATTTCGGCGGTTTGTTAAATTGACTTCTTCCTCTTTAGACACATAAGGATGAAACAAACATACTTCTTTACATGTATTAATTATGCTGATAGGAAATACCACTCGGTATCTTTTTACCGTACACTTAGCAAAAACTACAGAAATTAATTCTGATAAATTCACTAAGATCTCACAAACGTAAAATATTTTTAACAACTTGCAGTTTCTTAGAGTAGAACGTTTACTTTATAGAATATTTAAAATCAAGATGCATATTAGTAAATCAAAACCACCAGTGATCCCGTGAATATTACAATATAACATTTCATAATGACGGTCGTCAATGTGACATGTTCTATTGTATTATTCACAGGATCACTGGTGATTTGTTTTCCTAATATGCATTTTGGTTTTGAACATTTTATAGAGACAACTTATTTTGTACCAGCGATACATAATTTTTATAAAAACTCTGTGACTTCTATCAAATTTTACTTTAAACGTGAGATTAATTAAAAATACTGAATTAAATCCTAACACTGGAACCTGTGGTGGAAGATAGATCAAAATACAGGAGTTCTAACCACGCTACATCACAACTTGTTACGTTCTGGATGCGCGTTTCGCTAACCAAGTTAGCATCATCAGCAGGTGATATAAACTCAAACTCAAGCAGTTTATAGCATCTGCTGATGACGCTAACTTGGTTAGCTAAACGTGCATCCAGAACGTAACAAGTTGTGGTGTAGTGTGGATAGAACTCCTATATTTTGATCTGAATTAAATTGTTCAGCGATTCCCAATGTAGAAAATGCATAGACTTAAAAAGCCTGGCAATGAGTTTAATGGCTTCAAATAAACTCTTAAAGTGAACTAATTTTTAAACAGGGCAAATTACCATGTTGAGACAGCGAAGCGTTTCTATCCTCACTTCTCGTATCTTTTGCCGCGTCGATTTAGTTGCTAAACAACGGAGAATTGCTTTCTTATGGTTATAACCATGACCAAAATTGAATTTTTTCGAAGAATGGTTGAATCCTAGCAGAAGCGAAAAGACCCATTATATTTTGGATTACTTATGCAAAAAACATAATATCGGTGATGTTTCCGACGAATCTTTGAGGAGGCTTAAGATGAAAATTTCGAGTATTTCTTCGAAGTTCAATGAAAAATGAAGTGGAGCAAAAATGTGCAAAGAAATGTTTTAAACAAGCATAAAAATTGGTTGGAGGGACCCGTCATATACATTAATGTATGTATAAATCAGCCGTGCCTTTCAACATCATCAGGAGATATCATGTCTGTAGGCCGACCAAAGAAACCCTTCGAGGAGTCTTCGCTGAAAACGAAAAGGCGTAGAGTTGAAGACCTCTTAAAATCGCGAAGTGCGTGTGAATTAATTATAGCTGCGGAATTGGCTAATCGGAAAAAAGGACACCGAAATTTCGCCAATCAATTAAGAGACATTAGTGAAAATAGAAATAAAAAAAATGTAATCTGTGGTGATCAAAGTAGGCAGTTAACCCCGGACGAAGCGTTAGCTTATTATATAGACTCTAAATCGACTAGTTAGTCATATAAACAAACTAAAAAGTGGTCACTGAAGGCGGGACATCAAGTGTATTTTATAGTTTAGGTAAGTCCAAAGCTTCTTGTTATCCTTCTGATGAACACATTTCTGTGACAGAGTCTCGAGCTGAAATTAAACCCCAAGCTATTGTAAATAAAACTATCGAACGTTTTCCTCAACTTTGTATTGCCGTCCTATTAAATTTATTTTCGCCAAAGAGACAAATGAGTTCACGAAAGAAGGTTTTTGAATATGATTCACATAAGCTATCGCTTAGATTTGAAAAAGTGGCAAGTTAAAGGAGAGAATGATAAAGTTTTTGTGAAACAACGCCCAAATGTGGTTCAAAAAGAATTTAAAAGTCGTATGGGTCTTATTGTAGATAAACCAAAACCTGGTTATGGAAACTCAAATGTTGGAAACCCGGCTCGTAGGTTTTTTGCAAATGCTGAATAGAGTGGGGAAATTACAGGAATGGATGTAAGGCTTATTAAAAGATTTCATGTAATATTTAGAACTTTGTCATTGGGATGTGATATAAATTGCTGAGAATTTGAAAAGTGTTGCGTTGAAACTCGTAAATTATATTTAGATCTGTATTCGTGGTACTACATACCCGTTACTGTACATAAGATTTTAGTGCACAGTGCGGAAGTAATTAAATATTGTCTTCTTCCAATTGGGCAGCTTTCGGAAGAAGCTCAGGAGGCAGGAAATAAAGACTGCCGTAGATTTCGTGAGCGACATACCAGGAAACGGTCACGTATTGCCACGAATACAGACCTCTTGAACTCGGACGGACTCTTCTGAATGGGAGAGTGATAGCGACGAATCATCGGATAACGATAACTAGATAAATTTGTAAATATCTTATTAATACTTATTATATAATTTAATTATAGTTTTGTTGTTTAATATTACTATTATAATTGTCTGATGGAATTTGTAATAAAATTTAATATAATTTTTGTAATTTGGTTAATAATAAAATTGTGTAATTATTACTGTGTATCTATTTTGTGCCTCAGTTTGTAAATAGGGGTTCGCGAGATCGAGACTGAATTAGTCTCGGTCTCGGAAAATGTTTACGGTCTCGGTCTCGAAGCATCGAGACCGATACCGAGACCGAGACCTACTTAGTCTCGGTATCGGTCTCGAAAGTCTCGGTGGTCTCGAAAACAAAAGTTTAAAAATAATAATTGTTCGCCGAGATGTTATTTAGACAAAAGTACGTGGAAGCTACGTTCGAAACCCAGGGTTTTTCCAATCTTAAAAATTTAATGTAAACCCAATGTTTGAACATTTCAGCAAAGTAGAAAAAACGTAGGTATATTTATATAAAAAATTATTACAAAAATCTATAATTCGAAATGATGTTGCCAACAGATGGAATCAGTAAATGAAGATATTCGGACAATAGTATGTGTATCAAAATAAATATCACATATCCCTTGTTCTTTGGACATCAACAGAAAGGTCACACATAACTAGAGTTACTTAAACAACCATCCACAGAACAATAATTATTTGACAATTCGAAAGATATACAAATGGAATAAGATATATTAAACACAAAATAAGGACACACTGTATAATGCGGCCGAACTCATGCAAGCAACGTGTTGGGCATTCTAGGGACAGACGTTATAATTCAATAGGTAGAAAACGATCGATGGCCAAGTAAAGCACCCTTAGGTATTCTGTAAACTTTGCTATTTTGAACCAAACTTTTATTACTTTGATGCGTATTTACTTTCTTAACCAGGACCGTTAATAGGGGTCTGTACGTTGTGCTTGCACAAAGGCGGCTATGGTTCATAATACTACTTGTGAATCAACCATTTTTGTTATTTGGTAAATTCACTAAAAATTTTAAAAGTGGGGTAGATTTTAAAAGTAAATTTATGTATTAAACAAATATCTACTTGTTCAATTTTTTCGCCTGAAAGATCAATCTATAACTTTATTTGAGAAAATGTACAGGGATAAATATTATATTGTGCCTGCTGAATCACCAATAATATTAAGTTCCTCAAGCGATGTCATAGTTCATCGATTAAATATCACTATTTGAAAAAAAAAAGTGACTCAGAAAATTTGAGAAAAGAAATATTAGAATATTTGCAATTTATGCAAAATGGCAAAAGATCTTTTGTCTATACAGGCGACCTCTGTAGCAGTAGAGCGTTTATTTTCACAAGCAGGGTTAATTAATACAAAACTAAGAAGCATGTTAAATGAAACTTCAAACAAATGCTTATTATGTATTCATTCATAGTATAAAAGTAACTTGAAAAAAGAAATATAAAATATTAGTTTAAATTTTCTATAATATTTTTAGGTTTATTATATAGGTTGAAATAAAATCTAACAATATGCTTATAATGTATGTTTAGAAATTTATATTTTTACTTTGTTACTAGAACAGTTCGTTATTTTTTAAGCGTAATAGTTGAATTCGCTTCGATCATCTATTAAAAATCCTAAGCCAAATTCTACTTTGTGTTTTGTTTGTTGAAAATCTTGTCCGTATGTATATGTATTATTTTTATTATACACATATAGTTAAAAATTTTATATCGTCCATTATTTTCAAATACAAACAAAATCAATACAAAAATATTGTTCTATAAAATACGTACCTTTTTTAATTAGCCAGCCATCGAAGCGATTAAAGAAGAAAATGTTAAGAAAAATTTTCACTGATTTTTTTTAACAATTTTTTGGTTATTTTAAGTCGGAAAATTTTTAAACAAAAATCACCACAATTACTTCGTCTGTTGGAGACTTTACCGTATCTATACTATATAAGAATATGATATTGCCGTGTTTTTAGTTGTTACAGTCTATTAGTTATTAATTATTGAACCAAAAAACTAAACATTTTTGGATTTTAGTTACTTTCAATAATTAAACATGAATTATAAAGCTATAAAGATAACAATATCAAAATCCTATATAGTATAGTTGTGATAAAGTGTCTCTTTGAGAACAGGGTAGCAATTTACGGTTTTCGACATGTGAAGTGGAATTTCGCTACTAGAATTTCTAAATTTGGGAAATTCTCTTTTAATGGTTATTTATATCGTTTTTTAAATGACTATTTCATTAGTATCATTGTTATAAGAACATATACAATGCTAGTATAACATAATTGATTATAGAAACATTATTTTTTGCATAAATTACTGTGCCCCCTTACATATATGTTTTGAATTATTATATTTTATTTTAATATTTAAACAAATAATTTACGAACATTAGTTATTTTGCTACTTTACTTTGAGATCGAGACCGAGAGTCTCGATAGGTAAGTCTCGGTATCGGTCTTGGTCTCGAACACCAAGTCTCGGTCTCGAAACGAGACCGAGACCGAGACTAGTCTCGTGGTCTCGCGAACCCCTATTTGGTAAAAATATTGTAATATAAGAAAGACGGGTTTTACACGAAATAGATCCATCTTTCTTTCGTTTTACATTGCAGAATATACTTTTCCAATTTGTATAATAATTATAAAATGCTGATTTGGTTTTACATAAAGAACATCAACAAACAAATTTTATAAACTGTTTAAATGTTTAAACCTTTCATTTTCTCATTATTCATAATCATATTTTTTTAAGTACAAAAGTAACTTTGTCGGTCTGTTTTCCAATCTTGACTAAACGGCTGAACAGAACAGATTTTGATGAAAGGACACAAGTAGGACACTTGTTATCCCAAAATTCCCTCGAGAAAGAGAAAAACGCGGAGTCTATAATAATATATCATATTATAGTTGCAATATACATAATCAATCAAAAAAACTGAAAAAATTATTTTGTCCCGTTAGCTTTTACTAAACGAGACACTGTGCCACGTTTGGAAGCGTTATGTTTGCTGTTGAATGCGATAAAAAAGTTATTCTATAGAGATGTAATAGAGCGAACTAAAAATAATTTGTGGAATTTGATGCGTTGATACTTGTACGATAGGAGATAATTGGAATAAGATACTATAATTTTAGAGAGCGTGGCATTAACCATAGCAAATTTTTATTTAAATTTGTTTTAAATTGGTCTTTGATGTACGAGACGTACATATAGTTAGATTAAATCGGCTAGGTATTTTTAAGTATTTGAGAACAGTGTTTCCCAAACAAAAGTCCTGATCAAGTACTGGCCATCCATGAGCCGTCCGTGTACCACGACTCAACATCTTCCTCATGGAGTTTCCTACTCTTCTCTCATTGGTCCCTTGCTTAGATTCCATCTTCGAAAGACCTTTAGATGAACCGGTTTATCATCACTAGTTTAAGTAATGATTAAATTTTAGTCCAGTAGTTTCTGTGTTTAGATTTTTACTTTACTTATTTTTTGCTTAAAATTTACTCATTTAGCTGGGTATTTTTATAAATTATCAGCAATAACGAGCCAATTATGTCGATTTATAATATTTAGCAAACACGTCACATGAAGGGCCTTTGAAGGTGATATGAAGTAGAAAAACCTACAGCAAATTTAAATCCGATAATAATTAGGTAATATTAGTATATTGAGGGACTTTTCGAGGACAATACAAGACCGATGGCCTCAATATGAAGAACATGAACAATTAACAGGACCTTCGATTATCAGGGATAACGTCCAAAAAGGTATAAATGGAGCTAAAAATAAAAAAGCTATGAGCACGGGCCAGGTACCACCGGAAATCAATAAAATTGTCGACGAAGAAAATATAGTCATATTTGTAAATATATTTAACAACATTTATAATACCGGATTGTTACCTACTGACTGGCTTTATTCCAATCTCCAAAAACCCCTAATGCTCGAAAATGTAATAAACTCCATTTAATTAGCCGTTTAATAAACCACACTTTAAAAATCGTTCTTAAAATCATTCATAACCGAATATATAAAAAAATGTGAGACTAACATAAAATATACACAATTTTGATTTAGGGCAGGTTTGTCTACACGAGAGGCTCTATGTTATATACAAACCCTGATTCCGAACTGTCCAACACGGAAAGTTAATTGAACTCCTAAGAAAGACTGGCATCGGCGGAAAGGTCACATGCTGCATCGAGAGCTTGTATTAATACCAATCAGCATATCTCTCTTTAAGCACTATTACAACACAAGTTGTATCAATAACAAGGAGAGTAAGACAGTGATGGATTTTGTCACCACTATTATTCAACTTGTATTCCGCTAGGTATAAAATATTTTACCCGCAACCCCTCTTCAATACTGGTAACAAGCCATAACAGCATGAAAATTTGAAACAATAATATTTTTAACAAATTGACAGGGAACCAGACAATTGAATCGTTTTGCAGAGATTTGTATTTATTTTTTCTATGTCTAAAGCACAGTTAATCCCAAGTACACAATCTGGGGTTGCTGGTTTTGTGTTTTTGTTTATTTCCAAGATAGCCTTAGATTTTATATTATGAGTAACAAATTTAATATCAGGGTCAAAGTTGACGGGCAGTACCTGCGAAATCAAAATATTACCAATATATTTATTTGTCATTTATAATGTAATTCCAAACTTTTTAAATAATATGCACCATCCTTTATTGTTAGCATCCGAAACATAATTCTTTGATACCCTCTAATACGTAAACAACATAAATGTCTACGACACAGTGTTGATGGCAAACAGCGTGGAGAAATTACAATATTGAATAGAGCGACCTCTGTTAATAGAAACTATGGCCAAAAACTAAACTTAAAAAAAAAAACAAATTTATGATCATTGCAGGAGGTCCAAACTTAACATCGGATAAAGAAATCTGGAAAGAGTATCTCAGTACAAATATTCAGGAAGCTGGCTTGATGAAAAATGGGACCCAGACAAAGATATAATATGCAGAATCTGAACGTCTCGAACGACATTTCAAAAATATAGAAAGTTATAGACAAACCGCGATCTTGATCTAAAACTAATGTTATGTGTGATTTGTATTGTTGTATGGGGTGGAGGCATAGATCATGAAAGCCAATATATTGGACAATATAGACGCATTTGAGATGTAGGCATATCGCAGGTTGTTAAAAAACACATGGACAACTCGGGTGACTAACGAAGAGGTTCTGAGGCGCATAGAAAAAGAAAGACAACTATTCAAAATAATCGAAAAAAGAAAAGCTATTTACCTTGGTCACATAATGAGGAACCTCAAATATCAGCTGCTTCAATTAGTAATCGAGGGAAAGATTGAAGGCAGGAGAGGGATAGGAAGAAAACAGATGTTCTGGTTGAGAAACATCACAAAGTGGGCTGGTCTAAGAACTATCGGAGAACTTACTTATACTGCATCAGATGGAGACGTATACAACCATGTAATCGCCTATCATCGAGTAGTGAAAAGCCAACCTAAGAAAAAAAGAAAATAAAAGAAATTTAAATCATTCTATCTTCTTGTTGCTAAACGATCACGTGACAATATTTCTCAAGGAATCCAGATCAGTCTAATTCCATCAACTGTTGTGGTGTCGGTAGATAAGCATGATTCATCCTCTAACCTTAACAAAATCCAAGTCATTGACATATAGCAGAAAAAAGAGAGCACCCAACATTGACTCCTGTGGAACTCCCCAGTTTGTTTCATAAGCGCAAGACAGAGTTGAGTTAATAGCGGTTCTTTGAGAACAACCAGTCAGAACATTTCTCTACACTAGGAAGAAACTGTTCGAGAGCAACTAATGACCTCATGTAAACAACAGAGTAACTAACCATTTTTCATAACATTCTTTATTCAGCTACTCTACTATTTCAGAGACTTTTAGGTAGTTTTACTTTTAAACAAGGCTATTCATTTATAGACAATATTATTTGCTTATTAGACAACGTGATCGGTCTATTTTGAAATATTGTCTTTCTTACGTTCGACCCAAAATAAACAGCATAAGCTTAAAGCAACGTTTCAAAATATATCTAATTACATCAAACGGAGAAGTAAACTCATTGATTTGCATTAATTTACCCTAATTAATGAAAACCGTCGGGGCTTTGTCTGTGACCGATCTTGTGCAATCACTGCAATTAGGTCTAATTGATTTCTCATTATATAAATCTGCAATCGCTTTTCGAAGTTTTCGTTGTTTGAGGTGCGACGCTATGTAACTGCATGATTTCTATGATTTCCCGCAAATTCAGTCCTAAATACAAAACTCACGTTTCTATATTATGTCCTAATAGTAACGTAAACTATGTTCATAATAGTTTGCTGCTTGCCTTTTGCAAAAAATTTCGTTTAAAGATCCGTCACTATTTATATTTTACAATAACTCACACAATCAGGAGTTAAATTGGGATATGTTAATTTTTGTCTTGTATTAAAACTCTGTAAGTCCGCAACATAATAAGTAACAGCGTAAGTCCTTTTTTTTTTGGTTTTTCTTTGCAAGGTCCATCATATTTTATTGTAGAAACAGCTTTCACAGAATGGAATCAAGGCATATTCAGTAAGCCTAGCGTTGTCATTCCTAATATATGGAAGCCGCTTCTAGCTTAAAGTGACCTCCTAAAATTTCGCGGTTCAGGTAACCAGAGGGCGGAGACTTCACCCATCATCGTTAATCGTTTAATAGTTTAAATTTAAATTAATAAATTTAAACTTGAAAGATGTCGTTCGACCCTAATTAGCAACACTTCCTCCACCCACTTCCCTCCCCTAATGAGTTCAATATTTAAGCCCAATACAAGTTTACTTCGACAGAAACAAAAGCTGTAATAGTCAATAGACTAACAGAAAAACCCAAGAAGACCCCGACGAGTTAGCATTTAGTTTACACTTGAAAACGGTTGGAGATAGTTACCATCGAAACGTTGTGAATCCGAAATATTAAAGATAATGCAAGTCCGACAGAACGAGTTTAATGATTGACTGATGAAAATAATTTAAATAGTAATAATAGTGACTCAAAACCAGAAATCGCTCGCATTAAAGCTCATAAAAGTAACGTGTAGCTGAATAGTGACTTTTTTACAGAAACGACAAATGGGGCGGGCTGTGCTCGCCTCCCCTTGCCACTGCCATCCCCTTGTGACCCCCCCTGAGTTTTGACACAGGATGCCACAAAGTTCTTGATGTTGCTGATTGTTGCTAATTTCTCAAACAATAAATAGTATTTAAGCTGTTATATACATTTGGTCTCTGATTTGTGTGAATAGTTAGTATTAAATGTCATCATAATTGCATTATTTTACAAAAAAATATTTTTAATCGCAATGAACGTTTCATTGCAGTATCTGAATATACACTATCGAAAGTAAATGTAGTTCTAAATAAAACATAAAAAAATTATAGGTGTTTTAATAAATTTAGGAATAAATAACATTAGGCAAAAGTTCAAATATAAATGGTAGTACAAGAAAACTTGCTGCAAGGTGACAACAGTCTTGCTAATTTTTATAACTTTATAGGTGGCTCCAGAAATCAAAATACCCCCAAAGAAGGTGCGCAGGAAATGGAATTGTTGCATTTCTGTACCTGATAGTCCTGACGACCCCCACAGTCCCCCCGAACCCCGCTGCCTCATGTCACTCTGTAAGCATAAAGCGAAGAGTAAAAAAATGCCGCCAGCGCTGGAGGGGAGACCTCATCGGACGCATGGCTATTGGTCTAGTGCGAAACTAAGGTTACTGTTCAGGGTTTTAGGTAAGTTTAGGTCAGATTATTTTACTGCATATGATTTGTGATTCAGTTATCTTTTTTTGGTAAATATTTAATTTATTATACTATCGAGGACTTGATGTTTTTTTGATATACAGATAGATTTTGCTACTCGGCTGGTACCTATTAATGCATGCAAAAAAAGGTTGCTGATAGACGTTATATCACCCACGCAAATTGTTTAACTCTTAGTAATTTAGGAGAAATATGTAAATATAAATTCAAGAACTGCTTTAAACAGTATATTAGAGAAGTAGAGTCAAGTATTATAAGTATCCTAATTATGTTTGGATCTTTGTAAGAAGTAGGAATATACAAGGCCGCATTCCAATTAATGTTACCCTGAAGAATGTTCTTATCCCTACTCCCCAAGAGAAGCTTGATCATTTTACAATTTTTTTGTCTGTGTGTATAAACAACAGGTTGCTAACTGTACTATTTCTTAAGTTGAACGTCCAGAATTCTGTGAGTGTGTGTGCGCGCGCAGTAATAATTTGGATTCAACTAAAGAGACCCCACTCTATGGTTACTCTTTAATAAACAGCTGAAATAAAAATGCAGTGATAAGTTACAGGGCAATGTCAAAACTGTTTTTTCTTCTCAAAATATTTGAGTTCATCGTTACACAATTGAATTTTGCCGTCAAAGGTATCCTGACTCCATAACAGCATGGGATTCTGGTGTCAATTTTGTTATCATACCACACATTCCTTGTCAGTGTTTTGGAGGATGGTTATGTGATGTGGTGGATTCGATCTACACTGACTTCTCCAAGACTTTTGGCAAGGTGAATCATAATATTCTAATGTATAAATTGGAACAATATGGCGTACATGATGCTCTTCATAACTGGAAATGGTCATGCCTTATAAATACAGTTCAGCAAGTTAAATTGGATGGCCTACGTCTCGAGTGATTGAAGTGACGCCAGGTCTTCTTCAAGGGTCTCGCATGTCACCATTAATATCTAATGTATATTTTTTTGAATTTTGTTTTATGCAGATGATCTTAAGATATTTTTAAAGCTAAGGAACCTAGACGATTCTCTATTAATTTAGAAGGCCTTCATACATTTTCTTTAAATAATAAGCTGTTTTTAAATATCCCTAAATATAACTTTTTTTAAAGTGACCCGGAGATTTACCTTGGCAACACCAAAAGCATTAACTATGCTGATGACACAGTTCTGTTTGTGTCAAATAAGGATCTGAATCAGCTTGTGTTCGGAGGCTGAGCGATGGTTTGTGGGTAATGGTCTCTCACTGAATACAAGCAAAACAGAAATTATGATCGCTTCCACCGGTGACCTGGCAGGCTGGGAGATAAATTCCGATTGTGTAAGATATCTGGGTGTCGCATTGGATCCTCATCTGAGATGGGAGAAACATGGACAAGCCATGAGTGGGCTGCTGTGTCGTGCATCTTTGCTCTTCGGCAATTATCTGAGAAGGTATCTCAGACGGTTCTCAGAGTGGCTTACTTTGCGCTTTTTCACTCGAAGCTCAGTTATTATGTTATGGAATGGGGTCACGCTTCTATCCAATATCGTCTCTTTGGCCTGCAACGTAGAGCAGCGCGGATTATGGGTGGCCTTAATTATCGAGACGAATGTAGAGGCATTTTTATCGCATTGGATATAATGACTTTTCCTAGCCTGTATGATCTTGAGTGCATATTATATGTTAAAAACCATTCACATCTTTACAGTCAACACTCACATTTGCATGACCATGACACTAGAAGTAAAAATGGCATCATAACTGAATATACCCGACTCAGAAGAGCACAGACGGGTGTTAGCTTCTACGGAGTCAAAATGTACGATTTATTGCCTTGTAACATAAAATATCTGCCATCAGCAGAGTTGAAAAAATTTTTAAAGACCATTTTTATTAAAAACGCCTTCTTTAACCGAAATAATTAATTCCCTGCCCCATCTTCATTTTTAACAATTTTAACCAGTTTGTGTAAGTAAATGTTATTGTTATTAGTTCTATATAAGTATTATTTCCGTGTTTTAAAACAGATGTTGTTTTTAATGAAAAATTAAGTGTCATTCAATTTTCAGTAAATTATTGAGGATACTGGAATTTATAAAAAGAAATACCCGCGATTTTGCAAATATCTTTGTTATGAAAACCCTTTATATAGAATTGATTAGGTCACATCTCGAAAATTGCGTAGTAATTTAGATTCCCTATTATAATGTTCATGTGAATGGAATTGAACACATGTGGAGCAAGTTTTTTAGATATACAGGGTGTTAAAAAAGTACGCTGCCAAACTTCAAGGGACGATTCCTCGCATTATTCTAAGACAAAAAGTTTATATAAACATAGTTCTGAAAACGAATAGTTTTCAAGATACAGGGTGTTAAAGTTCTAAGAAAAAACTTGTTTTTCTATTATAGCTTTTATAACACTCTAGGTATGTTTATCAAATTTGGTGTGCATCTTTTACCCATTAAAGGACAGTGTTTGATGCAAAAGGTTTTTTTTTATTTCTTCCAGTGGCGTCCCTACGGGGTTTGAAATTAATATTTTTTAAGAAAAAAAAGATACGCCACTGCTTCTTTTGAAAACAAAAATTATTTTTGAAATCTCCGTTTAATTTAAAGAAAATTTGGTCTCCAGACTTACTTTTGTACGACACACGGTTTTCGCGTAAAAAAATAAAAATCATTGCAATCCAAATGCAAATTTCCAATGGTAATTTTATGTAAAATCCGCTTCTGTTTATTTTTATTAAACATATTATTTGAAAGTTGGCACGCGTAATGCTGTTAGTAGTACCCATAAAAAGAAATAATTATAAATTTGGAATAATCTACTGAGTGACTCTGGGTCATGTCCCCTTTTATTTCCCAAACTTTATTGCGCCAACACTTGTGATTTGTATTTGCCATTCACGAGCTTAATTTTCCTTTTTTTAATTTATTACAATTCACTATTAAACCCTCATTTCTAAATGTATTTTTTTTAATAGAACTAACAATTTGGTAGGAAAATTTAAGAAACAAACTGCAATTTAATTCAGTAGTCAAAGAAACCTAAATTGTCAAGGTGGGCTTTGCTTTGCTAAACGACAGTTCTTCGTTTGTTTATAACAATAACATGACAGTTGTCAAAACTATTAATAAAGGTGCACTTGTGTAATTTTTAAGAGTTTATTTAATTTTCTTTCGGTAAAATTGGTTCAGTTTACAAACCGTGAAATGGCAGACATGCGTTTCGTGTATGGAATGGCTGATGGTAACGCTCGCAACGTCTCCAAGCTCTTTTGCCAAGAGATTTTCCGCTAAGAGTGGCTTTTTGTAGATGGGTAGGAAATAAGTTAATGCAAAATCCAAGGTTTTTATCTCAGGTGTTGTTTACGGACGAGGCATGTTTTTCCCGTAACGCAATCATAAACTTTCATAACAATCATGTGTGGGCCGATGAAAATCCTCACGCCATAATTGAAAATCATTTCCAAGATCAGTTTTCTGTAAATGTTTGGATTGGAGTTGTAGGAGATTTCCTTATCGGGCCTCACTTTCTGCCTAGCAGGCTTACTGGTGAGGAGTATAGACAATTTATTGAACATGTTTTACCTGAACTTTTGGAAGACGTTCCACTAAGGCAAAGGCGTTCTATCTGGTTTATGCATGACGGTGCTCCACCGCACTTCAGTTTAGTGGCACGTCAGTACCTAGATCAAAATTATACCGATCGCTGGATTGGGCGTGCAGGACCACAATTTTGGCCACCCAGGTCACCTGATATTAATCCGATAGATTTCTTTCTCTGGGGACACCTTAAAGCATTAGTTTACACAACACCAGTTCGAAGCGAAGACGATCTACGAAATCGGATAGAAGAGTCCTGTGAAATTATTAGGAACACTCCTGGTATTTTCGAAAGGGTTCGCCAGTCGCTAATAAGGCGTACAAACGCATGTATTGAAGTCGGGGGAGGCCATTTCCAGCAGTTACTTTAAAATTAAATTCTGTGAAATTATTATTTGTAAGGTTGGTTAAGTTATGTTTGGTTTACAATTATTTTATTAATAAACGTCTTGGTGTTGTTTAGTTTTTTTTTATTTATTTAATGTTTTATTCTAACCACAGCATTACGCGTGCCCACTTCCAAATAGGTATGTTTCATAAAAATTAAACAGTAGCGGATTTTACAAAAAATTATCCTTGCAAATTGGATTCGGATTGCAGTAGATGTATGAAAATTGTTTTTATTTTTTTACATAAAAATTGTGCGTCGTACGAAGGTAAGTCTAGAGACCAAATTTGCTTAAAATTAAATGGGAATTTCAAAAATAATTTTTGTTTTTAGAAAAGCAGTGGCGTATCATTTTTTTCTTAATAAACATTCTGTCCAAACTCCGTACGAACGCCACTGGTAGAAATTTAAAAAATACTTTTACATCAAAAACTGCTCTTTAATAGGTAAAAGATGTACACCAAATTTAATAAAAATATCTAGAGTGGTATAAAAGTTATGATAGAAAAACATTTTTTTTCATAGAAATTTAACACCCTGTATCTTGAAAACTATTCGTTTTCAGAACTATGTTTATATAAACTTTTTGTCTTAGAATAATGCGAGGAATCGTCCCTTGAAGTTTGGCAGCGTACTTTTTTAACACCCTGTATTTGTATCAAAAACTATTGTGGATCTCTGTTATCGCACATTAGAATCTGAATTACACATTTAACCATTGCGCATTAGGAAAAGAAACTCGTAGCTTCCTTTAATACCAGATATTTGTAATTAATTTTAATTGATTAGTTAACTGGTCGTTCGCAACAATAGAGAATAGATTGGAAAAATTGTTTTCTAGTTCTTATAAGTTGGAACTGTTAATAGCAAATATTAGCCCTTAAACTCTAAAAACAGTTTCCATATATTTATGTTCAGTTCATCGTACTTAGGCTCTTCTTTTGATATTCGGCAAATAAGTTTTATTATTGGACACAACCTATTAAACTTGTAATATAAGTAGCTTTGAGTTATTTATCTAAGAATACACAAGTGGGATTTGTATATTGGTCATATTAGTTTGATCATAGTTGGAGGTATAAGAGGTATTAATAGAAATCGCATTAGCTGCTTTAAATAGTTTGAAGGTTGGGAAGTTAACTAAAGTCTGAGTTTAAATGTTAGCGAACTAGCACTTTGATGTTTAGTTCACGACTGTGTTGCGCATAACCTTTAATTTCGCATTGTTTATTGGTTTTAAAATGCATTTTTTGAATCTATCATGATGACTGTTTAATGGTAATTATTGTGATGTAAGGTGCCAGTTAATGGGCTTAACTAATCGCACAGGGTATGAAATAATAAAAAAATCAGATGGTAATTGGATTTTCAGGTAATTTAGGTCAGCAGAAGAGGCGAAGCCAGTCTCAGTCACAAAACAACCCCGGGCAAGCGCAGAAAGCCAATCAGGTAGTGCCCCATCCGAGTGGCGCTCCTAACTCCCCCGTCCCAATTCAGACTGTGAGCAACCTGGTGCCGGTACCTTGTTATCCGGAAGTGTCTAGAAGGGCCAATCCGTTACCATCGTTACCTGCGCCTCCCAGAAGGTACAGTAGTAGATATTCCTTATAGAATTTGTTTTAAAGTCGACACAAAATACCTTCAACATTTATATCAACCATATACATAGTAACAGGGAGACGGAATAGTTTTGATTTGAACGCAATCATATATTGTCAAAATTACTATTTGTTTGTATCATCTTGATTTGAGTCATTCGTTCAGACTGTTGTGAACTCTGTTACATGGAATAAAATTATAGACATAATAAATGTCTATGAACAAAATTTATACTTTCTAAAGATACTTAAATTATTTTGTAAGGTGGTTCTAATTCTGTAATAATAACTTTTGTAATTAACTAACTGTATATAATTATTATGTAAATTCAATTGCATCAATTATTCAAATTACCAATTTTATATCCATAGAATGCCAACTGATAACACCGCTGTATTTTTGTCGAAATCGAAAAAAGTGTTATTGCTTTATGTCACAGCAGTCTTTTCGAGCGATTTTTGTGAGTTTTTGGGTTGATTTCAATAATTTTTGTGGGAGTTTTTGGGCGTTATGGTGCGTAAGTGTAAAGTGTACGAAACTTAAACTATTTAACCCCTAACATCTCTATTCATAAATAGATCAAAATTGTAAGTTGTTTTTCTGTATTAATTTGCATGCGCAGTGTGACAGTTTTCGTAATATTTTTATCAATTTGTTAGTACGGTTAATTGCTTTAAAGGTCAATATGTTTTACAATTGCTATTTTATCGTTTTGTAGAAAGCAAATTTACATATCTGCGCTCTTTTCTCTAAGCTACATATTAGTAAATTCAAAAAACACATATATAGATATCTTTTTATACGTATTTGAGATAAACAAAATAGATTTCTTGCAATAAGTTATTTTTAATTACTGTGAGCGATATCTGCGTAAAATTCTCAATACATTTTATTAAGAGCACTTTTTATGAAAGTCAACAATTTTTGCGAAAATAAGGGTTCAATATCTCTAATTTCATGTATTACCTTTTATTAAAATGTCTGCACACAAAAGGTTATTTGATATGTTTGACAATGTCTGTTTTGTTGATTTACAAAATTGGATCGTTTAATTGAAACTCAAAGAATTGAAATTTTAATTATAGTGGGTTATAAGGATAGAATGCAAAACTTGCCAGATGTTTCTAACATTTTTAATGACAAATGTCCTAACAGAAATCCAATGACTAAATCTATCTTAATTAAAATTAACAACAAATTTCGTGAAACTGGAAAGGTAAAAGATGCTGTACGTACTGGCAGACCTAAAAGCGCAATAGAGGGTAATAAGGCTCTGCATGTTCTAATTAGTTTAGAACAACATATTTAATTTTTTGGATTTTTTAGGTTCTAGCAGCAAATTTTTTTGTCCGAAATTACCAACCCTTTTACTTATTAACATATTTATAGTAATTTCCTTTCTCCCAGTATTTATATTGTTATGAATCTTGGAGTGAGTTGTAGCTCAAAAGTGTTGCTTAAACAGTTAAATTGCAAATTTTAATACATGATAATTTTTAGGCGTCTAATAAGCGAAACGGAACTGGCTAGCGCCTTGACGCTCCTTCAGCAACAGCAACGTTGCGGTCGACGGCCATCCAGCCGTCGGCGTCGGCGCAGCGTGGTGCACCGTCCGAAGACGCCGGCACTCTCGCCGATCAGGGAGAGCGGGCTCAGCAATCCGGCGTCGCCGTCCAGACAGACCTGCGCCATCGCCACCACATGTACTAGGTCGAGTTAGTAGTGGGGATTGACCTAGAACTGAGTGAACGCATAGTGAGACATTAACCGTACCTGTCGTGACAAGATCACTGACCTAAGGTCAGTGGACGAGATACGTTATAGACAACTTCTGAAACAACTGAAAGGGTGTATAACATATTAACCCTACAAAAGGTAACTTTTTCTATAATAGCGATACTAGGAGAGTTTCAGGAAAGGAAATTGTAAAAAATAATCATAAAACATGACCATAATTGTGTGAAAAACTACTTAAATGGCCGACACATATGCGCCCATTGCTCTCTATCTTATGGATATCACCAATAATAGCACAGATTTTTTTGACAGTTGGTTGCATACCCTTCTGTTTATCTATGGTTTTATTATAGATATAGGCTAACCAAAAATGCAGTCTGATATTTAATATAAAATTACATTCAAAATTAAAGGGCTTGACAGAAAAAAAATCGCTCAATGGAGATGTGCAAGTCAAGTGCTCTTTTCACATCAGAAAGAAAACGAACTTTATTTATATTTCGAAGTCATCATCTAAGGATAAATAGTTCCAACTTTCGGATACTAAAAATATAAAAAAAATTGATAAATGTCCTTTATTTTGTTAAACTAAGCGTCTACATCTCTTACCAATAAAAGATTTTATAAGATTTTGCTTAATATCATCGACCTTTTTCTACCACTTACTCAGCTTAAGACACCCGTATTTCCCAAATAGCTTTGACATGGAGTTAAAACAACTAATTTTTCTTTTAAAAAAAACTATGCATTAAAAAATATAAAGAAAGAAACCAATCTATATTAAAATTTACTTAACAAATGTAAGAAGAAAATGTTACAGTTAATATCTAAGAAATATTGAAAACTAGGACAGGAGGGTTATATTCGGGTATTTTGCAAGATTGTGGGGTCTCAGAGAAATGAGAACGTTATTCCTTCTTGCATTTTTTTGAACGAAACTTCTGGTTATGATGGACATTCAATTATTTATGTGTTTACCAGACGATGCCAATATGATAGATACCTGTAAATACCAATAATGGCTATATCCTCAGCAGCATGGTCTTTATAGGCAGATCAACCGCCGCTAATATGCTTGTTTAGCGTGTGCTTGAGGCTTTGGAGCGTAGCTTCAAGGTTGGTGCTATTTACGCTGACCTCTCCAAAGATTTAGTATTAGGGGTAACTCCTGGTCATGAACGGGAAGTTCTTTGAAAGGAAGGATGCAATATGTTTAAATTAAAGTTTTACTTCACAAAAAATTACTGTTGCAACTGGAGTGCCTCAGCGTTCGTCTGTTGTATATTGATTAATGAATTATCTAATGAAATTAACCAGAAAACCTTTCTTATGCTGATGATTTAAATGCAAATCTTTGGATGATTGTGTAACCCTACAAAATAATCTTGAATTGGTACTGTAGAAACAGATTGGGTTTGACTGTTGGTAAATGTAAATTCATTAACTTTTTCAGAATAAAAAATTTGCAGTGAATAGCGAAGAATTAGAGAGGGTAAATTCAATTTCTGATTTGCGTGTAATATTGAACTGTAAACTTAACTTTGATTTATATTATAATCATATAATTAATAAATCGATAAAACTCCTAGACTTCATTAGCAGATTATGGCAAGAGTTTTCAGATGTGAAATCGATGAAACTTCTTTTCAAAAGTTTCGAGGTTTGAATATAATATGTAAGTGTATGGTCACCTTTCTATTTCGCCGTGTCTCAAATATTGAAACAGTACAAAATAAATATAGTAAATTGTTAGCAAGTGTCCGTATAGTTTCTATAACTATAGTGAGATCAGAATTAGGTTTAGCCTGGAACCTTTGAATTCTAGAAGGGTAAAGTTGGACGTTTAATTTCTTTTTAAATAATTCATAGAGTGTTCAGAATTGCTTATTTGCAATTGGTTGTTCAGCTATAGAATTATTTGCACTTGGTTTTCATCGCTGCAATTGTGGAGTATTCTCACCATTGTCTAGAATATAGACTGTTTTTTTATCCTTTTGAATGTTTTAAAATAAAATGTTCCAAAAGTAATTTTATTTAATTAGTCATAAGACCAATCGGTAATCTTGTAGTAGTTGTTGATTTAAGTATATAAAAGTAATTTATTTGTAAACATGTGATTTATTGAGTATTTATACAGGTAAATAAATAAATATAAAATATAACGCTCCTGGTATTGTTATTTTCATATAAAAAAGTTTTGTAGAGATAAAATGTTATATAATAAAGGGAAGTATTTGTATATTTTTGAACATAACGTTTCTTGAAAATAGAGCCCTTAACATTTTCTTAATTAAATATTTCCAGTCACCAATATGAAATGTATAAATATTCCCTTGGCGTACATTCGCTAACATACCAAAAAACTTAAAGATAATATCATTATATTTTTTTAGGATAATAATATGACATTAGTCAAAGGCGGCCATAGACTAGCGTATATGTGAGTCACATACGAATGTCATTCATTTTTGTGCGTTGATATACGCTAGTGTGTGGGCAAAGAGAGTAAGCGCGTAGATCAACGTACTTAGATACATGTCGATGTTTAGACAAACTAGACTCTTCTTTCATATTACATTTTCGGTTCAGTGTCTGCCCGCCTCTTTTTTAACAAGTTTATAATTCTTGCTGTACTACTTGCAATCTGTCAGATTAAATAAAATTTCAAAACATTTTATGACCGAATTTATGGAAACAGAATGTTTGTAGAAAACTGAATGTAAAGATGAACTGAATAAAACTACAAAGGTGTAGTTTATTGAAACGTTACTGGAACACTACACTGATTTATTACACTTTTTTATCATGAATGCGAACGCCACTGTTAAAAATATGAAGTCGTCTTCATCACTGATCCATCGTTCACAATGAATAAATGTATGACATACATGTATATATGACAAGCAAATATACGTCAGTTTATAGCCGCATTAATACAATATCAGCCCTTATCAGAGTAATCCAAAAGTTGCACGATACTGCGAACACAAAAAACACCATATTCGCACATAAATTACTTTTTGCAGAGAACTGGCAACAATCGGCAGAGAGTCGTTTATGTGCTACGTTTCCAGTATTGATAGTGTATACAGGGGAGTCAACGACTGAAAAAAGTAAGTTTACACCGAATAGGTAAAATTTTGTACAAGCTGTTTCTATGGTAGGCATACATCACTGACGCACTTTTTAACTAAACGTTGTGTTTTTTTAATGAGATATCCTGTATTTTACTTCATTTTGAAATTCTCCATGAAATTCTAATTTAAATTAATTATATATAATTAATTATACAAAAAATATAAAATTTTTTGTATGATTAATATGGCAAACGTTATTTTAAACATTTGGCGTTAAAAAAACATTGTCAAATTCGATGCACATTTATAATTAGCAATATAACTCTTATTTGTGTAAGTAAAAATAAAATATGTTGCTTCTGCATAGAATAAACATCGAATAAAATATTGTTTTCGTAATATTGATGTCCAAATTTAAAAACTTTAACATCTTTCAATTAATTTATTTCAATTTTTAATGGACACTCTGTATATCTTTATTTGATCTCCTAGAGCATAAAAACTCTATAACTTGTATTAAACATATTATATACCTATCCCCAATAGTTTTCGAAATATTTTAAGATTCTGTAATTTTACGTAATACAGAAACAATAGTATTTAATACGTAAACAATAGTTTATTATCTATAATTAATCCAAAGAAAGTTAGATAATAAAAAAATACACCTAAAATTTGTTAAAAAAAAATTGCTACAAATGAAATATTGATATATATACTTGAATTTTAACATCATAATCCACAGTAAGCAAGACCACAAGAAATTATAAATATCATCCATTTCATATTATATTAAATCAAATTTTTGTTTTTGGGACTTGATCGCTTTAAGGGTTAAAATATACAGCCCCTCAATTAGTTCTTTATATTTATTAAAAAAAAATAAATAAAAATGTGACATTTTGACATATTTTTAAAAACATAAGTTGAAATGTCTTATGTTATGTCTACGTGGTGCTCTTTTGTGAATGTTACCTGTGCTTTACTTGACGCTAATACAGAAGATGGCGGAAACCTAAGCGCTTTGCTATGTTTTAACTAATAAAGATTTGCAAGAAACACACAGTTTTATTGTCCATTAAATTAAATGTTTAAAGTGTCCTCCACTTGCTATAGTACAATCTTCAATACGACGCAAAATATTCTGTCGTAGGCGCTGAAGATTCCAAGAGTTTGACGAATCACCTCGCAGGACTGAATAATACGGTTTCACAAATCTTCAACATTTTGTACCGTGCTGCGTATACTAATTCGTTTAGGTACCCCCATAAGAAAAAATCTAGCGGATTAAGGTCCGGGGATCTCGGTGGCCAAGGTTGAGGACCCCCTCCTCCTATTAGGATCTATTTAACAACTGGCGTACGTTCAACGCAAAATAGGGGACGCACCCTTATACATGTACCACATAACCTGTCTAATTCTAATAGGTATGTGTTCTAACAAAGCGGGTAGTTCTGTCTCTAAAAACTGATGGTATAGTTCGCCACTTACCCTTTGTGGAAAAAAACGTGTGCCTATTAAATAATTTTCAATAATAGCCACCTTCACATTCACTGAAAATTCGTATCGGTGACGACTTTCAATTATGCAATGGGGATTTTCATCGGACCACATATGATTATTGTGAAAATTTATAATGGTTTCTCTGGAAAAATTCACCTCATCAGTAAATAAAATATAAGTAGTAAAATTGGGATTAGCATCAAGCATAATAGAAAGCCATTGACACTATAACAAACGTCGGGGTCAATCGTCTGGTAATGGCGCCTGTACACGTTGAATATGTTAAGGATGCAGCAAGTTTTCTTTCAGTATTCTGAAAACGGTCGAAGAGGAACCATTATTTGGCGAGCGATCTTTCTCGTGCTAGTTGTAGGGGGTGACTTCTTCTTCAAATTGTAATATTCTAAGAGTTTTAGGTTTTCCCATGATATCTTCGGATCTGACAAAAGCATCAGTTTCTTGCAAACGAATATAAATTTGCGTGAATGTTTTGGAACATGGTAAATGTTTTTGCAGATAGGGCTTGGTATAAAGGCGTCTTGCTTCAAGTGCATTACCAATAGCTTAGCCGTAGAAAAATGCACGTTAGCCATTTCTGTATTTGTGTAGGGAGCCATTTTTAAGGTTATTCACTTATTAAAATTTTACGTTAAGTATTCTTAACTTTACCTTTTCGGAACTCGATCACTGACCGACAAAAATCAAGCGTAATAATTTCTCATTTATTTTGTCAAAATGTCATCTTCATGACATTTAATGTAACAATTAGCAGTCGCTCGTTTCATTTCAGATATTAATGCAGGGAAATGTTTCCTATTTTTTTACGCGAAAACCATGCGTCGGCCGAAAGAAAATCAAGAGATTAAATTTCCTGAGAAATGAATGAGAATTACAAAAGTAATTTTTGTTACGAGAAAAAGCAGTAGCGTACTATATTTTTCTTTATAAATATTTAGTTCAAATCCCACACGAACGCCACTAGAAGAAACAAAAAAATTGTAACATCAAAAAATGCCTCTTAATGCATAGTAGCTGCGTATCGAATTTCATTAAAATATCTGGAGCGGTATCATAGATATTATAAAAAAAGATACTTTTCTGAAAATTTTACCACCCAGTATCTCAAAATTTAAGACATTTAGGACATACATTAGTATGAAGTTTTTTTTTTTGTAAAATGAACCCACTCCAACCCTTAAATATTTAACCTTACCTTCGAAACACCCTGTATAGAGTACCATAAATTCATTTTGAAATAGACGAAAAAGAAATACAATAGAATGACAACATTTTTAGACGTTTAATAGTTTTAGTCGTCATTTTCGACACAGTGTTTTTTTTCATGGCTACTTTAATCGAGTTGGCAATTTTTTAAATTACGTAAAAAATGGAAAATTTTAAAATATTTCGAAAACTATTGAGGATAGGTATATAATGTGTTTAATAAAAGTTAAAAGAATAAATAAACATATACAGGGCATGTCATTAAAAAAACTAAAATAAATTAGTTTAAAGATGTTAAAGTTCGGTGTTTTGGACACTTTTTAAGTCATGTCTTCAAAATTACGAAAGCAATCCCAGGCTTATTCTGTGTGGAAGCAAAATTTAGTTGTAGAAATAGACGTTATATTGCTAACTATTAACTTTAGCCATATAATATGTTAAAAGAACTCAAACGCTCAAACTCAAATATACTTTATTGTTAAAAGAACATATAGTCCTTGTCAACGAAGTAAGCAGTATAAAAATATTGGGGTCTAATCATTGAGAAAAATAAAATAAATAAACATACACTATAAACTAAGAAACTACATATTATATAAAGCACAAATATAACCATAATAAAATCCACCATTAAATATATAATATTGATAAAAGGGATATAAAGATTTTAAGTACAGATTTTAGCCACAAAACCTAAAAACATATGCATAATAATATGCTTTTCCCTCCAGCTACATTGTAATTTTTTCTTAAACAATTTAAGAGATTATATATTTCTAAATATTTGTCTAGTATTAAAAGCGCTTTCAGTTATTAAATGTCCATGTTTTTTATGTAAGAGAGATGCAGATTCAAACGTTAAAAGGCAAGTAAGTTCTAAAATTTTATATTTCACAAAAATTGGTTTGCCATGGTCTCGGTCCCCAGTTTTGCATATGTAACGAACAGCCCATTTTTGCAAAATTAAAGTAGAATTAAAAAGTTGTTGGCTGCTGTAACCCCAAAAGGCTATACCATAAGATAGGTAAGAATTTACGAACGCAAAGTAAGCTATTCTTGCTGCAGAAATGCCGAGCTCATTTTAAACAATACATATGGCATAACTGCCTTTTGCAACTTTTTCGTTTAGATGATTTATGTGGTTAATAAATTTCATTATTATCAATGTGTATTCCCAAAAATTTCGTGTTTGATTTGTTATCAACCTTAGTATCAGATAGGTTAAGATTATCAAACTTAAACTTAAAAGCTAAAATATTGTATTAGTTTTTGATACATTAAAACTAAGGTGAATTGCATCACACCATTTCTTAACCCAGATAAGGCCGAAATTATTATTTTTTAAAATAGTTGATAGTATGTTTTTTTTAGTGTTAATTGTAACATACAAACGTTATGGTAAGCATTTTTTCTATAAATATTCACTGGTTTTTCCATTATCAGGTGTTCTTTTAAAAGGACAGTGGACAAATATACACTGTCTATTAAAAAATTTTATTAAAAAGTAATGATATATCAAATATTAAACTGTGTGATAAATTACAAAATAAGTTAGAGTTACATTTATTGTGAAAAATACCACACCTTGTTTGTTTTTTTTTTATATGTGACTAAATGGTCTAATCTGCCATTCCTAGAATGTTCATGCAAATGAGCAGATTGTCGGCTAGGGCCTCTTTTAGATGGTTTTTTGAACATTTCCAAATTGCCTACTGCAACTGATTGTCTAAAATGTAGAGTCCTAACACTGGAACCTGTGGTGGACGATAGATCAAAATACAAGAGTTCTAACCACACTACACGCTAACCAAGTTAGCATCATCAGCAGATGATATAAAAACAGTTTATATCATCCGGTGATGATCCTAACTTGGTTAGCGAAACGCGCGTCCAGAACGTAACAAGTTGTGGTGTAGTGTGGTTAGAACTCTTGTATTTTGGTCTAAAATGTAAATAATTCTTTTTGCCATTACTTTCTGGATATAGCTGCCAAGGGTTATGTAGAGCCATATCTAGATAGGGGCAAATACCATTTTTTCCTCTTATTGACGTTCTATACAAACTAAGTTTCTGGTCCGCCCTGTCAACCCCTCCCATGTTTTCGTTGTATTTTTTGATAACGTGGGGTTGGGGAACAAAAATGTTTTTTTTTCTTTTTGAGAAAATCTTCTGACCGGTATAGTGGGCAGCACATTAGTATCATTTGAGGCAATAGTGACAACACTATTATCATGCCATTTGCATAATACTATTCTGTCATCATCTGAAGTACGAAATTCAAATGAGCCTCGCTCTTTTTTTTTTTAAGAATGCTGGAATGAGACAAAATGCACTCTTTACCTAGACGGTTTTCTCTAATGGTTCCAGTTCCCTTCAAGCCCATATCTGTTAGTTTTTGTAGCAATTCAAGAGTGGTAAAAAAGTTATCGAAGTATAAGTGGAAATGAATGCCAGGAAATCTTTCTTGAAGGACTTGAGCAAACTGTAGGATAACACTAGCTTCAAGACCTAGGTCTTTATGTTGATCTGAGATAACCGTTGTTGAGTCCTGATAGGGTTCAAACCATTCTACGTAACCAGTTCTTGTGGTACCAGCTCACAACTTGTAGCCCCATCTAATGGGCTTGCCTTTGATGAACTGCTTGGTTCCGTGGCGACCAAAATACGGAACCGTTGATTCATCAACACTATGAGTTTCTTCAAAGGGTACAAAATTAGTAAATTTTTCATTTAGAGCGTCAATAAGAGGCGAATTTTGGCAAACTTGTCGTTGATATTTACCAAATTATTATTGTCGCAACAGTGTTATTTGTTTTGTATAATATACTTACTACCTAATATATATCTAGATATGGCTTCACAAACAAATTGGTTATTTGTATCTTTAGAATTCCCCCAATACAGTTCTCGTCTAGGAACACCCAAAAAACAGCTCATTTCATTGTCAGAAATATATCCATTGCGGTTATGAGACGTAGCATACAAATTGCTATAACGAACTAACATGTCAATAATTTCATAGTCAAAAAATAAATAAAATGCCTCTAAAGGCGTATATAATGGTTTTGGTCCATAAACATTGTCCAAGAAGAAAAATCAGAGGTTTATCTTTTTCCAACCAACTATAGATGCGCTTATTTTTTGTTTTATTGCTGGTCCCTTTAGTGTTAAAAAATGACAAAGGTAAATCGTCTTCACTGTCCCAAATATCTGTCTCTAATTCTGGAGTTTTAGTACCGTCCTCAAAATGCACTTGCACTTCTGCAGGCAGCTGACTTCCAGGTAAGTTATTTAACTCCACAGTGTCTTCTTCACCCGAATCTTCATCCGTGTTTACATTATTGGCATTATCAGGGGGCAATATATAAATACTGTTCGGTATTGGTGCGTCGTCTTTTGCAAGCTCGTCCAATAACTCATGGGTTTTCAATAATTCCAATAACTAAAAAATATAGTTATGATAGTCGATTTGGCCACTGTCCTTTTAAAAGTCATGTTGATAATTTTTGGATATAACTCCCTGCACAAACTTTATCATAACCTCAATTGTTCATGTACACCTTATTTAGGTTTTTAATAAAACCCACAATTATCGTATTTAAAGAAAAAAACTACATTATCATACTTAAAACTTACCTCTAATTTTCCATGTCACATACCGAAAGAAATCTAATTTAATAACACAGCAATTTTCACTTATTTTGTCTGAAAATTTAACATCCATGCTGATACTAACAGAATAATATTTTTGCTAAACCGGTATATACAGTGCCATCTGCATTCCAATAGCTCAAATTACGTGAAAATTGTAATTTGGCTTTTAAAAGAACGGTGGCCTTAAGTGGGTTAATTGACATCAGATCTTTTGAGATATTTTCTTTCAATAGGTCTTCATTTTTATTTCGCCAGACAATTGTAGCGTCAACCGCAAACAATATAAAAGTTCTGTTTATATTAAGGTCTGTTAAGTCGTTAATTTATAATATAAATAAAATGGGACTCAAGACAGATCCTTGTGGCACCCCACAAGAAATTGTAGTTGCACTAGACATCTTTTCTACGTACCTAACTAATTAATTCCGATTGGTAAATATGACTTAAACCAATTCTAGCAGTAACCCTAGAATCCATAACGCTCTAACCTTTTGAGGAGAACTCCATGATTTATACAGTCAAAAGTTTTGGAGTAATCGCAACAAACTGCAGCAACTATGTCATGGTCGTTTAAACCAGAAAAAGGAAAATATTGCATCTCCCATATTTTTGAATTTTTAAAGCCAAACTGATTTACACTTAATAGATGAAACTTCTTCCATCGCCTCCTTTATGTATTGGCGTTACTAAATCTGTCTTAAGGCAATCAGGAAAATATCCTCTTTAAAAACTATTTTTTATACATTTAATTTAACAGCTTAAAGTAGTAGTAGGTAACTTTTGAAATATTTTTGTTTACATACAATCAAGACCGGCTGCGTTTTTGTTTTTATTTCTCTTATAGTTTATTGAAAAAATATTATTTTGCAGATTAATTTTTGTACTTTTTGTAGGGCGCCCTTTAAGTTCATTAACTATTTTCCAGTTTGCTCTTGGTTTATTCGATACGTTAAGTATTTCGCTACAGTATATAAATTTTGCTCTTTTAATTAATTTTCTATAAATGTTTCTATATGTATTTTAAAAATGCAGTACTGCTTGTATATTTTCTAATATAATGTAGGGAGCGTAAACTTTTGGCAGATGTTTTAGTACTCTTAGAAGTTATTATAATTATTATAATTTCATGTAAAATTTAAAAATCGAGTCAAATGCAGAGTGTTCCATTAAAAAAAAACAACTTTTAGTTGCCTACCTTTTTGACGCGCCCTATATGATTGAAAATAATTTTAAAATGTGGGCAGAGCAGATACAGTGTGTTTCCAAATTTTACCTATTCGGCGTAAATTTACTTCTTTCAATGGTTAACTCTCCTGTACGTGTACAGTACAAAAATTAAACAAGGATTACCAGGGAAGTTTTTCTATTCCGTTTCTGTTGGTCTATCTTTTTTTTAAACCAACAAATGATTGTATTGAATATTAAAGACAGAGGAACATTTTTATAAATATAATAGAGAGTTTTAAACACAGAAATCATTAGAATGAATAAATTAAGCAAATATTTAAATTTTGTGAACGTATTTTTGTACACAATAAAAAATATAATATAGAGACAAAAAATAAATTATATATTAAAGTTAGATATTGTTCATGGATAAAATATCAAGTAGGATAGATATATTATTATTACACTTCACAAATCGCATTATGTTATGGGGGTTCAAAAAATTAGTAAGAGAGAAAGTTGAGCATTTATTAGGATAAGATTCATGTTCAAAATAAATTGTATGCTTTAATAACGGTGCTCCTTAGGTAAATATACCTGTTGTGCATTTTATAAAGTGGCGGTCTGAAAAATTATTAAAGAAACACCTCATGACCAAAGCTGTAACTACAATTTCTAATATATTTTGTGGTCAAGCCGTTGTTAATATAATGCTGTTTTTATTGTATTGTATTTATATATCTTTTATATATTTTTTGCATGCAATTTAACGTTTTCGTATATTTATAGTTTAATATTTATATAGGTGTGTACAAAACATTGTAAATAACAATTTCTTCGATATTAATAATTTTTATAAAAATATTACAGTACTTTATATGTTTAAAATGTTTGTTATGAAATAATATTTTTTATCACAGTAACATATTCTTTTATAATGTTGTATGAAAATTTATGAAATACACAATCCCACAATAGCCACTATCAACTCTTCTTTACTTTAGACAAAAAATGGAAAAATATTAATTTGTTTTCATTTCTACCGGACACACTCAGTGGGCAACATACAAACTTTTCTTGCTCTTAATCTTCTTATTGATACTTGTGGTAGAAACAGTTTGTGGGTTTTAATATCTCTATTTCACTATCCAACTTCCTTCAGATTGCTTTTACTTTATTTAATATAAATTAAACAATTTTATTTTAATAATATAGAATACTCAGTAATTGGAAGTGTTAACCAAGGCCATCAAACCAAGGATTTGAAAACGTCTTAGATTATCGGTAATTATTATTTTATTCCGTTCATGTGATTAGCCAGAGCTTCTAAGACTATTTGGCAATTTGTGTATCCTCCTGAAAGTATATGATGGGTGTAACTTATGGTATGAGAATTGGAATATTGAATTAGGCATTCAAAGCAACATGCATATTAGCTTCGTGTTAGGGTTAGCTTAAGATTGCAATCATTAAGAAAATCTATGATAGAACTATCAGAATAAATTGAAAATGAAGTGAAGTGGGTGAGTATAGATGATTGACATGATTAAAATGCTGTGTGCAATTGAAAAAGATGTTATCCAAGTCTCCAACTTCTCCACAGAAATAGATGTTATCCAAGTCGCCACAGTTACAGTTAGATGATAGTTGAATTCTTATTTTCTGGAGGTAGGCCGGGCTCAGGCAATGACTGCTACGTATCCTGCTAAATGTGGTTATGTGTATCCTTTCTAGTGAAGGAAATTGCTGAAACCATGGTTTGTTTGGTCTCTGTTCTCTCTGTCTCTCTCTCTCTCTCTCTCTCTCTCTCTCTGTTCAGTCTAGTTTCCCATTTTCTGGTCCATCCAATTCAGATATTATTCTTGGGTTTAGCTAAGAACTCTCGTTGATCCAGTAGAAAATATTTTAGGTTCCTGTCTGCTTTGGTTGGGCAGTTGGTCAGCTTTTTCATTTCCAGTGTTTTCACGATGTCTGGGTATCCAAGCTGGTTCTATTTCTCTCCAGTGTTATTGATCCCAGTCTGCTTTGATGTCTATGTAAGAAATTTTCTGTAGCGAACTTCTCGAATCTGATAACATCACAGCTCCCTTAACGTTCAGTTAATTACTTTTAATTACTTCAATTGCTCGTTTTATTGCAATCATCTCTGCATTGCTTGTATTTGTATCTTCTAACAGGCCTAGAGCAATTTGAACTCCTCTTTTCTTGCAATAAATACCAATAGCAGTGTCGTCTTCTTCATCTTTTGATTCATCGGTATAGAAGAATTCTGTATATTCATTCCATTTTATTTTTAATCCTTTAAAGTCCATGCTCGAAGTATTATTCTTAGATAAACCCAATTATCTCACAGGGACGTTTGTAAATTGCATTTGTGGGGGAAACAAGGCAGTTTGTCTTTAAATCTGATTTTGTTAACAATTGATTCGGTAAGTTCAAAAGCCTCCACCAATGGCTGTGTCTCGTAATTGTTGTTCCAAAATTCTGGATTTAAATTAAATGTGATCTAGAGTCACGAAGGCCGTTTCAGGGTTATTTGTAAAGCTTAATACGCTTGTCACTAATTTACTAGCTAACCAGAATCTTCTAGCAGTTAAGTCATTTTCTGCTGCTTCCGATAGTAAGAGCATAATGTACATGTCAAGACATGTACGAATAGCCTGGAATTGAAATTTATTTAGTTTGTCAACGTACCTCCTAATCAGACCCGACATATTGAAAAATCCAAGATCCAAATGGGAGTGAACATAAGCTTTATATAAGTTTAGAAGTGGAATAGGTTGGGCTCCCCACCATTTTTTCGTCAGAAATCTGATAACATTTAAATCTTTATGGACTTTTGAGCAATTTCTATTGACATGTTTGTTCCACGACAGCAAACTTCTAGGTTCACGACATCTATTCTCCAAGGGATTTATTCAAAATTATATTTAATTCTAAGTGGTAGTGGGATTTACTTAGTTTACTTAGGAACTGTTTTAAAAAAGGAATGCCGAAGATTTTGCATGTAAAGAATCTGAATGATTATTCAGCCAGTTGTTTCGGTTGTCTAAACACGTGTTCATATTTCTTGTAATGTAGTCGATTTCTCACCACTACAGCAAAGAGTCATATCATCTGCGTATTGATACAATTCTGTTTTATGTGGGACTACTTCGCACAATGAATTAACATATATATATTGAACACTATCGGAGATAGGGAGGAACCCTGTTCAAAGCTCTATGTGTGACTTGTGACTGTTTTGTCTACTGAAAAAAGGTTCACAAAAATATATCTATTAGACGATAGGTTCCAGATCTTTCTACTCAAATATTTTGGGATATTCATGTTATTCATTTTATCAATCAAAAGATTAAGATCCACGCAGTCATAACCAGATTTCACGTCTAGTGCGACCATAAGAATTTTGCGGTTAGTTGCAAGATTGATAGTGATGTTATTTGATAAAAGAGTAAGATTATCATAAATAATTTTTCGCTTCCTAAATTATGTTTGGGTTTTACTTAATAAATTTCTATTTTGAATGAATCATTCAGTGCTGTATTTTTTGATTTCTAAAGTTTTGTTAAAGCAAGAAGTCAAAGCTATGGGTCCGTAGGATTTTGAGATGTTTGGGTCTTTGGCTGATTGGGGTATAGGGACGATCAAATACTGGATCCATCTATCTGGTATCCGTAATTGTTATACACTTCAATTGACATCAGAATAAAATGTTGTTATATTGATGATGTTATGTACAGGGTGTTCCAACGAGGACTGACCAGGGGCTTATTTTTGATCTCTCCTGTATTCAATATAATTATTGTATTTTTCTCTGTAAAATTCAAAATTGTAGGACTTACGCCATGGGTTAAGTCTTTTTAAATGGAACACCCTGTTTTTTATATGGTTTTTGGAAAAGCGCAATTTTTAATATCTGTTATTTTAAAAATATTTGATATTGCGATAGCTGTCTATATTATATTTAATGTTTTCTCCTTAATAATTTTAATGTAACCTGTGGACTGTAATTAGGTTTATCACAGGGGATAACGGTATTATCATTATCAATGTTATATCCTCTTAGAGTCAAAAGAAATTTGACATATATTGTATTTTACCGGTATGAAGTACTCATTAGAACAGAGATTACAGATTGTTACTTTGTATTAAAACACTAAGAAAATTCAGAAACCAGAAGATTTATTGCAAATTTTCAAAGAAATGTATCCGTAAACACAATTTTATTTTTAAACATAAAAGAACCTATTTTTATGATAGAAAAAGAATTTTACGAAAAGTCAGAAATCGAGACCGAGCGATTTTAAATTTTGAATGCAATTTGAGATATTCAGTATGACCATATAATACAATGAGAAGTTAGCTAGACAATTTATAATAAAAAATAGTTTTCTGTGTTCACTTACATTTTCATTTATACATATTCCCAAAATTCGAAAATAAATTATAATATTGAACAGGCCCCCACGAATACTTGATAGTAGTTGATACTTGGCAATCTAATAGGAAATATGCACCAAAGTGCTGCCAAATGTACAACCACTTCAGCACTTAACAGCTGCACAGAAAGGATCTCGCTTTTAGTTTGTTTCTCAAAATTTAATTCGGCACCAAGACAACGACTCTCATTTATTAAACAAAATTGTATGGACGGATGAGGCAACATTTACCACATGAGGCATACCCAAGTAGCACATATAATCATATATTGGCTAAAATGCTGTGATATTGGCTAATATGCCTGGCTAATTAGCTAAAATGGCTAGCCAAAATAACAGTTCTATTACAGTATAAAGACGGAAATATGGCTAAAGTGGGGAATAATAATTTGGCCATAATGGGGTAAAAATGGCCAATTGGCAATTATACGACCCTCTGTTTTGATTTTATGGTTGAGTTTATTAGCTACTTTTTGGCTTTAAAATCCAGCTTTTTAGCTGAATTCTGACTTGTTTTTTAGCCGAAATTTGAGCAACATTTTTTTCTGAAATTTACCTAAATAATTTCTTATTTTTTGCCTTTTCTTCATTTATTAACTCATCAATTGTTTCAAATTATGTAGAAATAGTATTGACAGAGCCAATCAGTGTAAGAATTTGTGAGCCAAGAGGAAATGCAAATATAACAAATCATGGTTTGAGGGTTGGTAGGGACAAAAAACACTTACGAAAGGACTTTTACTGTTAAAAGAATCTAAGATAGGCATGTAAAACACACGCCCCTTCTTGAAATCAAAAATTGCGATTTCTACAAATATTTTTTTTTATTTTTTAGTTTGGAAATGTATTTTACTAAGAAAATTGATTAAAGGTATCATGACGTAAAAAAAGATGTATGAAAATACGTACTTATAGGTAGAAAGAATATATTTGTTTAAAGTGGTCAAGTAATGGCTGCTATGAAATTAGTTTAATTTTAATTTCAATCATGGCGGATCATAAAAAGCTTTGGGCTATTTTTTAAATAAATATTTTTAGAAATTGGCCACTTTGTAAGCAAATATTTATCAAACGGCAATCATTTTGAAATGTAGCCAAAATGTAGCAACATTTACCAAAGAATTTGCCAATAAAAATGCCTACTTGGTTTGCCTTTAGTACTCACTAAAAAATGGCTAATTTAAGATCCAGGAGCCAGCGTAACAAAATTAAGCGACGGTTACCCCAAGACGGAGTTTTTCTATGATATGTGGTGGAATATTTAATCGTTTTATTAGATATTTTGTATGGTAAATAATTTATATATCGTTTTTCTAAATATATCTTCAGTTTGGTTAAGTATAGTTTTATAGGTTATAAACGCAAATTTGAAAATGTGGCATATTTTGGCAATATTATAGCAAAAATAAGCGAAATAAAACTATTCAATTTTAGTTTAATTTTGAAACAAAAATATGATAATAAAAGCCATATTTTTTCCTCTCAATTTTTGTTGTCTTAAAATGTTATAATCTGGCATTTTTATATAGCTATTATTACTATAATTAAACTTAAATACTTGCTAAAATATGTTTGTTTGGATCTTGGGAAAAATGCCTACTTATTGATTATATTTTGACACAAAAGTGCCCAATTTTATTTTATCAAATGCATATTCTGGCATTTGAAACAGCTATGCTTACTATAATTTAACTTCAATACTTACTAGAATATATGTGGTTCTGTTGCGGCAACAAAATTGACAGATATTTCTACTTTTTGGCCATCGAATATTACAAAAAAAAGTTTGAGGTTTAATTACGATTAAGATATTTTTTGGGCAAGTAATTATTCTATAGCCTATCTACATTAAAAACTGCTACTTTTGGAGCCAAAAAATCTAATTTGAAGCGAGCTTTCATGGCTAGAAAACAAACCAAGAATCATTTGCCATAATTTGACAAATCTCTGGTTTTTATGTGTCTTTTATGGCTAACTCTTAGACAAAAAAGCTCATCAGCTAATTTGTGTTACTTGGGTATTTAATCGGTACAATACTCATCATCAAATTTCAAGGAAGGAATTCAATTCATGTTTGATGCGGTGTCTTAAATATTAGAATTACCGTTAGAAGAATATTGAAACCTAATTTGGCAACAAGATGAAGCCCCTCCGCATGCCGTGCTTAATGTTATTAAATTTTGACACGAACCATTTAACGAATGGATTGGGTAATGGAATCATTTCTTGGCCACCCAATAGTCCTTACTTCTCGCTTCTAGACACATTTATTTGGTCATGGTCATGGAAAAATTGTTTATAAAATAAATCGGCTCAACCAAGACCATTATAACAGCAAATTTAGGAAGACTTCAAACAGGATATCGATGTTGTTTCGAAAACAACGCGGCTCATATTGAACACTTAAATTATTAGTAGTTATTAGTTTAGTTTATTATGAATATTTTTTCCATCATATAAAAACTTTTTCATGTAGGTTTTTTCTTCCTTTGTAAAAGGGAAGTATTGTAATGATGAAAAAATGTTGTCTCAATTTCGCGTAGGTTAAAAACTACTTATCCGATCAAACAAAAAACAAGGGTCATAATGGATTAAAATTGTTACAGTTTGGTAAAAATCCAATATGGAGGAACAAAATAGCGACCTGATAAAATTAAAAGAAATCATTACTAAAAAACTCCTTATCTAATTTACTCAAAAATTTTGTACAAAAAATCAAGTATTACAAATTGCAAAAAATTGCACTGTTCTGATTTTTTGGGATACAATATACATACAACTTCTAATTAGTGCATCCTACAAAACATTTTGTTCTACACATTTTTAAAGAAGACCAAATTTCCCATAATATATGCAGCTTTGTAGGTCTAATGAGTTCCGCGATACAGTACTTCAAAAATCGGCCATTTTTTTCAAAAAGTTTAAAAGTCTAGTTGTAACCGTTTTCCTAGCAGGATATTAGCCAAAATGTTGAAACTACGAAAAAAGTTAAAAGAACAAAGTTGTAGACCAGTTATTTTGCATTAATTTAAGCACCCGCAGAACCTTGTAGGTTCAAAAGTTTCTTTGTTTTCTGGAAAAAAATTAAAAGTCAAGAAAATCGATTTTTTTAAGAAATAAAATGTGAAAATTTTATACAGGGTAAAGATAGGTATAACTCAGTGAATAATGGTTTATATAATACAAAATGAGATAAAAAAATACAAAAATATAAATTTAGTGTGAAAATCATTATACCTCCCATCAGTGGCGGCTATTCAGGTGAAGTAGATGAAGTGCTACTTCACCAGGAAAAATAAACAAGCAAACATCTAACTGTATTTATTATATATCTCTTAAAATTTAAGTTTTTACATTCATTTATTCACCTAATTGGTAAAAAATAAACTGTACATCTCGAATAAATATTTTACTTGACCGTTGGCGGCATGTCTTTTTAAAACTTTCAATCGAACTTTATTATAACAACTATAACAGTGGCGCAAACCGCTTCGACTTTTCTGGAGGTGCTATGTTTAGTTTACGATTTTTCTACTACATTGCCATGACAACGCGTTCGCGGTGACGTCGAGCACATGGAAGAATAATATTAACCAGCGCCATAGAACGCTCTCGGTGAATTGCTAACGCAGTACACTACACCCAGTTTGGGGTGGTTGTTTACTTTTATTTTCGCGAATTTCGCTGCAACCGGTTAGTTCCTATGCAGTTTGCCTGACTGTTTTGGGTTATATTTATCAAGAACAAGATCAGAGTTTTAATCGTCATCCTGGTTTTCGGGCAATGATTATGTAGTAGTCAAATATTACAAAAATTGTTTTGCTGGCTTTGTTTACTAGTTTCCAATAAATTTTCAGTGTGGAATAAGGAAGGATTTGCAGGTATGTTAAATATATATATATATAAACATGAAGACTAGGCGCAGCATTTAAAATGCGAATTAATGCTAAAAACCTTTGTAAAAAATCAATGTACTATAGCTATAACACTTTAAAAGAAAATGCTAAACTATATAAAATACATTTTAACGGAAACGTCCGATTAAATAGACTATTTATGTGCTTGGCAATTGACGCAGTGTTGTACCTTACAAAACAAGAGTTAGTCTTTCGCGGCTATGATGAGAGCAGCGAGTCAATAAATAGGGGGAATTTTAAAAAGCTTTTAGGTTTATTAATATCGAGAAGTTCCCAAGAACTAAAAGATCATCACGAAAAAATTAAAAATGTTTTTACTGGTGACTCGAAAACTATTCAAAACGAAATAATTGAATGCATTTCTGATTATTTAAATGATCATGTAAAAAATGAAATAATGAACATACAGTTTTTTTCTGTGCAAGTGGATGACACCTGATATTACGCAAACCTCCCAGTGCTCCATAATTTTAAGATACGTTAATTCAGAAGGTTCAGTAGTCGAGAGATACTTAGGATTTTATAATGTCAGCTCCGATAGAACGTCGGAGAATTTATATTCTCTATTGGATCAAATTTTGGACCAATTTGACTATAAACATAAATTAATAGGGCAATGTTACGATGTTACAATGGCGCAAGAGTGATGTCTGGCCGTCTAAATGGACTTCAAAAAAAAATAAAAACCGCCGCAGGCTGTATTGTCCTTTGTCTTCCTGCTAAGAAGGATAGAAGAATTGATTTAGTGTACAAAATTTACGTAAGTCGTAAAAAAATATTCTACCCCTTTCACATATAAAAAAAATTCTGGAAAAAAATTATTGCGATATTTTCTTGCTTCATTTGCATTTCACTTACTTTTTCACCCGCGAGTCGCCACTGCCTCCCATTTCGTGGAATGTATTCTAACCATCTAATGTCTGCATTGTCCCACAGAAACTGGATGAAAGCACCTTTCGCAATGAGTGTTGATAATTATCCGTGAACAATAGCAGAGCTTTCAATTCTCATTACCTCGCTTTAGCAACATGAAAATTCTATTGTGTGGCAGAGGTTTACGAGGTTCTTTGATCCCAATTTCTGGTATAAGTAGGTATCAAAGCTTATCTGAATAGACGAGAGAAAAGATTTGGGCCTTAGTGCAGCCATGATAGCATGAGCGAATCCTAAACATTTCTTTTTCCATTGATCAAGGAACACACGTTTGTTTTTAGGCACTATGGTTTCAAGAAGTAGAGTGTCAGGCACACATTCATCTACGTCTTTGAAGAAGTCATCTGATGGAGCAGCGGCTTTTACGACTTTAAGTCTCTCTTTAGCCAGATTGGCCTGTGATAAGAACCAAGCTTGCTAAACCAATTTTTTTTCCCATATGGCTTTTTGCGATGAGCCTCGACAGTTCTGACATCGGGTTTGTAGTCACCTGTGAAATGATCTGTAATGAGGTCAACAAGAGAAAATTGGCATTCTTCTCTGGTTTTTGACAGGTATTTATACATACGCTCCATACCCTCTGGGAGCTGAGATTGCCCAGGACGCCCTCTTTTATCTCCACTTGATCGCGCTGTGGAGAATAATTTAAGGCGACAGTGAAGGTGGTACCTGCACTCCGCAGCAACGAGATTACATATACATGAAAGGCACTGTATGATCTGTTGTCACCACTCACCAGCACGTCCAGTTGTCTTTAAATACCAATCTATTTCCAGTGTTTCTGCTGTATGTACAACATTTTGTCGAGAAAGATTTTTCTCCTCTGCCTCTGGAGTTGCATCTCCTCCACGACGTAGATACGAACAAATCGCGAATTTAGGTGGTCATAATTCGATATTTAAAGTTATAATTTTTTTTCACAAAATTTTGTCAAAATCGCCTAAATAAAATTTAGAAATTCAATTTAGTTTTTGCCATTGACTTCGCATGGTTGTGAGAATAAAAAAAAGCAATCGAATAATAGGTATATGTATTAGGTAAACAAATTTTATTTTTAACAATATATGAATTAATCGTGTTTATGAAAACATAAGTGTTGCAGTTAAAAAGGCATTTTAATTACTGTCCGATTGTTCATCATCACTATCATTATCGATACTATCGACCTCCTCTTCATCCTCACCACTACGGATGGGTTCCATAATTACGATAAAGTCAGGCATTTTTAACATGCTTAGTACTGCTTTATTAAAAGTCATTTTAGTTTTTCTGATTTTCTTTCTAGATGATGATATCACGGGATCAGAGGCTATTAACATCCAATTAAATATATCCGAATTAGTTGCAAGCCTTCAGGTTTTCCTTGAGTGAAACTCTCAGAGAATTTTGTAACTTTTATATCCAGCTTCAATAGTATCTTCTGAAAGTTGACCAGGAGGTACAGGTAGTGACTGAATGATGTCAGATGCATGTATCAACAACTTGTGCACGCTGGAGCTCATTATGTGCTAGCTGTAAAGAAAGATAGCTCTCTTAGCAGTTTCTATGCAGTACTTTTTGAAAGTATATTCATTTACATAGTGACCACATGAAATTACACTAAGTACGTTCCCAAAGAGTTCTATTAGTTCTTCATCAATTCCAGTTATCTGGGCGACTAAACCGGATTTTTGAAAAAATGTTTGGCGCTATTCCGGTCATTACTATTGCCTCCGCCTTGCTTTTGGTGATCGACGACAAGATTCATTTTTGAGTAAAAATCATTAACTATTTTCTTCTTTCTTTCGTTCATCTTCTCTTTCTCTCTCTCTTCCTCTAGCCTGCCAGCTTTGAATCTCAAGTTTATATGCAATATGTAATAAATATTCGTAACATCTGAGATAGGCATTTAATACGGAAATACCGTATTTGTATGTGCTTGTATCACAAATTCTTTTTTGCATTTTTCGTCATTCATATCTTTAGAACTAGCTTTGCAAACATTACATGACTGAGTACTTAAGGTATCTGTTAAAATACTAATAGTTTTACGATCCAACATTGTGTATATAAGAGTGTGAACGAATGTTATCTCGTTGTGGGTAAAAGATGTGAAATTTGATTTTGCACTATATTGAATTTTTCTTTTACATTGTGGCGCGATTCTTTTTTTAATTTAAACGAAACTGGTCAGCAGTACTTGATAGACGATGGGCTCTTGTTCTTCCAAAATATTTTCTTATTTGCTCCTTCACATACAGATACTTCGAAGACACAATAGTACATAAAATTATATTTGAATCTGCATACCTGAAGAATTTCTTGTAAAATTCTGCTTATATATACCATGCCCGCCACTGCCGTCTAGTTCCCACTTATAAAAAACATTAAGGGTATTGCATCCTTCTGGAATATTTTGCGAGATTACCTCTGACTGTACTTCTGCTAGCCGCTGAACAGTCTTGAACATTTGGTGGATAACATTTTAACTTGGCACTGGTAACAACATGATAAGAAGGATAAATATCAGCACCTCTTTTCTTAGCTTTAAGTCTCATATTTATATATCCCTCCTTAGTTAGGTTCAAGTCTATCATAAGACCTAAGACTTCATTAGGACTATATGATGTTACTTTATCAAAAGAAGATCCATCATGAATTGCCTTAATTTTTTTTAATCGCTTTGGAGTGCTCTTTACGGCAAGTTTTACAACCTGCACTGCTATTCTTTTGCCTGCTTTTATTAGGCTTGATTCCGCAGCAAAATATATTTTTACAGGGGGGTGAAACAACACTTCGGCGTTTACTGCGGCTAGAACTGTCGTCGAAGAACTTTTTAGCCTTCCTGGCTTCTTTGAAAAACCGAATTGCGTAGATTTTGTTGGATGTTGTGGTAAAACGTCTATGCACAGTTTTAGCTCTGTATCTAGCCATGCCTTATTTTTTTCACAAAATCTCTCGTACGTGTATTTACATTCACGCCACTTAGATAATAGTTTCGTAACAAACACCTTCACAACGTTTTTTTAACTGTGTAGGAATACTTTCAGATATTTCACTTATCCTGAACCTGTCCATTATGTACCTTATTAATTGTTCATTACACTTTGTTGACGATAATTTAAACAACTGGTTATTTTTTAACACCAAAAATAGTTCGTTTCGTTTTATATTTACCTCGTGTATTCGTCGTGCAGCGGGATTATTGGCACTACCTTGAAAAAATAATATGTAATCAGCAATGGGGGAGACATGGGGAGCTGTTTTTGATCTCAATTTTATCGTTAAAGCATTAACTTTCATGTTATTAAAGATTAAGAGTTGTACTCAATGGAACTTTTTTTGAAATCATTGCTATGTAAATTTGTATCGATTTTTTGAAACCAAAAGAATGGTCTTATGAAAGGTATTTTATTTTCACAAATTTTATGAATTTTCAATTTCATAATGAAGGTTTTTTAAATTCAAATAACACAACAATAAACAAACGTAATTATTCCGGTAAAATTTGTAACGCAATTTAACACAAAAGATGGCTTCGTTTACAAGCTAACTTTGTTTTTACGCACAGCCTGCTACGATTCGGTAATAAAAGAAATAATTCAGGATGATAGAGACCGACTATTGCATATCGTGTTACGAGCATTAAAAATGTTTTTGCGTATATTGCAAAAACTATTATTGGCAACCTAATATAGCTATTTGTCCGTATGTGCGACGGGCAGATGCTTTGACATTGCTTTCTACGAGGTAACTTTTTCTGCAAACGTCATGCACGGTAACTTTATTTAATTTACTCAAAAACTGTTTACTTTGGTGTAGTCCACGTTTCTCACTCGATTAGTCTCTGAATACCGCCTTTTTTTACTGTCACAGTCCCTAGTCCTTCCTTAAATGCACTGCGACAAATAAAACAAACACCCGGCAGATAAAACTCCGACATTTCGTATGAGAAGAATAAAACAAAACTTCAAGAAGTTAGACGAGAAATGCGATTTTTAACTGAAAGTGGCAGTTCAAACAAATTTACTTAAACAGGGCCGTTCCAATAGGCACACTAAATCGCAAAAAAAACACGTGCATTGGATGGGCCTCGGACGGTCGTAATATGGTTATTATCATCTGTTATCATATTTTCATTAGGCCACTTTACTTTCAAACACATGCAGTTCTGTTTATTTTAACACTTATAAACATGTATCTGCAACCCAGGTTTATAAGATAAACAAGTGTTCACATAAATAGTGTTAAGCTAGTTTAGTTGTTTTTTTTATTTTCGTTAGAATTATTTAGAATAATATAATTGTTAATAAAATTTATTTATTTGCAATTCAAAAAGTATGATGCGCGCAACCAAAATTTACTTCGAAAGCTCCATTTCTTAGGCTCATTTCCTTAACTTTTGGATTTTTTTCCAGTAAAAAAGTAAACTGTCGGCTCTACAAGGTCAAATTTGTGCTAAAATTAAAGAAAAATATCTGCTGCATTTTTACTCTACCTTTCCAGGTAAAATCAATATTTTGAACGATACCCTTCTCAAATTACAATTTCGAACTATTTGAAAAAAATTGTGATTTTTTGAAGTTCTATATCTCACGACTTATTTAATCTACGGATCTACATTTTGGCTTAAATTGTAGGTAATTATGTCTACTTTAAAAGTGTACAAAACGAAACATTTGAGCTAAAAACTGGAAAAAGTCCGAAACACACATCAATGGTACCTGTCCTAACAACATCCTAAAAATTCAAAACAGTGTAATTTTTTGCGACCTACCATGTTTTGGATGACTGGCCTATAGGTATAAATCATCTAGTAAAATTTTGGTACGAATGGCGAAACAAAACGGCGCGGGCGGTCGAATAAAGTATTTGTTATCGTAAAAAGAAATCCCCTCCAAGATTTTGCATAGCTTCAAGTGTCACTATGACTATGTACGGAACTAAATTAAGTTACACTTCACTATGCCTAAAAAAAAGAAAAGATTCATAATATCAGATTTCTTATACTTTTATCACCTATGATAAACATATTAAAGTAAACGGATTACTTTAAAAATATTAACATTAAAGTATGAAAATGTAATCGAAAACTTAATTTTAAAATGTAATGAAAACAGCTATCGCAATATCAAATCCTTTTAACATAATAGTGGTAAAAAATGCGATTTTTTCAAAATCCATATATAAAAAACAGGGTATTTCATTAAAAAAGGCTTCATGCATGACGTCAGTCTTTCGGTTTTGGTTCAAATATTTTTTTGATACAATTTTTGAATTGTACCGAAAAAAATACATCGAATGGCTATTTTATTTTTTTTTTTAATACAGGATACGTCAAAAATAAGTCCCGTTCAGTCCTCGTTGGAACGCCCTGTACCAAACATATAAAGAATCCTTTTATTATTGACTACTTCCAAGAGCTTCAGTATTACACAGCCCACTTGGCACTTAAGTTGATGACGTTATCTGCGGAATAGACTTCCAACTTCAAAGAGCTCAAATATTATACAACTAACTTGAGTTTGATATACAGCAGAATATATACAGTATTTATATGATATTGATAATGTTATGTACAGAATATATATTATAGAAAAAACATTTTCTGTGACAAGTTATTCTTTCTGGTTGACCACTTCCAACTTCAAGGAACTTACGTGGCATACAGCCGACCTGAGCTCGACTGACAAAGGAATAAAGTATAATTTTATATTGCTGATGGTATGTACGGAACATATATAGAGATATTTTTTTGACAAAAGCCTCTTTTTCTTGACTGACTACTCCCAACCTCAAAGAGCTTAAGTGTCATGCAGCCCACTTGAGTTTGATCAATAGGAGCATAAAATATTATTAATATTGATGGTTTTATGTACGGAATATACAGTATGTCAGCGGGTAGAGGTGGCAATAGGACAAATCTGCTAAAAACCTAATATTTCGATCAAAATCACTGTTAACAAAAGATTCTGCTTGAAAAAAAAATACGAATCACGTTATAATGTTTCAATTTTGTCATAGGAGTGGATAGAAAATACAAAAATATGAATTTTGTTGAGAGTAAGCTTATTTTTCGTTGATGATACATGAATAAAACAGATTTAACAAATATGTTAAATATAAAATATCAGTCAAATATTCAGAAAATGTAGTGTTTTGGTCCTTTGGAAATTATTATTGTGCAGTAAATAAGCAATAAAAATAACTGATTAATTTCTTTAATTTAAAAGAATAGGTAAAAGTAGGTATTAACGGAAAAATGCAAAATTATGAGATTTTTTTAGTATTTATAATTTTTTGAATACTGGGCTGATATTTAGGATTTGTTAACTTTGAAATATTTTTGTTCATATATCATTTTATCTTAAAATGAAAAAAAGCCTAGTTCACTCTTAAAAATACTTCAAATTTTTGTATTTATGCACTCCATATAACATTATTGAAATTTTGCAGCTTGGATCCAATTTTTTTATCAAGCAGAAGCTTTTGTGAAGAGTGGCTTTTTTTAGTTTTGTCCTCTTGTCACATATGTCCACGGACATACTGTATATGGAAGAATTTTTCCATGATAAGAGCCACTTTATCTATATAATTGACTTTTCCACTTCAAAGAGTTCGGGTATTATACCAAAAAAAATTTATTTTATATTAATGATCCTTCAAAGTGTTATTGTGGGGTTTGTTTTGAGAATATCCACCAAAAATTAATACAGTTTAAATAGTTTGCTTTGTATATAGTTACTTCAAATTGATATTATGTTACTTTGTTAAAATAAGTGTTATGTGCCAATGTTAACTGATGGCGTTCAGCAGACCGTTATTGATTTTTAGTGTCTGCACTAAAAACTTCATATCCTGGCATCTCTACTAATATTTTTGTTTATTACTCACTTTGTTTTTATATAGAATAAATATTTTTGAAATATAAAAATAAATACTCGAACATAATGTGTGCAGAATATTGTTGTTAATAAAGTGTCGTTATATTTATAAAATCTGTGTTTCACTGTTTAATAGCTTTATTGTTACATATCATGGGGTTCAATATTGTAGCTAGATAACTGAAAATCCGTTATTTCTGGATAATCACGATTGCTTTTTGAACCGATTTTGATTAGCTGTACATTTTTTGTTTTTAAAGTTATCAAGATAAATAAAAAAAAACAGAATGTAACGTTAGTAGTTAAGTTTTTTTGTAAGTTACGTATAAAACAAAACACTAATTTTCTGATATATAATATAAGATAATTTTTTAAATAAAACACCCTCTGTATTATGTATTATTTATATCAATTGTATTAAAATATAAAGCCATAAGAGTTTAAACTCATTTTATATTTTCTTAAATTTTATAGTAGGAACGTGTATTGATATTGTGGTGATAGTAGTAAACGGGAGACCTCTGCCATTTAGATTCACATTCACCAAAGTGTCAATTTAGATAGGCAATGTTTTCCATATTTTGTATTCGTTGGGTTCAACGAATTATTATTTTTTTTATGTCAAGAGTTTTTACAAAAAAAATCAAAACTCAGTTTACTATTTAGCCTTTATATGAAATTAAGTCAAATTACAATCAGTCAGTGGCGGCTCGTGGTGATTATATTGGGAGGTCAATAACAAATTTTAAAATAGGCATACTTAAAATAAAAATTAATATCTTATCTTTAAATTGAGCCTTAAATTCTCTTGAAGTTCAGGTCTACTCTTCGTTCTTTAGAATTGGAAAAATGCTGAATGACACGTTCGTTAAAATTGCACGCACGTTCCTTTTATAAACGATTTCTCGATACTTAACATTGCTTAAGCGGATAGTCTATCTTGGCCCAACTTCTCAACAAAACGTATAAGCCCTCGAAAAACCCCTGGATTTTCAGACAAAGCCGTTTCATCATGGCCACGTAGTGCCAGCTCGAATGCCCCACAAAATTTTACCCAATCTATAATTTTGTTTAAAATATAACGATTTTTGGATACATTTTCATTAAAATCTCTAAGGGATTTTCTATAAGCTGTGTCTAGCTGAGTGCGAATATCAACACTTCCGACCGTAACATAATTCACCGAACATTTCATGTGATCTGCAAAAAACGAATGTTTTTTTATTTTTTCTTTTAAGTGTTTTAGGTCTTCAACACCGGTTTTGCATTATAATGAGTCCTTCGAGTCCTTAGAAAACAATAAACAAACATAACAGTAAAATGAGTTAGAGACTTCAGAACCACATATCCAGTTAGCTAAATCGTACATACTTTTGCAAAAGTTTCGATGAACCTCTTTATTTTTCTCTTTACTAGTTTGTGGTATATTAAGTTCTGGAAACTTGCGAAAACCTACAAAAAACAGTTATATAAATCAATTTTAACACTCTTTATTAAAATTTTTTGCACTAGTCACTACCAACATTTTATTTCCTGTATTTTATCAACTCACATATGTATCATAAAAAATATATATATATATATATATATATATATATATATATATATATATATATATATATATATACAAAAAACAGTATATAAATCAATTTTCATTGATTAAAAACGTCCGAAACAATATTAAGTGAGAATATCAACCGTGCGACCTCTGAACAATTGAACTTCCGCATGCTGATGCATCTTCTTCGGGTACTTTCGTCAAGCTTTAAGGTAATCGGGGCAATTCGGACTGCCCAGCCTAGCTTAGTATAGCGTATTTTAGTATGCCTAAGGAACGCAACGAGACCATTCGAACCACCGCGCGTGGCTAATAGTCTAGCGTATTTAACTTTTCCCAAGGTTCGCGTTTTATTACAACTATTAGGAGGGACGGTCAAACGAGTAATTTATTTTCTGAAATATTTTTGGGTGGTCATTGACCAAATGACCCTATGGAAGAGCCGCCACTGCAATCAGTCTTCCTACTCAGATTGGGTTTCGGCTGATTTAATATGCTACGGTAAGTTCAGGTCTAAGTGGTTTTTGCAAAAGTTGCAAATGTAGATTTAATAGTTGGCATTATTAAGCACAACTAATTTTAGGTCTTTTTATCTAATAGAACGGGTAAAACTGCAATTTAATTTGAAAGTTGAAAACTGTAGTTTTTGTCCAATTTGTCCACACGGATCATATTGATTCCCCAATTTCAAAAATTGACAAAATTTGGTATTTATGTTTTAAATATATTTTCATAACTAAATATAGAGAAAAGCCGATTTTATCCAAATCGAAACCCAAATAGTTAGAAAACATAAAATTATTGTATATATTTTTTTTTTAAATAAGCTTTTGAAATTGTTTAGTTTGACTTTTAAGTGCAATCGCTAAAAATATATTTAGCGCCATTTTGTAAAGAATAAAAAATCTACGTTTAAAAAACTGAATTGCATTTTTTTACCATTCTATTACTTACAAAACAATACAATTTAGTATGTTTATTAATGACTAGTAGAAGCATTTTTTCACGAGTTTTACCAACGTTCATTCACAAGTAAAATTATGAAGACGCTTCGAAATTCTTTATGTTATATGGTTTTTGTTGTTTTGTAGGTTATTTGTTGGACGTAAACCTGTAAAACCAGCTCAGTTTTGCCGGAAATTTGAAAAGAAGATAATTCCTTTTTTTTGGTTCCGATTGAATCGATAGAAGCCGCTATACGTGTCTGTATTAAAAAAAAAGGAAATATTTTTACATATGGCTGCTGATCGTTGTGCAATGCAAAAACTCAAATTATTTTTTTTACGAAAATTCGCGGTAAAATGACCCTACTATCCTAATTCTACAATATTTTGAAGGTCTTGGAGTAGTCAATAAAAATAATATTAATGGATGGTGCTATGCTAACATCTGCTCAGCTTTAATGCGGGTAGAAAAAGCAGTTCAATCAATGATGTGGGGAAAGAATAAGGTAGGTATCAACAATGAATGTTGTATAGAATCAAGAAAATAGTTATTTGCCTAACTAGTGTGGAAAGTGATACTTTCCGGCACGCGACTTACAATATTGATTGTAAATGTACAATTTATTGCATTTTGTAAATTAATTGTAGAAGAAAACGTATGCTTTAAAAAGCTGGCTTTATCAGGATGCTACGCTTTCATACTGTATCGAGATGAAGAATGCTGATCATGACATTTTGTTGTTCTGCCTTTTTAAGGTACCTACCCTTAAACTCTTAATTTTTTTATATGTCCCTTGCCAGAATCTGCTAAAAATTTGGCAGCGGAACGTTTAAAACAATGTTCGGTAAAAAAAAGACACATTTTTATATTATTAGCAAAATCAAAACACTTTAGGAATACAATCTGTTTTCAGTTAAACGGACGTTTTCGCGAGCAAATCAAGGTTAAACAAGCGGAATCTTGCTTACTCTAAACTCACATCGCGCCAAATTGGTTTCATACCTTGCGATAATAATAAATAAGACAATATTGATATATAAAGTCATCTTTATTTTATAATAATATTTACACAAGTTTTGAACCAAATATTTTACAAAATATTAAAGCTATTTCTGTAAAAATATTGCTATATAAATAATATATGCAAACACAATAAATATCACATGTACAAATTACCATATATACGCTAAAGACAAGGATTTTCACAGATAAATATTAAAACAAAAAGGGTTGGTCCAATTCGATATTGAATGTCTAATAATGGTTACTGAAAGTAAAAAATATTTAAACATTTTGAAAATAATTTCGGAAAAAAAATACCTCACAGACAATAAAAAAAAAGTCACAGTAGAATTTTTAAAAGTATCAGTCAGTGCTAGTTAGTTTATTGCCAGGAAAATGTTTATTCTTGAATCATTATTTAGAGAAAAACGTTGTAGTCCCGGAAATATTAAAAAAACTTACAAAATAGTTAAATTCTGAAAACAAGACATGTCTGTATGACAAGAGTTTCACGTTTATAATTTAAAAAAATTTATTTCAAATTCTGGCCTTTATTATTTCTTAAAAACCATTGTCTTCGAACGTATTCGATATAAGGCATCTATTTAGCGCCCAACATTATAAATTTACAATTAAGAGAATTCCCACCCCTTAGCCCTACTGGATCAACTGCAGATATCTATTCTCCTCCAGTAATGAACTGAGTGATGACGTCATATCCCCTACAACCATGTTCGGATTAGGATTTGGTTCGCTAGATGCGTTCCAACTCTGGCACGATTGGACATATTCCAGGGTACGCTGGTAGGCATCGGGCCGCATGGGAGGGGCCTCGTGGTATGCGGGGGGAGCAGCGCCCCAGCGGCAGGTGACGGCAGGGCGTTTTGTGCCTAACAAAATTATTAATATTTTGCTACACCTATTAAATACATAATAAAATAATCAGCTTTTTATGTCACTAAATAACCTGTCTGTTAAAAGCTGTTACAAAAAAAATAAATTATTACACTTATTCTAAAAAATTAAGAAAAATGTTAATTTCTTGTTCCCATAAATCAATTATGATATTTGTAATAAATAAGCAGATATTTCTTATTAATTAAGGTTTTTCCATATTTTTTGTTGAGTTGCGTGACCTCACAAGAAGCATAATGTATGTTATTTATCTTGCTTTTACTTGACATTCTGGTAATTATTCTGTTTAATACATTTTATAACTTCATACAGTCCTTTGTGTCAAATCGAGTTTGCCCTTGGATATCTGATGGCAGGTAGACGTCACAGAATTAAAATTCAAAATAATTCCATATTGTTAAAATATTTACTGTCCATTATAAACACACAGTTTCATGGGCGAAAAATTTACAGAAACTACATAAAATCAAATCTTGATATTTTGGATCGGATGGAATTGGATTCTTCAACAAGCAACATCATCAGAAGTGATATAGTTGGCGCATTACCTTTCTGGAATGACGTCACGCTGGTTTCAAATAACGTATTTCTTATATTATTTATATTTCAGCGATGATTCCTAACCTAAACGTATGCAGTGATGTAGATAGGAGGGGTGCGTTCAGCACTGGCAAAAGCGAATTTAAAATTGGCATTTTCTGTACAGAAAGCGCTGCAACTTGTCGAAAATGGCTGGCAAAAAATTAACACTCTCATTGCCATAAAAAAACCTCATTTTGCACACTTAATACAAAAATAACTATTATAACTTCAAAAACTAAAATTATTTTGCAAATAAGACTTTACTAATATAAATTCTTTCATCTTAGTCTTATTCTTTGTTTGCAATGTAATAAATTGACGCCAGTTACCCATTTTCATCAAAATTATTTTAATTCTCAATTACAGACAATACTGAAAAAATATTAAGAAAAGAGGAATAACGAACGATGAATCCTTTACCTTCAGAATGTTTCAAAAACAAAAAGAGGTAAAAACAAAAATCACAGATTACTTAAAGAACAAAATAAGAGATATGATCTATTGCGTGTATGCTAAAAATGAATATGTTACAATGCAGACTTTGCTTTAAAAACTAAAAGAGAGAAATTAATGTATAACTAACTAACTTTAAAAATAAAAACTACTCCCCTTCACTGTCTTCAGAATCAGAACTAAATTCTTCATCGTCACTGCTGTCTTCGTCGGTACTAATTACAAGTGGCGCAATCTCTGAAGCATCACCTATCTGTATTGTCTTCCAAGCTTCTTGGATTACCCTTTTGTGGCTGACATAATTTTTCCAATGCTCTGAAGATACTTCATTTATCGCTTTTTCCCACATGGCCAAAACTTCCGATGGTGTCCCCTTCAGACTAGCAATGTATTGGTCGTATTTCCTCTTACACTCAGACCATACCATTTCAATAGCATTAAATTGACAATGGTATGGAGGAAGTCTTAGTATTTTGTGGCCCAAAGGTTTCACATATTCGTCAAGGTAGAATGTTTTTTCAATGTTACAATTTTTTTCTACAATGCTCCATATTTCATCCTTCAAGGCCCTCTCTGGGAAGTCAATGTTCTTTTCTTTTAACCATCCAATCAATCTCTGCTTTGTCCATGATTTTCTTGGAATATCCTCTAAAAGGCCGGAATGATAGCTTGCGTTGTCCATCACTATCAAACTTTTTGGAGGAAGATTTGGTACCAGCTGATTTTTAAACCAATTTTCAAAATTTTGCTTGTTCATTTTGTCATGATAATCTCCGCTTTTTAGTCCACTTTTAAATATTAAACTGGCCCCCTTAATAAATCCTTCCTTTGATCCAGCGTGAACTACAATATATCGATGACCTTCACTAGCTTTTTTAGAACTTGTAGACATAGTGTTATCCTGCCAGCTGTTTCTAAACGAACCTTTACTAAAATCCAAGTCTCATCAATAAATACGGTGGTATAAGCATCTTGTCCTAGATTTTGATTTTTGACATATTCCCTCAAGAAATTGATTCTCTTGTGGACGATGTGGGGCAAATCCATCAGGTATTTTCTATTATTTGATTTCTTCCACTTAAAACCAATACTTTTTACGTATTTTCTTAGCGAGGTGATGGAAAAATTAAAATATTCATTTATCTCTTTTAGTTTTTTAAGCAAAGTCTGCATTGTAACATATTCATTTTTCGCATACATGCAGTAGATCGTATCTCTTATTTTGTTCTTTAAGTAATCTGTAATTTTTGTTTTTACCTCTTTTTGCTTTTGAGACATTCTGGAGGTAAAGGATTCATCGCTCGTTATTCCTCTTTTCTTAATATTTATGATTGTTGTATGGCTAAGTTTTGTTGCATTTGAAGCTCGTTCAATTATATTATCAGTTTGCACACATTTTTAGCTTGCTCTTTTTCCAATTGAAAAAAAGCCAAGATATTCAAAACTATTAGCTGTGATTGCTAATTATATCTTCGCGGCATCTTGCAAAAGTTTAAAAAGAATCACAACAAATCAATGTCAATTTTGACGAATATATTCTGAAAGACACATAACCAAAACCGGCATTGACTGTTGTAAAGAAACGACAATGAGTTTTTTCAAAATGTTTTTGTCACTGTCAGTTAACATAAATCAAACAAAAATAAACAAAAATGACGTCATTCCAGAAAGGTAATGCGCCAACTATACGTGACATCAAAAGAAAAGCCGCAGAAATGAGCGATTACAAAATGTATTATACAAAAACTATAATATATATATATATATATATATATATATATATATATATATATATATATATATATATATATATATATATATATATATATATATATATATATAGGGTGGTCAAAAAAGTTTGAAACAAATGGGAAATGTTTTGTTATTGAGCATATCTGATAACCTATAAAAATACTTTGACTAGTCTGCGATTCATCTTTTTCCGTTAACGAAAAATTTGTAGCCGGCATTTTTAAACACAAAAAGTACTTAACTGAAAAGTGGCAACTGTCAACAAGAGTCTGGGGAACAGATTTGTGAGAGCTCGGAAAATGGTCGATCATACTTTTGTAGTCAGGGTGCCAGTGGTAGGTTTTGCTGATATGTTGTGTGCATGCTCATGCCTCATGCGAAGGAAATAGACGTTTTAACTACTTTTTGCAAAGAAAGAGTTAAATAAGTGTATCTATTAATACTTTTAACAAGTAGTATAATAAAAAAATAATAAAAACACGAAATGAATGGACATAATTAAATTTAAAAGTAGTAGAATAATGTATGTTTATTAATAATTTTAACAAGTAACATAATAAAAAAAAAATACGAAATGAAAGGACACAAATTTAAAAGTAGTAGAATAATGTGTATTTATAAGTAATTTTAACAATAATAACGGGTGAGGATTTTAAAGTGTTACAAGGCGATATCGGAAAAATAGTTTGGAATTTTTGTATAAAAATTTGATAAGTTAAGAGTGAAGCAGAGGCACAAATTTCGTTCATTAATAACTAGATACAACATCATCCCCGAATTAGGGCAAAATGTATGTCTGCAAAGTAAGAATTTGCTGCGATATTTTTACTTACTGATCAAAAGAGCGTTTTGGATATAGTCACTGTATCAAACAGGGTCTCTAAAAACTTCACAAACAAGTGAAACAATAGGAAACACATGTAAATGTAAATATAAACACAAAAAAATAACGGCGATCGACAGAGGAGAGGAACCGGTAAATACTGCACTTTTACACTCATTGATGGTGTTGTAAAACCTATTCAAGCAGCCATAATTAACGAATATTATCAACATAATGTAAAAAACCCGATTGGTAGGCGGCCCAGGCACGATCTCCGGGTAAAAATATTATTAAAAACGTTAGGAGTACGCTAAAATACACATTTAAAACAATTAAAAATCAACCACAAATTATGCCAGATCTAATACGTGTAGAGAAAATGAAAAAGTTTTCCACATAAATTTATTATCTCTAGTATGTCTGGCCGCTACCAGAAATTGTTGAGAGTTCAGGGTGAACATATTAGCCTTTATTTTTCTTAACTTGTGCATTTGTATTTTGATTTGAATATTTGAATTTTTTTACTGTTTCAATTTTTGCATGATAATATGTTTTTCTTTTTGATATTTCCTGTATACATAAATAATTATAACTTTTTCTTCCAGAGTCAGTTTTTATTTTAACGAATATTTTTTACACAACATGTATAAACACTCTAAACATTTTAAGCTACAAAAATATGGCTTTTTTTCTTTTCTTTAATTAAAAAAATATGCTTTATTGAATTTAACTCTGTCTACCTCAAAATATAAATCAACTGAGAACTAAAAAAAATCATATCCTTTGTATTAAGTTAACGGCAACTGAACTTCCTTAACGTCTATAGTAACTAAGATTAAATAGAAAACACGACCATATTTCTCAAAATAGAGTATATTTGTCGTACATATAGTAATAGTTACAATACAGAGTTCATGGACCTGAAAAAGAGAACTTTACTCTTCAAAAGAATACATATCTTGTCACCCTAGCTAGACTATAAATTCCTCAACAAGTTCCGCAGTTGTTTTTTTTTGTTTAATTTCTCTAAATTTTAGAAATTATAAAATAGGTTATTAGAAAATTAAATTATAATTTGAGCCACCCCCTTAATACGTAACACAAGGATTTCTTCTTTGTTTTTTAAATTAAATCATGATGATCGTCCATAGTTTAGGTTTTTTAACTCACCTCTATGGTATAAACTATACCTTTAATTAATGTACAATGAAAAAATTATTGAGCGATCAAACCTTTCCACCGGTTGATCTTGTTTCTCCTAGAAATAATGTTTATTTTTAAGTGTTTGTAACGGAAAACTGAAAGCGTTTTAGGTATAATAATAATACGCACCTCTGAATGGTTTACTTCCGCCAAACCTAGTTTATAAAAGCAAATCTAATTTAATTTAGTACTTAACAGTGTTCTGTGACTAAGATCTAATTGACAACAGATTTAAAACTAAAACACTGAAATATAAGTATTCTCTGTACTCTACTCGGTCGAACAACACAAGAGTTTTACATGCGTTGTCGATTCCAATCTTGTAAACTCGGAGCTCCTACAAATCTGTAGGATGTCTTGTCAGAGTCTTGTCAACTGTCATAGTGTCAACTTATTTACGAAACAAATGCAATCAGCGGCTTTCACGGCCAACTATATAATTTAACGCATTCGTTAGGTGAAAATGAAAAATAATTCATTATTTATTTTATTTGTATTATGAACATAATATTGAAAAATGTGTTCAAGTTTTTAAAAAATGTCTCGTTATTAATTGGCCAACGTATTCAAAATCCCGGAATCTGGTATTTACTTTTAGACACAGGACATTGAAAGAAGTATGGTATCACTTCTAGAGTAATTTTTCATTTCCTTTCTATTTCATCGAAGATAAAAATATCAATTTATTTAATTTCATTTAAAATTTAAAATACATTAGGTGTTTACCGAATGATTTATAGTGTCGCAAAAGGAATAAAATGTTTTATAAACACAGTATGTTAAAAGAATCACAATTTCTTATATGTTCATATTTTTCCTTGAAATTCAGCCAGTACGCATAAAACTAAATTCTAAACACTTCTTTCTAACAACTTTCTTCAATATTTTAACTCTCAAACCTATTTTTTCTTATTTTTTTTTTATTTCATATCATGTTTTTCAAATTTCCCAACATAATAGTAGTTACGTGACAACTGTTAAAACGTTTTTATAGGTTATCAGATATGCACAAGTGATTATCGGAAAAAACTTTTTTAAATTTTTCATTTATAAAACCATTTCCCATTTGTTTCAGACTTTTTTGACCACCCTGTATATATATATATATATATATATATATATATATATATATATATATATATATATATATATATATATATAATGAAGCAAAAAGACGAAACCTGCCAGTGTTCCCCGAAAACATGAGATCAGAGTCAGTTACTGCACGAATATGTGCATATAATACAGTGGCAAAACTAGCAAAACAAGAATCACGTCAACGACACATCACTATGTTCTTTTTGCGCTTCCATCTTATTGTCGGAATGGAGAAAGCAGAGAAACAAAAATGAGGAATTTGGGTTCAGCGGTACTCCTTCCGGTTGCTCTATCTTGCATGCTGACTGAAAATCATATAGAAAACATGTCTTTAAGAGCCGACAAAGTGTTCACCAAGGACTATATACTGACTGATAATTCAATACGAGTTTCTCCTAGTCACCGCCCTCGGAAGCGGCGCAAAACGAAGCTGTCCGTGACTTCGTCTAGTTGCCCTGCAAACTCCTGCGCGTTGTGCCAGTAGGCAGGCTCCCATTTTTACAGCTTTTGTCTCTTTATTCATCAAGTTCAATTTATATGGGATTTCTTCATCTCAGTTTCCCAATAATTAGGTCTACACTCGGCCCTTTGTTCAATTAAAGATAAAAAGTATGAAATACAATCCCTAATTATTACGAAACCGTTGTAGGGGGCTTTGGATACGTAAAACAGATCAATATAGAATTTATGTTGCGATTCAAAGGATTCGTTCGAATTGTAAGTTACAAAGGTAAAAAAACCTGTAATGCATCTTTAATTATTCAGAATAATAGAAAATAACTACCTGTTGATAATTAGGCACAGCTTGGTGATTGGGGGGTGGCGGTTGTCTGGCAGCATAATGTTGCGAATAATCATTATGTGCGATACAATGTGAATTCTCAGGTCCACCATAACTCATTTGCATTGGATTTTGGCAATGCGATGGCGCGTATACGTGATGTTGTCCGTTGCACATGTTTGTTTGTGACTGCGCAACACTGTTGTTATTGTTGTTACACCAATGCGAGACTCCTCCATAGCATTTAGGTGGTTGTTGCATGTGCCTAAAAAAAATAGATAACTTATAAATTTCAATAAACAGTTTCGTTACTTAGTATAGTGAATCGGTGAACTTCCCAAGAAAAGCATGCTAATTTAAAAAACATAAAGTAATGAAATTTGCAAATTACCTGGTATTTGAGGTAAAACATGGCGTCTGTCTGTGTGGATTCTGATGCATTATGTGGTGGTGACAAGTTTGTTGATGACAACTCCCAGTCATTTGAGTTATTTGGTTGTTAGCCTGGTGTGGTCCTGTCATTCCTATAAATAATGAATATATACAATAAAAGGCGTAAAAAATATATCTACCGCATCAAGTAGTTACATTTAATTAAGAACTAGTTGTTGAAACATAATATACAAAAAATTAGAACCAATTATTAAAGGAAGCGGGTAGGTAGTTTTAACTCATAGAAAAATAGTAATGCCTTTCAACACAGAAAGTAGTGAGGTTTAATAAATTAATAAAGTTAAATAAAATTTTTACCTTGACAGTGTTGTTGTGGCATCGAAGGAGTAGCAGCGTGAGGTGGGGACATTAACTGAGTTGGAGGGCATCTCGCGGACATTGGGGAGCCTACCATTTGATTATAGTTTGAGGCTGGAGATGCCATATTTCCTGCTGCAGGAGATAGAGCGTTATATTGAACATCATTGTAGATCGAACCGGGTGAAGGCATTACCTGAAAGAAAACATCGCGTTGTTTTTTATTTTTCTTTTAAACGCATTAAATATTTTTGATAGTAAGATATGTAGTACAATGGTGAATGAAAATGCAACTTCGAAAAAAATTCAGATATTAAAATGTTTTTTTAGAAAGCAAAGGGGATGATTTTTAGCATTCTGCAAATATTTGAAAAATCATTGAATTTTCTATCAAAATAGTTATGAAAAGAATTGTAGCTTAGAAAATTTAACACAATAAAGATCATTAAAAACTATTTTTGGAATAACTAATTGTTTTCAAGATATAGACTAAATACGTTTATAAATAATTTTTATTTTATGTTGTAAAATGGAAGTAGATGGTATATAAAAGCACCCAAATATAGAATTTTTTTTCTGTTAAGCTCATTTTTTAATATTTCACCAAGAATTTTCGCGACACAAAAATCCGGTAACAGAATGCGCGTGATGTCAGAAACTGTAAAGCTTTGGCACCTCAGGAAATCTAGATCGTTATTTTTCCAAACCATTAACAAAAACACAACCTCAATTTGAATTTACTAGTTAGTTCAAACTTGATTTTTGTTCAGTATTTCCAGTCAATTCGATAAGTACTTGTTTGGTACTGAATTGTTAAACATTTCACTTTGCGGCCATTTTGTTCCGCCATATTGACTTCACACCAAAATTTCACCAGTTTATTCCCATATTTAATTTTTGTTCCTTCTTTCATCGGTTTTACGGCCTAGGACTATACGGCTGACACGTTTTACAAGTCCGGATGGCGAGCTCTAAACTTCCGGTACTCCCCGTTTATTTCAAATATATTTTTAAATTATTCTTTTCTTTAATTATTTCTATGTATTCTGATGCTCATTGCTTCCACTAGCTGCCTCTTGAGAGTACTACTGGTATCATGTGATGACCTTTTCTTTCAAGCTTATAGTCCACACATTCTATGTGGAACTGGGCAGACGAACAGGATGGAATGCAGGAACAACTAGGCCTCACATGTTCACAGCGTCTGCTTCCTTTCTAGCGGGGTTGTTATATAGTTTCCACACTGAGCGGTTGGGTCTCCCGCCTCCCTCCAGAACAAAACAGCTAAACCGAACACGTGGAATCAGTTATGTTAAAAACACAGCGGCCTGTCTGCCACGAGGCGATTTGAAAGACTCCCTTAGTTTTTGTGTAAAATTTGAGGTTCAATCGATAAGCAAATATCTTCATAATGAACTTTGTGAAGCCGCCAATTTGTTACGCCACATTGGATCTTCACCAAAATACGAATCTGGTATTTATGTATAAAGCTATTTTGTGAGAAAATATAAGCGTTACCTGATAGTTAGGCCCGTGTCCAGGAGAAGGCATCACTTGCTGAGCAGGAGGGGACATAATATGCTCCAAGTTACTGGCCGGGCTAGGCATCATCTGACCTAGGTTGCTCGGGGGAGATGAGATCATTTGTTGAGCATTTCCAGGCGAAGGCATGGCCTGATATCCTGGTGAGGGTAACATCTGATTAGCTCTCGGTGACATTGTCATCTGATTTTGAGGAGACATCAGCTGTGCATTTATTTGATTTGAAGCAGGCGACATTGGTTTGTTAAAATTGGTGAGAGGTGATGGCACCATGGTATTTGAGGGACTTGCCAGAGGTTCTGGTATCGTTTCTGCCCAATTGGGACCCTAAAAAAACTTATTTTTAATGTCTTGCTTTAAATTTGTTAGTGTTTTAAATACAGTTACTCTTACTACTCTTGGTTTATTTAATATAAACTAACTTAGTTGCCATCAGTGAGGTAGTGCCACGGTGCCATGGCACCATATTGATTTTCATCATTATTTTCATCTTTAACATTAATTTTGTTTATTATATAACAAGATACTATGGCAAGGCGATAGACATCGTGTTCCAATTTCTAGGCGGCGCATATTTACATTGCTTAAATGGATTAATGAAAGAAAATTTTGCGCCTGGCGCAATTCAAGAAACACTTGTTCAGCGGTGTTTTGTTTTGACTATTTTGGGCGGTATTGTATTAGTTTCGGTTAATTAGTTGACCGGGCCGATACTTATAGGTTTTATTTAGGGATGCTGGTGAATTCTTTGAAAGGCAGAAAAAATAATAATTATTATTCTATAATTTATTATGTGTGTAAATAACTTTTAGACGTTTAAGTGTGTAATGCGTGGATAGTATTTTTCCGGTATTTTTAATTTAATTTTAATATAAATATAGTGATGATGAATAAAATAATCATTTAAAGGATTCTTTTAGTGGTTTCCCGCTGGAACATAAACTTCAAATCAAAGAATTAGGGCGGCCAATGCCCGATTTAAAAATCGAAAAACAGAGTGGTAGTAGACAAAAATCCCGGAGTCGTAGATTTTATAGAACTATTTATAATAAAAATAATTGGTTATGCGGTTGTGAAGTTACTAACAAACTGTTTTGCTTTGTATGTGTTTTGTTTAGAGGCGACGACACTTGGTCGAAAAATGGCACAGACGATCTTGATAATATATGGGCTAAAATGAAAACTCATGAAAAATCCAAAGTACACATGAACAATGTTTTTAGCTTTTCCATGATTGGTAAGGTAAATATTCTGTATATCAGTTAAATACGGCTTATCGTGATTCTCTTATTAAACATAATGATCAAGTGGATAAAAATCGCTATGTTTTAAACCAAATTATTAATTGCATAAGGTTCTGTGGGGCATTTGAATTAGCCTTAAGAGGCCATAACGAAAAAGAAGATTCAGAGAATAGAGGAATAATTAAGGAGTTGGTGAATTTTAGCGCTGAAATAGATAGGGATTTAAAGGTTCATATTCAAAGTTCCAAAGTTTTTAAGGGCCCTTCCAAAACCATTCAAAATGAACTTCTTCAGTGCATGTTAGATGTTTATTATGAGGAAGTTCTTCTTTTGTTGCAGTGATTGCCGATGAAACTACCAACATAGCTTGTGAATTTCAATTGATATTTGCGTCAAGGGCGACCTATTGAGAGATTTTGGGGGTTCTACGTTCTTGACGGAGATGACGCCAAATCAATCGCTGAGTGTATTTTAAATATTATAAATTCCTTATTAGTCCACACTCCAAATAAATTAATTGCTCAAAGCTATGATGGGGCGTCTGTTATGAGTGGTGGAATAAATGGCGTTCAAAAAATTATTAAAGAAACATATTCATTTGCCAACTATTGTTATGCCCATAAATGAATTTAATAATGAAAAGTGCATGTTCTGCCAATAACCACGCTAGGATATTCCTTTCTAATTTTTCTGGTTTGTGTTCTTTCTTTTCTACGTCTCTCGAAAGAACAAACATTTTGGATGATGTGATTTCCCGTAGATTGCCAACATCTTGTCAAACGCGTTGGAATTTTCAATCACGGGGTGTGCATGTAATTTATGAAAATAGAAAAGTCCTCATTACAGTTGTGGAAAGTATAGAAAGTACCGCACGCGATTCTTCATCTATTAATCAAGCCAGTAGGTACAAGTTAAAGCTGCAGGACAAAAAATTTATATTTTGGTTAAGTATTTTCCATAAAATAATGCCTCATATGGAGATTATTTTTAACCAATTACAAAAAGCTTGCACTCAATCTGTTAGGGTCAGAAAGGATTTGGAGAATTTTGATGCAGCCATACAAGGAATAAGGGGCAACATGGACAAAATTATTGAAGATATTCAACATGAACTAAACCCGCCACAGAGCGAAACTGAGAAAAAAAGCCAGGGTTGAAGACGACAGCAGGAAACGCGAAGCATTAGAAATACACGATTCTATATTATCGCAGATAAAAACTAGATTTAACTTCTCTGGTCATTTAGTTGCCTCGAAGTCAGACGAGTTTTCTGCCTATAGAAATCGGTTTCCTCAAGAATATCTTAATGAAACATGTTCTCACTTTCCATTTTTAGACAAAAATAAGAATTAAGTACCACAGCTGTGCCGCTATTGGTTTTAATAAACGAGGGAGGTTTGCGTTGTACATTTTACAAGTATTTAAATTACCATGCCCATGTCAACAACTGAAACTGAATGCTGTTTTTCAATGCTTAAAAGAATTAAAACCTTCCTTAGAAACACCATGAGCGAAGAAAGACTATGTGCTTTGGGTATGCTGTCTGCAGAAACATATTTTGTTAACGGCATTGAAGATTTTAATAATAAGGTTATAGAACATTTTGCATCAAAAAAAGAAAGGATGGACTCTCTTTATCGAAAACTTTAAAGTGTAAACATCTAATACTTTGTGTGTATATATTAATCTAGTACTTTTGTGCGCATTTTTTTTAATAGACCTAAATACCTATTACCTATTTGCTTTGCTGCAGTTCCTTCAGAATTAAGATTGCATCAGGTAAGTTTATTTTTAAAATTTTTGATTACGTTTTCACAACTTTTGTCAATCTTATCAGTTAGTTCACAAATTAGACTTTTTTAAAACGTTTTTTCCGCGCGGGGCCTATTTTAAAACATTTAACTTTAGCTTCGAATTCTATTTATGATAATACTGGCCGACATAAAAAAATTTGTTGTAACACAAAGCAGAATAGCATAATCTAATAGAATGGACCTATCCAAATACGAAAATGACAAATAGAAAGTTGCAGGGTTTTCTTGTTAGAGTTGTAGAACTATATAGAATGTTAAGATACTTAATATCTATAGAAAAAATGATTTCAGAAAATTCTTAACCCTGTTTATTGACTATGTTTACAGTTTTTGTCTATTAAACATACCATACATCTAAGAGAAAAGCAAATCGGAAAAATATTAACTTAAAACACAAATTAAACTTTATTTTTTCCGTTTATGAGATGTCCTATCTTCTCTCTTCAAAAACCAAGAGTAGTCACCCATCATGGCTGGATCCCATCGTCCTTGGTACCGAATTTCCATTGTTTTGATATCTTGGTGAAACCTTTCACCCTGCTCGTCACTAACAGCTCCCAAATTTTTAAGAAAAAATGACAGATGGGAATGGAGGAAGTGAATTTTTAATGACATTCAGGCACCAAGCGCTTTATAGGCATCTAAGAGTTAATTAACTAATTGTTCATAATTTTCATCCATATTGTTGCCTAAAAATCCTCTCACTACATTAACAAATGAATTCCACGCTCTGAGTTCCTGCCTGGTAAGCTTTTCCGTATAATTGACACCGTCAATCGCAATTTTCTGATTTGTGGCCCAATAAAAATGCCTTCTTTTAATTTGGTATCACTTAACTGGGGAAAGACTTGTCTTAGGTGTTTAAATCCATCACCATCTTTATTCAAAGCTTTCACAAAGTTTTTCATCAGCCCAAGTTTAATGCGAAGAGGAGGTGAAAGGACATTTTTGGGATCAACAAGAGGTATAAATTTAACATTTTGAGATCTCGGTTGAAATTTGCAAATTTTGGTTACATAATGCTGATGAACAGCAATATTTTGTAAAGTCCCACTAAAATCGCTATAACTTTTAAGTCCCCACATATCTGCCATTTATACCTATTGTAGTTTATTTTATCCAAAATCGTGCGCATATTTTTATAATTTTCTTTCACTGCAGCTAAATGGGCAACTGGTATAGACGATTTTAAATTTCCATTATGCAATAACACAGCTTTTAAGCTATATTTAGATAAGTCTATGAATAAGCGCCACTCACGGGGAGAATCTTCAATATCAAGTGCCTGCATTAAACTGTCTATATTAGTACACGCGCACAACGAATTTTCCATACTGTAGAATTCAGAAAACATAGCATTTCTTTGTCTGAAATTTGTAACTTTTGTTTCTTTGGCTAATAGGTTCCATTCCTCAAGACGGGAACCCAGAAGTTCTGACTGTTGCTTGGATAACCCCAAATCACGTACTAAATCATTTAATTCAATTTGAACAATCAAATGTGGCTCCCCGGAACTGGGATCTGTGGTAAAAGTGGGATCTGTGCGCTGTTCTTCTGAGCTGCCTGATAATGCGTTATCTCCATTATCTCTCAAATCAATAGCTTGCCAATTTAAAGGCGCAATCGGCACTGGCAAATTTGTATTATGAGGAACAGGTCATATGCAAATTTGGATATTCTATATTGTGCTTTCCCTTTTTGAAATAACCTTCAGTCTTTGGCAGGCAAAAATAGTAATCGTCAGAAGGATTGGTGGGTTCTCGCCATACCATTGGAACTGTAAAAGGCATACTTTTTCTCTTTCCCTTCATCCACAGCACCAATGATACACTACAACTAACATAGCACACATGGGGAGCCCAACGCTTATCTTGATCCCCAATTAACACACCAAAATATTTAAAGTTGGCTTTTTTTACATTTTCGGAAAATGGCCTGGCTTGTGATTTCACCAGAAATTCTCCACAAATATAACAACTTCGGCGCGTTTGACTCGACATTCTCGTCTTCACATACACTTGCTTATCTATACACAGAGAACCACTCAATTCGAAACTCAACAGAATAGTGATGTTTAACGTTTATTTTATGTCTAATGTTGTAAACAACCCAGTCTAGGTAATTTTTCCGTTGTAAAATGGATCTATTTTAGCTGCCCCACAATAAAATTGTTAACCTGCCAATATAAAAGGTTCTAATTAGGCTATTAAAAAATGGTACGTATTAGGGCTTTCCGAATATTTTTTTTATTATTGGGAGGGTATTTTCTGTGTTAGAAAAATCTTTATTAATTAAAAGAAATTTAAAGTAATTTTTATTTTTACAATAATTACCTGAATTACCAACTACTCCTAATATGGTAGGCATAATGGATACATCTATATTGTTACTTTTACTATTTTAAAGAAAATATAAAATGGTTTAAAAACAGTCATTTTGGGCGTGGCAACTCGAAAAATTTTCACCTGCGGCGCTGTCTACATGTAAGTTCTGGCACTACCCTACTTGATTTGTACGAGCCGCCACTGGTTGCCATTATTAAAGGGGTAAAATATAGGTAAAGGAAGTTTATTAGGTGACCAACTTTTGTACATATTTAGTACCTTTGAATTACATAAATATGTCATTAGAGAAGTAATACACAACTATAAAACACTACTGGAAATCAAGATATTTTAATGATTTTATATTAAATTGTGTAAATTAGAAGGAACTAGTAAAATATCATTATCAAGCCGACAACGTGGCATGTTTCCCTCTTTCGTCATCTGTTTTTTAAATTGTACTCGTATATGCACTAACAAACTGTCAAATCAAAGTATTTTCATTTGGATAACAGGTCTTAAAATTCTTGAATCAATAAATTTTAAATCGGTCAGTAAATTAGTTGATAAAAAATATCTTTCTATTGTTCTACTAAGAACCGCATTTCGGTATTAGGGTAAAGTAAAGAAGCTTTCCTCTGAGAAAATGCCTGTAACATATTTGGTCGGAGATGAGGCAGAAATGTAAATAATGTAAGCTATGTTTCCCGAATTCTCAATGTTTCCTTCATTTAAATAAGTCTTGAAAGATGGATAACGGGCAGCTAATAAAAGCGATAATCTGACGCCAGCAATATTAATAAACCAGAAAATGTATTTCATGACGTAAGTTCATCTAGATTTACTTCCCAAATAGCACAAATTAGCTGATGAGCTTTTTTGCCTAAGAGTTAGCCATAAAAGACACATAATTTTGTGAAATTTTGGCAAATGATTCCTGGTTTGTTTTCTAGCCATGAAAGCTCGTTTCAAATTAGATTTTTTGGCTCTATAAGTAGCAATTTTTAAGCAATATATTCTAGTAAGTAATGAAGTTAAATTATATTAAGAATAGGTATTTAAAATGGCAAAATATGACATTTTTAATCAATAGAAATCAAGGTCAGAATATGGTCAATAAGTAGACATTTTTTCCCAAATGTTATCCAAACATATTTTAGCAAGTATTTAAGTTTTATTATAATAATAATAGCTATATAAGCATGCCGGATTATGACATTTTAAGACAACAAAAATTGAAATAAAAAAATATGGGTTTTATTATCATATTTTGTTTCAAAATTAAACTAAAATTGGATAGTTTTAATTCGCTTATTTTTGTTACAATATTGCCCAAAAATACCACTTTTTCAAATTTACGTTTATAACCTATAAAACCAAACTGAAGATTTATTTAGAAAAACGAAATATTATAGAAAAAGAAAACGACGACTTGGGGTAATCGTCGTTTAATTTTGTTACGCTGGCTCCTGGGTTTTAAATTAGTAATTTTAGCCAGTATTAAAGGTAAACCACGTAGGCGTTTTTATTGCTAAAATTTTAGTAAATGCTGCTTTATTTTGGCTACATTTAAAAATAATTGCCGTTTGATAAATATTTGCTTACAAAGTGGCCAATTTCAAGGAATATTTACTTAAAAAATGCCCCAAAACTTTTTATGATCCGCCACGATTGAAATTAAAATTAAACTAATTTCCTAGCAGCCAATATTTGACCACGTTAAAAACATATTTTTTCTACCTATAAAGACGTATTTTCATGCATGTTTAGTTTGGAAATGTAAAATATATTTCCAAACTAAAAAAAATATTTGTAGAAAAGCAAATTTTTAATTTCAAGAAGGGGCGCGTGTTTTACATGCCTATCTTAGATTCTTGTAAAAGTAAAAGTTCCTGCGCGAGTGTTTTTATCCCTACCAACCGTCAAACTTCTTTGTTATCTTTGCATTTCCTCTGATTGGCTCTGTTAATACTATTTCTACGTAATTTGAAACAATTGATGATGTATCATATAGATGAACAAAAGGCGAAAATTGAGGAATTATTTAGCTAAATTTCGGAAAAAATACTCGATTTTATAATCAAAAAGCAGCTAATAAACCCAATCAGAGAATCAAAAGAGATTCAGAGAGTCGTATAATTACCAATTGGGCCATTTATGTCCAAATTATTATTCTCCACTTTAGCCATATTTCCGTCTTTATACTGTAATAGAACTGTTATTGTGGCTATCCATTTTAACTAATTAGCCAGGGATATTAGCCAATATCACAGCATTTTAGCCCCTATATGATTACATGTGCTACCTGTGTTTTGTGCGATAACCTGTATGTTAGTAAATTATTTGATTAAAATTATCTTCCTATTGTCCTAGTAAGAACCGCATTTTGATTTTAAAGTGCAGTAAAAAAGATTTACTCTGGCTATAGCTTGTTTTTTTAAGTGCATAATAATAAACTCAAAACTACCAAACATATTAAAATCAACAACACCCTTTCTAGATTTAATAATGTCGTAAAAATATACTCTCCTAAATATATGACTAATTATTATATTTTGTGTTTAGTGGCAAACTATTTACCAAATGGAATCACAGAAACAACTACTCTGCTGGCTAATACCACGATTGGCATTGAATTACACTATTTATTCCTGAATTTAGATTACAATTTTTAACTTGAACTTGACAGCAAAATGTTGATTATTATTAGCAACAATAGCAACTGATCAGCAGTTTATTTACTAAAGTGTTCCAGTTCTAAAAATAAATATCATACCTGTTGATCAGCAACCTGGTTCAAATACAACAAGACCTCGTCCGGCAAAACCAACTTATTTTCCACCATCTCTCCTTCCGCTACTTCATCTAGTTGGACTGCTTGGTTGGGGTGTAGTTCAGTTGAGCTCTGAACCCTTCTGAGTGGAGGAGGACTGAGGCTGACCGGTCGGGGAGGCGGACTGCGTGGATCGAAACCAGGTCTGGTGGGCTCGGATGATCTCCTCGCTTCTGAGCTGGTTGTCGACGCCCACGGCGCCGTTTGGGTACTCGGTAGTTGCTGAAGGTTATTAGATTGAGTCTGAAAATATATTTTTAGTTGTTAGCCACATTTTTATAGTTTAAGGTAACTTGGGTAAAATGCACTAAAGATGCTTATGACAAATGCTTCCACTAACAATATTATGTTCTAAGCTTTACTGATTATCATAAGGCATAAGGTATTTGACTATGGTAAGCATGATCTTCTCATAATCAAATATGTATTATCCCCTAAACATTAGGACTACTCAAGAATTGTACTTGAGTCAGATTATGAAGGTAATAGTCAACAGAAACTTTACTACAATTTATTAAAAGTATATAAAAGGAGAATTTTGCCACCAAATTGATTTATTATGCTTATATAATATCTTTCAATTAGCCCTAGTCAAAGAAAGTAGAAGAATCAACATTTTAGCGCTCATTCTAGAAGACGTTCAATATATCTTGGTACCCGAATAGAAACTATATATTTATACCCTCCTAATATAAAGAACCGTTTTGTCTTATGATTACCTGACCAATTACGCCTTAAAATATGTATGTTTATTACCAGTATATGTTTATGTAAGTCCAAAGTTTCATAACTGAATACACATCTAGAAACTATTTTGTCATTTACCTGGAGAACTAAATTGCTGGTAGGGGTTTGATTTTGTCCTTGCAGCCTTTGAAGTTGTCCCGCCAGAAGGTGAGAAGAGGGAGGAGGGGGTAGACATTGCCCACCAGTGGTTGCCGTCGATAGTTGACTTGACCGTCGGGAGCTTCCTGCAGAGATTGGGTCGTAAAAAGATCCGGGGCCTTGACCCGTCCGCATATTGGACACCTACAAAAAAAATTGAATTAAATCTTTGTTTTTGCTTATGCCATTAAAAATACAACTAGGATAAATATAAAGAAATATTAGTAGTTTAGATTAAAGCGTACCTGCGAAGCTAGGCTGCTTTTCCTGCTCATATCCGCACTACGCATGCTTCCGTAATAAGAACTAACAGTAGAATTACTATCCCTCCTAATTTGAGCTTGTTGTTGTGTCACGGGAGGCTGGAGGCGTTGCTGAAGTTCGGTCAGCTGCGTCTTGGTCTGAGGTGGCTGCGCATTACAGGGATCCATGCGTAGATTGGTGATGCGCGTATTGAGCTCAGCGATCTTACGTTGATTGGTAAGCGCTGGATTTCTAGGTCTACCAACTAAAAAAATATATAAGTAAGCAAATAGTAAAGGATTTAATAAGTATTAAAATCGTATAGTAGGAATACTATGTAATTTTTAATAAATGAGGGAAGAATACCTGGTTTTCGTAATCGAGGTGGTCCAACCCCTGTTGGAGCGGCTCCTCCTCCCACTAAAGCTCTAAGCACTACAGGTAATTCATCTAATTCTAGGTCTTCTGCTTCTGCTGTCCAGTCTTCTAAAGTGTCTACTGTTCCAGGAGTGGTAAGGCGCTGCAACAATTAATAAAGATACAATAAAATTAAAATTACGATTCAGAATTTTTAGGAGTAGAAACAAATTTAAAAATCAGCAATCTACTTTTTATCTTCCAACAGACCCCGATGGATGGGGTCCTACATACTATGGTTGTAGGATCCCAATACCTCAGGTGATGACAGCATATATTGATCTGGGTAGAACGTGTTATCGGAGCCTATAATAGTATCTGCAGAAATGCGACAGAATGCTTACAATATGTCGAACCCTCAAGTAGACAAAATATTAAACACCTGCTTGTTAGATATGAGAATAATAACCAAGACTAGAAGTGGTTTATCATGTAAAGAGAGTGCATGAGTTAACAACAGGAAGATACTTTCAAGTTAGTTGAAAGAAGTCACAAAATAGGTTAAGAATGTAATGATGTCGAATTGTTAACATGTTAATAGTGTACAAAAGTTAATAAAACCGTGTCTTGATGACAAGTACTTTGCTTTCAAGCACCTGCTGCCCATTTCGATCTGCATTCGGAGTTTTACAGGAAGACCGTATAGCAACTACTTTATTTTAAACGCAGCATCTATTGGTTTATCTCTGGCATTGTAAAAATAACCTGGTAGACTGATTACTACACATCATAAAACAAAGAAAACACTAAAGATGTGACAAATACCGAGTCTAGCCAATTTGGCTGGGTATTTTGTAACCCGGCAAAAGCAAATACCCAAATTAGAAGTAAAATTTGCATAAACAGTTCTTAACACAACCACAAAACTAGATTTATAATAAATATTATTATAAAACATTTAAATAATTAAACTTGTAAATGGTGATGGAGATACATTAGCATTTCACTATTTTCAGCTAAGAATAGGTTCCTTCCTTATATATTTCCAGCTTCAGAAAATAGTATTTTAATATATATTAAAAAAAAAAACTACTGCTGAAAGAAGTTTAAGATCAAGTTCTCCTAACGAACAAAGGTTAAAGCAACCTTTTATCGAAAAAAATATCGGAATAAGATTTTTATTTCGCTTATCCTATGAAAACAGTGTTGCACATAAAAAACCACAGGCGTAGTTACCTAAGCGCGAATCTTCGCGTCTTAACAGTGTTGCCAAGATACAAAAAAACACTAATATAGCGATATTTAAATATTACCGGCTGAGTTTTATCGGATCCTAAAAATTATGTAATATGAAAAATTTCGGAATTCAATTTACCATGGTATCCATGTCCTGTCCGCCAATCGGACTATCCTGAGCCTGAGGCGAGTGCACGTCCGACTCGCTCTTGACCGACGGACTGCTTAAGCTAGCCGTTTTGGCGCCGTCGTCACTACGTGGTGAGCCGTCAAGGCGGCCTCCTGGACCGCCACCAGCGCCATCTTCGCTGCTTCCTTTATGTTTCTTGCTGGCGTAGAATTCTGCGCCGTGTACGGTTTTGACGTGTTTGCGCAACGAGGAAGGGTCGGTGTAGCGTTTCGTGCAGCCCGGTGCTTTACAGACATACGGTTTCTAAAGAACAAAAATGGTTATATTATCTTAAAACTGTATTATACCTACATACAAAAAATATATGTTCAAGCTATCAAGTTGAGAGGGTATCGGAGGAATTCGAAAACGCGTTAACTTTTTAACGTCTTATTTATCGAGGAAGAAAAAATGTTCCATGTATAGATACTGGAAAGTATTTTTTATCAATAATATTTTTTCTGTTTCAAAAAAAGTTTAACTTTTTGTTTATTGAAAACTGTAGACGAAATTTTATTTTAAATTTTATCAAAAAGCTTTTCCAAGTTCAACCCCGATATTTTGTATTTGTCTGAACAGTCCGCTCGTTCGCTCGACTAATGAGATTTCTGTCGATGACACAAATCGAACTGTTACACCGCGGATATCATGTGATTTATGTGCAGCAGCAGAATATTGAATTAAAATTCGCTCCAATATCCTCTTAAGCGAAATAACATAATAATAATAATAATAATGCTAAGACTAGTTGCATTAAACTACATATAGTTCTTTTAAATACTCTAAAAAAGTTTTTAGATAAAAGTAATAAGGAATAGTCTTAAGCCAAGTTTAGTAGCAGAACCTTTGAGTAAATAGACTGTCTTAAAATTATAATTTTTGATTATTTCATTAAATGGGTCTCTTCTTGCTGATTATATTTTTTTCATGTTTAATACCTATCTAAATCTGTTAGAAACCCTGGTTAAAAAAGGTAATGTGTTAAAAACAAAGGAAACCTTAACTTCTAACACAAAAACTGTGAAGTCAATAGGAATACATTGCCTTTTACGTCAGAGATTTAGTCAATTTTCTCGGTTGTTTTTAAAGATAAAGGTATATTTATTATCAGCAGATAGAGACCAATTTAACGAAACAATTAAAAAGGTGTCCGGTTTGAAAAAATTGGTATTAAAAAGTTTACTTTTGAGACAGCCGGTATACATAACAAAAAATACATGTATGTTTTTATTCCTTTCCAGCTACCTTTGTAATATACTAAATAATATATTAAAAACTGTCAGAGACAAAGAAAGAAAACATGAATGCTTAAATATCATTAAAAAAAACAAATATTAGTAATTATTGCTGGCATATTACAACAGCCCTTTCGAGTCGATAGCTTAAAAATGAATATGGTACTTACAAATACATTTCATCATCTGTAGGCAAAACAAATGAGAAATTTTAAAACATTTAGGAATCTGAGTTATGATAAATAAATTAATTAACTACCAATACAGGTACTTACCTCATTACTATGAGTTCTGTTTTGATGTTTGGCTCTATCTGAGGCGTTGCTAAACGCCTTTGAACAACCAGGATACTCGCAAGTATAAGGCTTTTCCCCTGTGTGAGATCTTAAATGGGTTTTTAGGTTTTCCAGTCTTGAGTAAGCTTTTACACATCCTTCGAACTGTAAACGTTAATTCGAAATAAATCATTATGCTGTGCTATAACTAAAACATTTCTATACAATTTTAGGTGTTGAAACACAAGTTGAATAAACAATAAATCTACACTGGCGTACGCGAAGCTTTTTGGTTTCAGGCTAACGGCAGCTGGATCCTCAACAGATATTTTTATATTCTGAAGTCATAATAGGCCAAGAAGAGTAATTTCCGATAAACCACATGTTTTTTCCCCCAGATATTTCAATATACCAAAGCTTTGAAATACCAGCATACAATGGTGCTGGTATTAGGATGGAGAACATATAATCCGATTTCTGCAAGGACTGTGACCGGATTAATAATTATTTTTTTAGATTTAAATGAGTGCTATTCGTATTGGAGGTGCACCATTGGAATAATTCAAGATAGACGAATTTAAGTTAGGTATTAGAAATGCAAGAATAACATTTCAATTCACATTAAAGAAATTCTAGCACCCTTGGCGTCTTATCATCTCTTGTCATGCTGCTTGGATAGCTAAGCACATAATGACTTGATCATTATGTTAAAATAAATTTTACACAATGTAGGTAATACCCTGAGAATAAAGAAAGTTAAATTTAATGTACTCACCGTGCACTTGTGTGGTTTTTCTCCGGTATGCCGTCGCATGTGAACCACCAACATGTACTGTGCTTTAAAAGGTTTTTCTGCCCTTGAACACCCATCCCACCGACACACAAACGACTTTTTATTTGCGTGAATGTGATCATTATTTATATGCTAGAATAAGAAAAAAATGTATTTTTACTTTTATATACAATATATAGGTGATTTTTTAAACATATAAAATGATAGTTATGTTTGTATCAAGGGTCGTAAGTGATATATTATGGTACATATAAGATTTTTACCATTTACCTGTAAATGGAGATAGTGAAAGTATGCATAAATAATACACGAAATGAAAAATAGTAAATATTGCTGACATCCACTTTGACAACAGTATTGTCGTATTTTTTAAGTCCCTATTATTAAAAAAAAAGTGATACTGCCAATATTGCTTGCTCTTTGTTATTACCGGCGCCGGCGGAATCAGAAAAAGGTTACGGTGAAACATATGACGTTATTAAAAAAATGCGTGGAATAAAGAAAGTAGAAAACCAAACGCAAAATGTATTATTAACATACTTTTTGATAAAGAGTGCAGATCGTTTGAAGTCTCGGTTAAGTTTTTGGGTGAGTACTCAATTTTCAAATCTATCCTTGGAGATAATTGTGATATCTCAAAATATTCAAAATTAAAAGCTTTCGCAAATGACGCATTAAAACCAATAAAAATCGAGAATGTTTTCTAATGAAGAATCCTGCAACAATGGTAAAATTCGTTTATAAACCTAGAAATACGAGGTGTGACGGGAAATATACCTATAAGACTAATCAAAGTCAAATATTTGAGGATGGATGAATACTAGAGGCCCTGGAGTTTTGCAAATTGTTCAGGGAAGACTGATGACTGCTGTTTATCCAGATATTCTTTGTCGATTCATGATTTCATCGCTTTGAGTGGTATATAGAGATGATTACATCTTCCATTATGACTATGCACCAATCTATAAGGGAAGAATTGTTCAAAAATTCGCTGAGAATATAACGTTGATATTTTACCGTGAAGTTTAAAGAGTCCAGAGCTCAATCCCATTGAGAACATATGGGCAAAATGACATAAGCATGATTTTGGATCGAAAAGCCAAGAACTTGACAGAAATATTGAAGTACGAAAGCTTTCATAGCTGGAGTCAACTATGAAATTATTGTTTCGGGGGTTTGAACCGTGTCAAATTGGAATTATTTTTCGACGTTTCGCTTGCGTTTGCACGAGGCACATTCAGCGATCTTCACTGTACAGTATCATTCAGTGTTTCGATCCTGTGCAGTAAATATCTCTGGCAAGCAAAACGTCGAAAAGAAATTCCAATGTTACACGCTCTAGACGGAAGAACCAAAATTTCTTATTATTTATTTATTTTCTACAGAGTTTAAATATTGATGACACTGTAATATAATATTTGACAAAAGACAATGACAACGAAAAAAAAATACCTTCATCGTAGATACCACTTAATTAGATTAATTAGGTTTACCTAATAGTCTAGGAGCAACATATATTGATTTTTCTTCTTTCTTCTAGTATTTATTGGCCGCAATGGTATATAACACTGAAAAATACGCTAACCATCTTAGTGGAATTCACTTCACAACATAGCTATTGAACAAGAATTTATTTTGTATTTAATTTTTCTAATGTTTCAAATTGTTTATTTGTGATTTATTGCTAGATATTTTATTGGATAATTAATTGCTTTCAATGAATAAATTGTAAGTAATTTACTCTACAATTGCCTTAGCAATTTACTTACGACCTTAGCGACGCAAGAAGCCCTTACGACACCTGTAGTAGGATACTAATAATACACTTATATGACAGGTAGTAGAAAAATAATATTTGACATAATCACAAAGTAAGTTAAGCTGCGAAATACCTTGACTAGTTCGTCCTGAGTTGTAAATTCGGTACCACAGTCTTTCCAGTGACAATTTGTTTCTATAAAATCACCAGGTTCGTCTCTGAGATCAGCTTGTTCACCACTACCGTCTGACGGATTGTTGTTTAATAACGATTCCTTTTTCACCCTGTTGTTTTTCCGACTATCTACATCTATGTGAGGACTATTGAGTTCTGTCTTTCTTCTGTCACTTAAATTCTGTAATACATCATCAAAAAATATGTAATTAAATATTTTACTAAACAAAAATAAGAACATTAAACTCTATAACTACTTCTCTAATAAACAGGATGACAATTTTAAAACTTTTAATAACATTAAAATTTCTTTTTGTTTATTAAACTAGTAAGTACATAGGCATAGATACTAGATTTTTCTTTTGAATAGATGTTAAAAAAATTACGTAAAACCCAAAAATACAAACATGTCCATATATATAACGTATAAAAACATTTTTTTTTAAATATACAGGGTAACCCTAGAGTGATGAAATAGCTACGTGAAATGCCTCAAATTTCTTTTATTTTTCTGTATACAAAAAATATCTTTGCAAATATACAGGGTAATCCTAAAATTATGAGACAGTCCTCTGAAAATTAAAAATACTTCAAAAGCATTTAGCTTACTTGAAAAACAGTAATTTAGGTCAAATTTCTTTATAATTTCGTATATAAAAATATTTTTGTCTACTATTCAAGGTATTTTTAGGAGGATGAAATAGCACTCTGAAAACGAAAATAATATATTTCAAGAGCGTTTAGCTTTTTAACAAACGGAGAAATACGTCAAATTTCTACTATTTTATATAAAACTTTAAAATAAAACCTTTTTTCCATTACGTGTACAAGTAAATCTAAATAATACAGGATGCAAATGTTTTTTATTCCATAACCCTCAGCCTTTTTTCGAAAAGGCAAATTTATTTTCTCTTTTTGCATATATAAGCAATTTTTTTCTTTATTTAGGTTTAAACTAGGGAAGTGAAACAGCTACATAAGAGCCAAATTTTGTGTATTTTTTAAAGGTTTAAAATACTAAATTTTTAATAAATAAACTAAAAATATTTAAAAAGACGGCCAAAGCCAGCTTTATTATATTTTTTGCATATAAATCTCAATCTGAGAAAACCATTGACTTACAAACGTACAGTGTATCCAGTAAAGCGTGTATCATATAGGATTTTTTTTAATAAATGACTTTGGTAAAATTTGGGTTTTTTTCTCAAAAGATATTGAAAAATGGTAGTAAAAAAATTATTCACCTAATTTGTTTTACCTGTACAAATTTGACATTTTTCAAAAAATTGCAAAAAACTTTTCGTTCTAAAAATTTTGAAAAATGACAAAGGAAAATTATGTTTATTTCTTGATTTTATATCTAGTTGCTAGATTTCAACTCTAGCAGTTGACTTTACCTTTTTCTATTTTTTCTCCAACATAATGAATTTTCATTCATTTAGCCGAATGCGGGCAAACCTGAATTAAATTATCAGTTCACTATTATTAATAGAATCGTTAAATGACGAATTTAATCAATTGTTTTCATGAGCTACTTTATAATTTAGACTTTAAATGGTTATTTCAATTATTGCAATAAAAATATTTTGTTTATTTTTAGAGAAGGCGATAGAGGAATACAACAAATGGGTTTTCTTAGTTTGGTTTTTGTTAAAAAGTAAATAACTATGAATTAACCTAATAAATAACCCAATTTAAAAAAAATACAGTAAATGTTAGACAAATTTTACATCAGCTGCAAGTTGGACGCATTATTTGGGCTCATTTATGTTTATATAGTTTAACATCAAATTAAATTTTACAAGATAATAAAAATTTGAAGTCAACCAATAATGTGATAGCTTGGCATATAGATAAAAAATAAAAAAAGAAACAACTTTTTCCTTTACTATTTTCCAAAATTTTCAGAAAAAGTTAGTTTTTTCGCCATTAAAAAAAAATGTCAAATTTGACAGGTAAGGTAAATCACGTTGCTAACTTTTTTATTCTCATCTTTCATTATTTTCCAAGCAAACATTTTTGCCAACTCAAATTTTATTTAAGTTAATGATTAAAAAAATCCTATATGGTGCGGACTATACAGGTCACACTGTATATGGGGAAGTACTAAATTTATCAAAAACCTTTTTTTAAAATTTTCGCCCTGTATATAATAAATTTACATTTACCCCACTTACATCAGTCTTAGGAAGAGGAGCGCAGTGCTGCGCGTGAGGCAAGTGCTGTGTCCCATGCAGTCCGAAAGTTGGAGTGTGAGGGTGCGGGTGCAAAAGAGGGGGTGCTCCGGGGCCTCGCAGTAGCAAAGCCGGGTGCAGTGCCGGACTTAGAGCACCTGTTGAAAAAAAGTTTGCTGAAAGAGAACGTAGGAAAATGTTGCATAAAATAAATAAAAGCTTTTCTTCCTAACTACAATCCTAAACTTCTTTAATTTTGCAAACTATCTATTATTATTATTATATATTGGAGGAATATATAGCAGACTGACTTTTAATATTTTTATTATATATTAGCGGAATATATCTAATTATAATTAAAATGACACTTCCACTTTTTTGAAGTGCTGTTATCTGTGACGCTATGTATTCGCCCAAACGCGGTCTGATGCCATTTTAAAAAACCTAAACTTAAGAACTAGTTATTAAATATTTAGTTAACTTCCACCAAGTTATACCAAACTAAACAGTTTAAAAAAAAATAGTGAAACTTCCCACATCTATGACAGATCAACCTCTTGAAAGAGTTAACTTTGGTCACAGAAAAGACATCTTTTTAAGTGACATAATACCCAAGATTCAACAGTGGATGCTGATGCTACTTACCAGCTGAGAGGTGTCCAAGTGAACCGCTACATACCGACGAACTTCGGCTCCCTGCGGCCAACGAGGCTAGCGAAGACGGAGAAAAACGAATGACAGACGTCAGGTCCAGGTCTGAGTAAGGTGAGGCTGACAGCGCCCTCTTGCGCGATGCCCGAGCCAATCGGGGTGAACATAGACGAGAACCTGAAACTGAGAAATTCGTTTGATAAGTATTATATTTCCAAACTCTATGATTTAAGTTACATAAAACTATAAAAAACTTTATTTGTAAAAAATCGTGCTTCTTATGTATTTAAATACACAATTTTGTGCTCAATTCAGTAGCGGATATAGAATGATATCAAGGGGGGAGCTGAAAATAAGAATATGGGGCGCATTCACCACATAGCCCGGAAATGTAATTGAAAGAAAACATATTGGTTTTATAGAAAAAATACGCAATAAAACAATATAAAAAATTGTTTTGAAAGGTCTCGGTAACCACACGATCACTTAAAAAAATCACATTTAAATTTGATGCAGTACAACTCCCTCACGAAACGCTAAAACGTCTAGCTTAATGTTTTAAAAATATATATAGTGTTTTAAATATATAGATACCCAAATTTTATAAAAAACATGAAAATAGTATAATGCTTTTTAACATGGTTTCGTTTTCAAAATACATTTATGATTCCGTCGACATCAACTTTTATTGTTTTATTAATATTAACTAGTGCTAGACCTTCCATGGTGCTTCAGAGATAAGTTTATAACCTCCTTAAAACCGAAAAAATCTTTGTTTGCCACTGTACTGCCACAGGTAAAACAAGCAAAGTTTTCATATTGGAAAACAAATAATTTATATAACAAATTTTGGAATAGTTTCTCTAATCACCTCACGCAATTTTTCTTTTCAAATTTTTAATATACAAGAGAATTCTTAAACTAAACCAGGCATAACTTCTTTATGAGTTGAAGCAGCTTTAATATCGGCTTTAATGGTATTGACACATGCTGGATTTGAACTTCAAGTGCTTTTTATTAGCTCAATTAATGATTTGCTCGTAAAAAATTTAATTGTTTCCTTATGTTTTTAACAACTTATCGAACTTAATTAATATACAATACAGAACCTGAGATGTCTTGCTCTTGACACAGAATGTATTCAGTGTTCAGTTTTCACATCCCTGAAGATGCCTCGTGCAATCGAAGGCGAAACGTCGGTTAGTAATCGTGTTCGAATTGTCACTGATAAATCTTCTGCATATGATTTCATCACGTTTTTCAGTATGTTAATATATTCGTAATGATCTATAATACCAGTTATTCTATAAAGAGCGAGCCAACACCATTCCAAGAGAAGCACCCCCGTACCATGTTACAACCACCACCAAATTTCACTGTTTCCATGGTGTACCGCGGGTCAAATTCTTTATTTGGTGGACGCCAAACAAAACGTTTTCCATCAGAATTAAATTTATTTCCCTTGGATTCATCTGACCATAGGATCTGCTTCCATTGTTGGACGTTCCAAGAAAGGTGATTTCTAGCAAATTCCAAACGGATCCTTCGATTCACTTCAGAAAGGGAGGCTTCTTCCTTGGTACCCTGCCAAAAAGTTGTGCCTCGTTCAAACAATTCCGAACACTTCGAATACTAAATTCCCTTGGATTTTCACAAAAATTTAATTCCAAATATCAACTGCTGATTTGTGAAGGTCTGTCTTAGAAATGCAAACAATTCGACGATCTGTTTCCATAATCATTTTTCTGGGACGTCGCCTCCTAGGAACAGTTCTAGTGGTTCCATGAATCCTAACATGATGAACAGCGTTAACCACCCTCTTTTGGAACGATTAACCATTTTCGCAATATTTTAATACGAATAGCCTTTCCTATGAAGATTAATAATGATTTCATTATCGTTACAACTTTTTCGCGATCCCATATTTGCAGAAATTCTAATGAAGATTAACATTAAATTATTGAAGGAACGGAAGTCAACAACCTACTAAAGCTCTATGGTAACGATTGTCAATTTTATGGTATGGTTTCCAGTTAGTTTGCCGTCACTGTATTATCAGGTAATTTTCACATAACCTATAATTTTTATCAAAAATTGAAGTCAATCCTGTAAGTAGTTTTTAGCTACGCCTCAAATTGGCAGATAGGCAAACTGGCGATTAATAATATTTCATTTGTTCGCCATTTTGTTCCGCAATGTTGAGTTTTACCAGTTCGTCTCTATATCACAATTAATTATTGCATAAAATTTGAAATTAATCTATTAATTAGTTTTTTTCAGGTTGAATTTTTAAATATTTTATTAAGCCGCCATTTTGTTTCGACATCCTGGATTCGTACCAAAATTTTATCATTGATTACTACGTAATACTTGATTTGTATGCAAAATTTTAGGTATATTGGATAAGTAGTTTTTTAGTAATAATTTTCAGGTCATATCCATACGACTTTTATTTTATGGAGAACTTTTGAAATCAATAGGATAAGTAGATTTTTAGTTATGTCGCGAACAGACGACAGACAGACCGACGGAATTGAGAAAACATGTTTTGCGACATCTAGGCACCCAGAAACGGAAAGATCTTTAAAAAATCCGATTTCAATACTGCTCTTTTACAAGGGAAGTAATCGACGTATTCTTATAACTAAGATAAAAACAATCTATAACTATAACTAAGATCAGAACAATTAATTTTGGCAGAAATATGATTTACTAACTAAAAATTTTGATTTGGCCTTCTATTTGTGATAATGAAATAAATAGTTGAAATAATAAATTACGACTTTTTTAATCTCTTTATATGAACACTGCAATAATTATAATAGTATTAAAATAAAAAAGAAATGTGTGGAAAACCAGGATTCCGTTTATGGTGAGCGTGGTCGTTTACCAAAATACAGACAGGAAGTAACCTCTAGGCTAGAAGGTTACACAAATTTGAATTTCAAAACTTGGAATTGGTTATTCAAGTTATCATCTCAAGAGACAATGTTATCCCACACTTCAGACCTCAGAAAATAAAACGAAAATTTAGCGGCGGATATACTTTGGGCCACTATTACCAAATACCATGTCGACGCCTGAAGAATAAATTAAAAAAGTAATAAAGACGAAAAAGCGATAAAATTAACTAACGTAATAAAACACTAACGCGCCTTGAATCGAAATAATTTGACCACACCAATTAAAATTTAAATGCGTCTTATTAAAAAATTTTGTTTGTATTTTGAATTTTAAATATGTACACGCGAGTTTATACCGGGTGGTTACTAATCAGATTACACATTTTCGACGTCGTGCTTATTGAATTAATTAACAAATTTAAAGTTTTAATGGGCACATTTATTAAATTATGTGCGATTTTACTTACTAACTTATGTTTAATTTAAATAGATTTCCCTAGAGTATCATATCTTCAACAAACTACAAATAAAAAAATTGGTAAATTTCCTTTGCCCGGAACTTGCCTCGTTATGAATCTTCTCTTTTATTAGGAATAGTGAAGTGTGACCCAGTTTGGGTCCGTCATATTGGATTTCTACCAATATGCCACATTTGATTTTTGGGCATTATTTAAAAATAAATTCAATAAGAAGTTTTTACATTTTGTTACATCATCTTGAATTCGTACCAGTTTATCCTTATATCATATTTTTTTTTTAATTTAAAGTCAATGAAATACAATTTTTTTACGTTGATTTTTTAAAAATTTTCATTTCCGCCATCTTGAATTCGTACTAGAACTTTACCAGTTCTATCTCTCTTAATGCTTGCACAAAATTTGAAATTAATATAATAAGTGCTTTTTGAGGTAAACTGTATAATTAGTTTTTTTAGTAATATTTTTTTTAACGTTTCACTAGGCCGTCATCTTGCTCTTTCATGTTGGATTTTTACAAAAATATTACCAGGTCATCCTCATATGACCCTTAATTTTTGACTAAAAGTAGTTTTTTCCGGCTTCGTACCAAAATTTTATAAGTTGATTTTTACATAATCCTTGATTTTTCTGCAAAGTTTGAGGTAAATTGGATAGGTAATTTTTTAGCAATAATGTTTTTAATATTTCACTAGGCCTGCTGCCGCCATTTTGTTTTGTCATACTGGATTTTTGGCAAAATGTTACTAGGTCATCCTCATATGATCCCTAATTGACCAACATTTGATGTCAATCGGGTGAGCAGTTTTTAGCTATGCCGCCAACAGACAGACCGACAGACAGACGAATGAAGTGAAAATTAATGTAATAAATGTTTAAACTATTTGGTACATAACATTATCTTTAAATTAAGTAAAATCAATTAAAGTCAGTTAGCCTGAATTAACAACTATATAAATAATTAACAAGTATATCTACTTACTATAAACCTTGTTTGCATTTAGGTTCACCACTTGAGAGAGAAGCACCGCAGCACTTTCAACAGTAACAAAAAAAATGGAAAATTGTTACTGTTTTATTTCAAAATATGAATTTTTTTACAAAAAGATAAATTTTATAATCCTTACCTTTTATTATTGCCCATTATTGTGAATTACTTATCAAATAAGAAATTTATTCATACTCACCGTCCAAACTAAAGGGGAACTCGCTACTGGCCAGTGTTGACGAAGGGTGTAGTTCTGTAAGCCCTCTGGCGTTCAGGTACTCAGCACTCAGTCCTAGTCCTGAAAATAAGAACACATATTTATTAAACTCGTCGACACTGCATTACAGCTAAATATTTCCATGTTGTTCTGCTCAAGATCTCCGTATTATTTTTTCCCAAAAAACACTCTTTTCGAACAGAGGCAAAATACCTAAACTATTCGTTCAAACTATTTTTACAATCCTGTAATTACAATAATTAAACCTATTTTTCGTAACTCCTGTCTAAGAGTAAGATAGCTTTCACATTCCAAAATAATTACCAATATTTCATATAAACAACATTCTATAAATAACTTCATAAATTCAAAATGGCACATCAACGAGTTTGTTGCTAACAATAAAAACATAAAATCGGGCCAGAAACTTCGCCGAGGTTATTGCACTGCTGCCAATAGTATGACTTTTTCTTACTCTACCTATCGTATCTATACTACCTGGCCCGGCAGATAGGCTTTTTCGGTAGATGGCGCGATGAGTTTCCAGTGGAATTATAAGAATATGGGGCACATCCACCAAATTGTCCAGAAATGTTATCGAAGAAAAACATTTTGATTTTATAGAAAACATACGCAACAAAATCAATATATCTAGTTCGACTAATGTATCGCCGGTGTTATGCAGCCGCTATCAAATGTTGGAGTTGATAGGTGAGATCGTCCTAAGTTATATACAATTAAATGAATAAAATATCATTCAGTTTATCAATGGAGGTGGGCAAATGATCCAGCTTCCTACAAGTAGTAGGAGGGTACAAGATTATGAAGTCTTTTAAGGGTTTTAATTTCAGTATACATTTAATGTGACTTATATGTGAATTTATATGACTTATTAAAATTGATATTTTTTATATGTGCAGAGTATTATTTGCAATATTTGTGTTTGAACAACGAAGCTTTGTTATTTAACTGTAAATTAGTTTAATTTGACTCAATGTGGATGAAAGATTAATTAGTAATTAAGAATTTATATCCTTGATTATCAATTATTTAGTTTTTATTTCATAATTTAGTTATTATATTAAACCAAACATTGTTCTAAATGTAAAGTAACACCAGCGGAAAAACTTAGTTAGATAGAGATACTCACATAGTCTTAGAAGTGAGGAAACGGAAGCGACTGCCTATCCAGCCTTTCAATGCAGTAATAATTAAAGAACATGCTTTTGTAATGTGTAAATTGAAGATGTGCACTCCGGGTAAAAACTAGAAATATTTTTGTTCGTAGTTACGGCCGTGATAATAAAAAATCGTTTTACCTATTTTTTTTTTAAGTTGTGATCTTTGGTATTGCTATTTCAATAAAATTTAGTATGTACCTGTTTTATTTGTATCATAAGGTAATACATATGTGCCTTATTGAAATATACTGATGATGCGTGTTCCAGAGCGATTATAGCGATATTTATGCAAAGTATCGCAATTTACTGGTTTATAATACCATTTTTTTTTTATAAATGAATGGGACTCTTTGATTGGAGACATTTTTTGAGATAGCTTTTGTCTCCCATAACCCTTAATGGGTTGCTGGTCTTAATTCAGAACAGACTGGTTTAGTCACAGATGAAACAGTATCACACGAAAATGATTATTTTTCTTCATATATAAAATAGTTATGTATTATGCTAATTTGTGTAAATTCTTGACGGTCCTATTCCACATCAATCAGTCTTCTTAAGACCCGATATACCATCATAATTTAATTATCATATCCCGTATGGCTAATCACCCTGTTTTACTTCAATATTTATTAAGTTGTAGATACTTCAATGCCGAAGTCGCCCGATTCGGCGCAACATGCAAGCTGCTAATCCCATAACTTATCCGGATTTTTACATAATATGTAAATAAAAGCATAAATACCATATTTTACGAGGATCGGTCTGAGGAGTAATCGACCAGTTGTATGCATTAGCGTTGAGATATCGTACCATGCAGCACTAAAATATGATAAAGACTTTTATGGCCGACCCCTACGTATGTGAGCTAAGGAAGCAATGAAGTAGCTACGGGTTATATGCATGTTAGTTTAGTAAGTGTTTGAGCAATAAACAGTAATAACGTGTAAATTAAAAAACATGTTTCAAAAATTTTAACATGAATATCGGAATATTAGCGGTATCTTCATAGAAAACTCGAGTTCACATTGGTGCGATCCCCAGACATATATCATGCCGTTAAACTTCATTCACGTGTGACAGTCACAGAAAATATATTTATGTTGAACATTTCCCTTATATGTAGATACGCCATAAAATAAAACACCCACAGAATTACAAGGATAAATGCACTGCGAATTTTAAAAATTGTTGCGGCTATTTCACTCCTGAACCAGTGAAAACGTGGCCTTTCAACTATTTCAACTAATCAATCGTTATTAGAGCGATACAAGCTGTTTTGTTAAATATAATAATAATAATTGATAACTTGCCATATGATGTCTTGGTATATCTTTCTGTTTATATCAATGAAAGTTTCGAAAAGGAGATTTTTCCAGAGTGTCAAGAGAGGTCAGTTGGTACCTGTGTACAAGGGAGGTGAGAGGTGTGACCCTTCAAACTACCGACCCATCTCATTATTACCAACACTTTCCAAACTCGTTGAGAACATCGTTAAAAGGCGCATAATGAGCCGCTTAATTGGACATACTATTCTAGATCCAAATCAATTTGGATTCCAAGCAAAAAATGCACAGGTGACGACATTTTTGAATTTATAAATTGTGTTTACGATTCTATAAACTCGGTTAATTCGGTAGCTGCAGTGTTTTGTGATTTCTCAAAAGCTTTCGATTGTGTATATCACAGAACACTGCTGCGCAAACTTGTTAAGTATGGTTTCACGGAAGGCACCTATGATTGGTTTTGTTCATATCTTTTAAATAGATCGCAAAAAGTAGTCTATTCTGGGGATTCGTCTGATAGCCGGTATAGCCCAGAAATATGGAGTCCCTCAAGGTTCCGTCTTGGTCTCAATTCTAGTGTGGAAGAGTTTTGATATGTCTCTCTTGACCCGATCGATCCACAATAATGTATGCCTCATTGAGGAATGGGGCGTTTTAATGTCCAAATCAAGCATAGTCTGTTTCAACTGCAATATTTTTAGTGTGAATCTACTGTCAAAACATCGAAAACAAAAAAAATGTTAAGTTTCTCGTTTTATATGTTGACGAAAATCTGAAGTATTGAGAACAAATAGGAAAGCTTTCGAAAAAAATATCGTGTGGCTGTTATGCAGTTAAGAGTTTTGTTGTTGCACGAATGGTATATTTTGCCTTGATCGAGTCTCGTTTATCATATGGTATAGCCTTCTGGGGTTATTGTAATAGATAGAACTGTCAAACATTATTTGTAATCCAGTAGAGAGCAATACGATATATATGTGGTGTAGGAGCGAGGGAACACCTCTTTTTATACACAAAAGAGTCTTAACTTTAATGTGCCTGTTCATTTTAGAATCCGTCTGGGTTATTCACAAAAATATTTTACTGAGTCCATCTACCGGAGGTCTTGTATATAATAAAAGGCATTCAGGAAACTTATCCTTACCAATCCCTAGAATGACACTGACTAGACGGTCAATAATATATGAAGGCAGAAAATATATAATTACTTGCCTCAGATAGTTAAAAATAGTCAGTGTCTTAAGGTATTTAAAAATAAAGTGAGAGAACTTTTATTATCTAACGACTTTTAAACCCCAGAAGAGTATTATGAGTGTTTATTTTCATTTTGATTTTAACCTCTCTAATGCGATATGTGTATTTGTAGATTGTTTTTTTATGTTTTGTTATAGTAGGGTTTTATATTATACATATACTGTTTTAATTGTGCTTCAATGTTAGGTTTATTATTTTATTTTATTAATTTGAGTGGTGTTACTTATACGTATATATTATTTCAAGAAAACTTTGTCAATAAGATGAAAATCTTTGTATAATAAAGTATATTTTGAATTTGAATTTCAATAATCTAATTAGTTAAACATGTCTAAACATTGGATTTTGTTTATCTTTTCACAGGTTAGTTTATAGCTCCTTCCATTGTAGGTACATAGCGGTTAAACTAGGAAATTTTTAAATATAAAAAAAATATTGTAATGATTAGGTTTAGAATCAAAATGTGAGTATTTAATAAATGACTTATTTATGACATGACTTCGGGACATCTGTCATTAGTATCAAAGCTTATCCAACAGATTTGACTGTACATGTTACCAGATATTTTATTTACAAAATTATATTATGGTAACCTATACAGATTTTGATAAAAAAGAGGATTTTTTTATTAAACAGAAGGAATGAAAAAATCTCTAATTTAGTTTTTTTTTCACGATTACAAGCTAGAATTGAATTTACACCTATAAAAAAATGAAAATGTTCATTAGTATAGAAAAATAAATCAGAATATATATAATAAGAGCTTAAAAGCTTTAGAACGGAAAGGGTATCACTTGAGTCCAAGACAAAGAGTAGCGTTGAATAAAAATTAACATGCGGGTCCTTTTTTTCGCCTCGTATTATGGCAGCACGTACAATAGACGTCTGCTTCCGGCGGAGACTAAATTTTTACCGTATTATTTTCTCTTGTAAACACTACAGTGATCCGATAGTATATATTCAAATTCACAGTTACAGTCACAAAAACATTCAGAATTAGAGATTCATAAAATTAAACTTAACTCCGGCAATAGGAAACAAAGTATCCTTTAAACAATGTTTGAAATATCGCTACATTCAGCAGACTGAAGTTTCGCGGTACAATTTTCTTCTAGATTATACAAACTGCTGGTAATAACCACCCATAGAAAACGATTAATTATAATTATCTCAACTCAATGTAGCTTTTTAGATATTCAGATTTTTTGTAAAATCGCTTGAAGCAACCACTTTACGTACCTGTCTGGGTGTACACTGATTTCTAAAAGGCATTTAATACAGTGAATCATAAGTACTCATTTGTAACATTTTATTTGTAGGTGTTCGACTAAAGATATAACATGGTTCCGATGCGATATTTACATATTGCTCTTTTTAAATGGGACCCCCTGTATATTTTAATTTTTTGCATATATTCTGCATATCTAGTGCATATTATCACAAATATCCTACATATATATGCCTATATTTCGTCTTTTTTTTACACATGTTAATCTGTGCTTTTGTTATCAATATAATAGTAACAGTTTTAATATAAGTAGTCTTATAAGTACAAAAACTTTGTTCTACATCGACTGATGTCATAGGAGCGTACTTCAAGCAAGACATCACGTCAGAAAATATTTCAAAATTATCACAAAAAGTACCACATAAAACATTCGCTAGTTTAACTAGTGTATTGTTCCCCTCGTTTTTATTTAAACCGTCATTCAGTTTTTTGGCAACAAGATTTTCAATGATATCTGTGGCTGAACTTATATTTCGTTTTAAATGTTCAATCAAAGCTATTGATTTTAAAAAAACTCAATATAAAACAGTTACCACTTTTCTACATGCTTTGCAAAAACACTATCACCTTCTAATGTTAATTCCGATTGCGGTTTTATCCACAATACTACTTTGTAGTGGAGCTCTTGAATAGCCAGCACGGTCGCCAGATCTTGCTCCATTGGATTACTTAGCAAACCGTGTTTCTTAAATGCCCGTGACGTGTTAACATGTCATGTCAGAATGCGATACATCAGTTATACTGGACACATTTGTATTGTAAAGCGTGCATTATTTTGGTTGGATTTAGGTATTTTTTAAAACTGTGAATAGTGTTTTCATTGTAAGTCGTTTATAGATGTCTAATACAGTCCATGCCTAGGAGGTCTTTAAAAGTAATTGAAGCCAATGGATATCCAACTAAATACTAGGTACTTGATTGAGATATAAGTTGTTACAAATTGTTGATTCAGAAATACGTTTCCAATTAGCTTGCCGATTCAGGAATACGTTTCCAATTAGCTTGCCGCTTAAAAATATACCTCCGTGGTTTTCTCAAGTTGAGATTTAGGTATATGGAAAAAACATCCATAATTATTAACTATTCTTGTTAGATTTAGCCTGGTCGTAAAATAGATCATTTTTACAAAATAAAAGGACTTCAAAGTCTTATTAAAAAAGGACTTCAAAGTCTTATTAAAAATTATATCTAGAGATTTCTGGGAGAAAATAGAATTCAGCTGGGAATTTTATTCTAGATCTGTTGGCAGGACTGCCCCAAAAGCAGTCGGAAACATCTAAAAAATTTTCCTGCAAATTACAAATATGCCACCAAACCAGCACATAACTAATGTTATAGCTCACATCTTTCAGAAAATAATTTGTAATCTGAAATTACTTAACTCTATTTAGATTGTGCATATTTTGTTTGAATAAAACAAAAAGGAGTTGTAACTATGTCATGCACGAATAGTAGCGAGTATATTTTACACGCACCTGTAAACAAAATTAACACTCTTGTGCAAACCAAACGGATTAAACACGTAAAACAAATAGAAATCCAAAACAAAACACAATAAAAGGCGCCCATAAAACGAAACATGCGTCTTAAACAAACCAGTAAAATACAGGAAGGGTATACCCAGATACCATTAAGCCGGAGTTAAAAGTTAAAAATGAACGCGTTCGTGCTGTTTGAACAGAAGGCCATAAAAACGGGGCCTGTGGTTCAAGTCTTGGACGCATCTGGATCTAAATGTGGCTCTAGCTATTTTCGCTCTTGTTAACGATGTTTTTCTTCATAATTTCAGACGAATGTCGTCCGTAACCGACACACAATTGACTTTCGTAATTTGTATGCCCCGGCTGAAGACATTACGGATAAATAAATTAGTCTCGAGTACATCTTGACATGTCTTGTGCCAGTGATGAGTGTTCAGGACGGGATTACGAGCAAGATTTGATATTAACTGTGATAAAATTTAATTCATATCAATTATGAATTCCGTTTAAAAAAAAACAATAATAAAAATAAGTTTGAACATTTTGCTTTTTGCAAATTTTTTGGATGTTTCCGACTGCTTTTGGGGCAGTGCTGCCAACAGATCTAGAATAAAATCCCCTGCTGAGATCTATTTTCTCCCAGAAATCTCTAGATATAATTTTTAATAAGACTTTGAAGTGCTTTTATTTCGTAAAAATGATCTATTCTACGACCAGGTTAAATCTAATTTAATAATTATGGATATTTTTTCCATATAAATCTCAACTTAAGAAAAATATATTTTGGCGATCGCAAACTTTGTCCAATTTTCTTGTATGTGTTGAAAATTGTACGTATGTTGGACTGGCGAAGCAAGCTTACAATTTTATCTGTGGTTCCGTCAATAAATGGAAAAACTACACTTCCCATCGGTAACTTCTTATTAGTTTCATTTCGTAGAGTAGGATTGTTATATTTTCTAATTGCTTGTCAAATATCCTTAGTGCGATATCCATTCCCTCTTAAAGCTTGAGTCAGTTTCGCTGCTTCCGAAAAAATTTTGGTCACAAATCGCGAAGGCTCTCTGAACCAAAGAATTAATAACTTACTGCTTTTGTGCCAGATGATGATGTGAACTTGCAATTAAGTATCTGTTCGTATGCGTTAGTTTTATATATACAGAGTATCATAAGGAACCATTTCCTTTGTAAAAGAATATTTAGAAAGGGAATTAAGCCTTATTCAGTTTCCAATTGTAAATTTTATATTAGAATATTGCTGATTCAGATGATCAAGAAACACGTGCACCATGCGGCCATATTACAAAAGTATCAAAAGTATCGTCGACATATCTGGACCACGATTTTCGCTTTAATGTCACGGGTGACAGCGAGGACCTCATGAGGTTTGTTCACAAAAAGTTCCTTGGTAAACAAAATAAGTTAATGCGAGACATCAGATCTAGAAGCGAGTCAATATTATTATGGCGAAATAAGTCAGATATTATGGAAATTAAATCATTAATAGTAATATTATATGGCGATTCTACATCCAAAGTGACAAAGATATCTTTGGATCTAATTGGATTGCTTTTAATTTCCCTACAAAATGCGTAGAGTTTCTAATATATAAATGAGATTTTGCTGTAAAATTATTAAGAATATTTGAAAATGTTTACCGATTTTGTAAGTGAGCGATCCTATTGCACTGATGATAGGTCGAAATGGTACATTAACCTTGTGTGTTATAGGTAGTTCGTAAAACCGCGGGATCTTTGAGCAACTTGGCCTTAACGTCTTCTTTTTATCTGCTGGCAGGTTGGATGCGTTTATAAGGTTGCATATTCGTGTCTTTACTTTGTTGGTCGGGTCTGCTTGGATTTCTCTGGAGATGCTGTCGTCCAAAAGAAGTTGTATTTTCTACATGTATCCTGTTTTATCCATGACAACAGTGGCATTTCCCTTGTCTAATGGATCGCTGTTCTTTCCCCAACTGATATATACGGATATGTCCCTTGGTGTTACGGCGAAGTTTGAGCCTTGTGGCGATGTCCATATTGGAGAAACTGGACGATCTATATCGACTAGGCTTAAGGAACATGAACGATATATTAGGAAGGAATAAATTGTACAATCTACTGTGTTTGAACACCAACATTTCACTAGGCATAAATGTAAAGTTCTTGCATCGGTATCGGGATTCTGTAAACGAAAAATTAGAGAATCTATTGAAATGTATAAGCATGCTAATAATTTTAACAGACATACGGGCTTCACTCTACATTATGCATGGGAACCGATCATTACACCGGGTTACGGTTCGGTGACTATAAATAACCGGCCTAGATCTCTCCGAGCTGATTTAGTGCTTTGATCTCGTGAAGTAAAGATCCTTGAAGATGCCTCGTGCAAGCGAAGGCGAAACGTCGAAAAGTGATTCCATTTTGACACGGTCTAATCCCAAGAACCATGATTTCTTAATCATCATTAATAATGTAATGCAAACTGCCTTCCTTATTATCTTTTTCATTAATATTTATTCACTTTCGATCTAGTATAAATAAACGCTTAGACTATCAAGAACTGATTACAGGCAGTTTAAGATTATCTATAATATTTCTGAAAATGCACTTGCAATCTTTAAGCTAGGGCGAATAACACAAGTTAATACTATGCCATTGACATTTTTTACGTCAGTATTCGAAGTTGCTTCAAAATGCTAGACTAGGAAACTCCAGTTTTCAGATGACAGTACTGAAAAGATAAACTAGTATGCCCTATCTATAGCACTTCAAAATAGATTAAGAAAAAAAAATTATATGTAGAAGAACCAAGGTAAAGGCCGTCATTGGGCGCATTTCCAGAACTAAATAGATATGAACATGTGGAGAGAGGCTCAAAGATGAGTAATATAACTACCAAATTGAAGAGCCCTGATAAGTGAAACTGAAGAAGACCACGACTTTTGTTAAATAGGATTGCAATTGCTCAAGATAGAAAAAGAAATGGAAACCACTGGTTAGAAAGCTGGTTGAGGATGTTTTATATCTCACCAAATAAATTAAAAATAACGGAATTCTTGAAAAAAATCCTTTAATTTATAGATGGTAAAAATTTTCCTACATCCACACCTTCTTCAACTCTTATTATCCTCGACTATAACCAGATGCTACAAGGGGGTTTCTTCAGTTGGTCAGCATCGTCGAATTGTAGGTCATCTAGTTCTTTTTTTACAGATACTATCTTGTTGTGCTCCAATAAATGAAGCAATATATATTTGTACCATCAGAACATATTCTTGATGAGAAGACTAACAGTAAATGTAGGTTATTTTGGACGGTGGATGAACAACTATTAGACTGGATGCCCAACACTTGCTTCAACAGAATACACTAAAGATAAAGTTGCTGCCTATGCTGCAGAAACTTAGATTTCAAGTGCCTGAAAAGAATTATGAGCATATAACCCATTTAATATCGTAGATTTTATACAAAATCAGTTCGATATATAAGTACCGATTAAACTACAATATACTTGTAATACGCTTCCACTATGTGTGCATGCCCCCTTGATTTTTGATGAAGCAAAGATAATTTTGAGTAGTGGCAGTGTAATTTTTAAATTATATAGGTTTTTCAAATGAAGAACAATCCTTGAGGTCTCTTGGTAAGCTTTATGTTTTGTTCTAAGTAAAAGTGGAGTAATACAGTTTTTCTCTTAAACTTAATATGTGTGTATTTTAGCATTTCAATAACTATCTGCAAAGTATATCTGGTCAATCTTCCGTGTATGAGGTCCAACTTACTTTGATCTCTTGTTGAAAAGAGAATGGATACTGATAATACTATTGACAATAATATTAAAATAAATTGTATAATTTATTGATATAACTTGCTTCATTATATAGTCTGACAAAATAACTTATATCTCAGGTTCTACTTAAATAGTATGTATCACAACATCCACAACGTATATATTATAATTTTCTTTATGTCCACCGTAGAATAATTTCAATTACTTAAACACCATCTATCTTAAGAACTAAGCTGTTTATTATATACACTTATACGATCCTTTAATCTTAATACTAGTCGCTAAATTACTCTAATAAATATTATGGAATCGTATATGAACATCCTGTCATTCCTGTCTATAAATTAAATATTAATTTTCTTTATGACGCCCCGTAAAAGAATATCGATTACTTAAACACCATGTATATTTCAAAGATAATTACCTGTTTTACAACCGGTCGTATTCGTCGATACACTAAATAATATGCGCGGATGGTGGAAAAGGAGACGATAATACAAATGAGCAGTAATATCTTTCATCAGTCCACAGAAAACAAACATCAACTGTTCGTAAATAAAGAGGCACAACCCATCCAAGCAAAATAAACATTTCCAATGCAAAAATAAATCATTAAAGCAGAGTAAATATACTGATGAAGAGCACGCAATCTTTTAAATCGTCTTCCGTTTATATTAACGATTGTATGAGTTATCAGTTTATGCAAAGTAAAGTGCTGGCCGTAATACAGGCAAAAAAAATTGGTAGGAAATTAAAGTTGGTTTTCAGTGCCGTAGGAACATACTATAATAATTGGACTGTGATTTCACTTTTAAACTGAAGGGTGAAAGAATACTACTACAAATATTTTAAAATGTGAAAATATTGGTCATTTTACGTAGGAGGGTCTCACATAATAAGAGGTGCTAACTCTACTGTTTCTGAGAAATAAAATCGGTAAATTACTTTTAACCGGAACTTCCTTGAAACTTACCTTTTATTAGAAATAGCAGAGTGTAGCCCAATCTAGTTGTAAATCTAAGTAGTAAAATTTAAGTTTTAATAGAAATAAAATCGGTAAATTACTTTTAACCGGAACTTCCTTGAAACTTACCTTTTATTAGAAATAGCAGAGTGTAGCCCAATCTAGTTGTAAATCTAAGTAGTAAAATTTAAGTTCAATATATATATATATATATATATATATATATATATATATATATATATATATATATATATATATATATATATATATATATATATATATATATATATATATATATATATATATATATATATATATATATATATATATATATATATATATATATATATATATATATATATATATATATATATATATATATATATATATATATATATATATATATATATATATATATATATATATATATATATATATATATATATATATATATATATATATATATATATATATATATATATATATATATATATATATATATATATATATATATATATATATATATATATATATATATATATATATATATATATATATATATATATATATATATATATATATATATATATATATATATATATATATATATATATATATATATATATATATATATATATATATATATATATATATATATGTATATATATATTTATATATATATATATGTTTTATATATATATATATTTATATATATATATATATATATATATATATATTATATATATATATAGTATATATATATATTTATATATATATATATATATATAATATATATATATATATATATATATATATATATATATATATATATATATATATATGTATATATATATATATATATATATATATATATATATATATATATATATATATATATATATATATATATATATATATATATATATATATATATATATATATATATATATATATATATATATATATATATATTTTTATTTATATATATTTATATATATATATATATATATATATATATATATATATATTACAGTTGTTTTATGTACAAATTTTGAGGTAAATTGGATAATTGGTTTTTTTAGTCATAATTTTTTTAACGTTTCACTAGGACGCGGTCTTGTTCCGGCATATTAAAATTTTACCAAAATATTACCAGGTCATCCCCATATGATCCTTAATTTTAGACTAAAAATTGAAGTCAATCTGATAAGTAGTTTTTAAGCTATGCTGCGAACTAACAGACAGACACACAAACTGACAGACAGGCCGACAGAATAGATAAAACAAATTTTTTGGCATTTAAGGACGCTAAATAGTGAATATATTTTGTTCCACTATATTGTATTAGTACCACAGTACTATTTCATCTCTATACCACAATTAGTTATGGACACAATTTGAAATCAGTTCATTAAGTAATTTTTTTAGGCTGAATTTTTTAATATTCTATTAATTCGCCATTTTATTCTGGCATGGATTCATACCATATTTTTACCAGTTGATCCTACATAGACTTGATTTTGTTGCAAAATAAGAAAACATGTTTTTCGGCATCTGGGGACCCTGAAACGTAAAGATCTAAAAAAACTCGGAGGGTAAGTAAAAGGTAAATATTAAACTTATTTTGTTTTATTCAGGCAAATTTCTAATTATTTTATTTATATTATTATTCAAGGCTATTAGTAATACCATTTTTAACTCAATAATTAAGGTTTTTGTTTAAATATCTGCAAAATTAAAAAAATATATTTAAATGTTGAACGATCCCTATTTCAGAACCCTCAATCCGGAAACACAAATCGAATATCATTAGCTGCTGCCATTGTTTTTCTCTAAATTGGTACTGGAAACAGATTAGAACATTCCACTCTTGAACAAAAACTCTTTTATTTGTATCTACTTGGGTTAATGTAAATACCTGTTTATATTCAGGCAAAGTAAACATTTCCAATGCAAAAATAAACCATTAAAGCAGAGTAAATGTACTTACTGATGAAGAGCACGCAATCTTTTAAATCGTTTTTGGTTTATATTAGCCATAGTATGAGTTATTAGCTTATGCAAAGTAAAGTGTTGGCCATAACACATGCAAAAAAATGGCAGAAAATTAAAGTTTGCTTGGAGTACTGTAGTAATCCACATCTTTTAATATGGAAAGGACATGCAAACAGATCTGACATAATCGGAAGTCAAAGCTCTAAAATTTCTGAAAAAAAAAGGTAAACATGGAACTTTATTTGTTGTAATTGGAAATTACTTATAATTCTTTTTATTTTATTATTTAAACCTATTAGTATGCAAATTAAAAAAATATAAGGTGTTAAATAGCCCTTATCTCAGAACTTCAGAACCCCACAATCCGGGAACACGAATCTCACCTGCCGCTGTAGTTCTTTGTTTCTAAATTGCTACTGGAAACACATTAGAGCATTCCATTATTGAGCAAAAACTATTTTATTTGTGTCTAGTTGGGTTAATGTAAATACCTGTAAATATATGTCCAGGCAAAATAAACTCCTGGTCGTAAATCGCGCAAAAAAAATAGGCAGAAAATTAAAGTTTATTTTAAATGCCGTAGCAACATATCATAATTAGACTGTGGTGACCGTCTTAAATGCAGGGTGAAAGAACAATAACTATTCATATTTTAACATATGAAAATATCAGTCATTTTACGCAAAAGGGTCTCACATAACACGGGTCCAAATGTAATTATTTCTGAGAAAAAAAATGAATTTAAATTTATTTTGTTGTAATTTAAGAAAATTTCTAATTATTTTAATATTCAAGACAATTAGTAATATAATTTTTAACTAAATAATTATGAAGGTTTATATAACAAGCTCAGTAATTTAGAATTTGAACAATGGTTAGTTTTCCAAAGAAAAATGTTCGTAGTTATCGATACCAAATTTTTGAAGAAAACGTGTTCACTTCAAAACAAACTGAGACAGTTGAAACCACAACAACAAATTTCTTCCGAAGTCGAGAATATTATAGAAAACCTTTCCTCTCAGTCCTTTGATAATACATAAATCGCCCTTTTGAATAAAGGATTGAATTTTGCAGAGCCTCCAGTAAAAAATAGTTTACCAATTATTATAGCGAATATCGAAAGTTCCAGTTCTATTCAATACGTGCCAGAGTCAACTAAGGGATTCATTTAGAGGTTTGCAGAAATCAAATCTCAAAAAATGTTGTTAACAACGAGTCAACATATGTTTCTCGTAAAAATACTGAAGTTATCCAGGGATTGAAGAAAAAAAAATGTTTTTATTTAAAAGCTGACAAAGGAAATAAGGTTGTTATACTAGAAAAAACAGATTATTTTGAAAGAGTACATAATTTGATTCAAACTGGTTCTTACGATTTAATTGAGAAAAACCCGTTATCAAAAAAGTAAAAATACCTTAAAACAGTGTAAAAACCTTGTGTCACATAGTAACCCACAGTTATCTAAACTGTATTGCCTTCCCGAAATCCATAAACCTGGGAAGTTCATCAGACCTATTGTTTCAACTGTTGGATCACTAACGTACAATACTTCAAATTGGTTAGTAGAAGAATTCAGCAAATTAAATATCTCTTACGATAACTTTGAGGTTACTAACTCGTTAGAATTCTTAGATAAAATTAAGAATATTCACTCAAAAGAAGGTGAAATTTTAATATCTTTGGTGTAAGCTTATTGTTTCCTAGTGTACCCATACCACTAGCTTTAGAGTACCTAAAGGAACTAATTGAAATCAATAATTTGAAGAAAGAAATTATTGATGAATATTTGCTTCTCATAAAATTATGTATGAATCAAAATTTCTTTCAGTTCAAAAATAAATATTATAAACAACTTGAGGGAACTGCGATGGGCAATTGCTTATCTCCGTTCCTTGTAACTTTATTTATGGGTAGATTAGAACCCCAATTCAAAGAAGAACTCAAGATTTCCCAAGGGTGTGGTATAGATATGTAGACGATATATTTGCTATTTTTACTAACTGATGTAAATGATAATTATCCACAATTCAAGCAACCAGCGTATTCGGGGAGTGTTTCAGAAGACGCATTAGTAGGAACTTCGGTAGTTCAGGTTGCAGCAACTGACACTGATATCGGTTTGAATGATAGAATTCGACACACTTTGAGCGAAAAAGATCAAGAAGACGAATCCTTTGTAATTGACCCAGCAAGTGGGGTTATTCGTATGAACAAGGGCCTAGATAGAGAATCTGTGGCCTTTTATGAACTCGAAGAATACATTTGGACACTTTCTTAGAAACACTAAACAATAAATATCCTTCCATTAATTTTCCGCACGAAAAGGAGAACAATGGGAAATTACCTTTTCTCTACACGTTAGTTATTAGAGATAACGATAAATTAGAATTTGATATTTATAGGAAATTTACTAATACTGATAGGTATATAACATCCGACTCATTTCATTGCCGTCAACATAAAATGGCAGCATTTCACTTCTTAACTCACAGGTTAGTCAATTTTCCATTAAGTAAAGAACGTTTTAACAATGAAATGAATCGGATTAAAAATATAGATAAAAGTAATGGATATAATGATAATTTTGTACATAAATTAGTAAATAGACATAGGAATAAGGAAATGTTAAAAGATGCCATTACTCTTCAAGCACCTGAGGCTCCTAATAAGTTCATAGTAATCCCATATGATCCCAGATATACGAGAGGTTTAGAAAATGTGTTTAAAAACGTAGGTTTTAGAGTAGCCTACAAAACGGAGAACAGTTTGAAAAATCTCCTTGGAAACCCTAAAGACAAAGTCGACTTAAGCTCCATAAGCATTCGTTTTAACCCATGGCACATTTAAGATACGGAAGAACAGAAAAGTCAAGCGTTGCTCAACATGCTTTGGAAATCACCAAATAGGAATACATAATCTTAAGTTAATTAAAAGTGTATCTAATAAAAGATTATTGGATGCATTTGAGAGTATAGAAATTATTAAATGTGGTAAGAAAGCACAAAATTTAAAATAAGTTGAGTAGGGGAGACTGTTGTATACTGGGACAATATTTTTTAAATGAACATAAAAATTATATTTTAGTAGTATTTTGGGATTTTTTGTGTTAATTACATTTGAAACACAATAGTACTTCCAAAAATAAATTTTATTATGAATACAGTAAAATGCTGAACCAAAAAAGGCATTGTCCCACTACACGCCCGAGTCCCACTATACAACAACCCCTTGTTTTATAGTGGGACCTGAATGTGTACATACTGGGACAACCTGATAATAATAATGTTTAATTGAAATAAAATACGTATAACTCAGTAACAAGATACAAAGACATATTTTATTCATAACTCATCAAAAATATGAAAGCATTACTTTGTAAGTTTGTTGGTAACTAATATAATATATGTAATTCAAATTTAAATGAACAAGAAAATTATTCTATGTTAAAAGAAGAAAAGTCATAATCAAAACACCATATCTTGGCTGCTCGTTCGGTCCCCCCTGATATAAAAGGAATAGGAAGTTTAATAACAATATCATCCTTTAAAATTAAATCGTCGTCTCTTTTTTCTGGGAAGAAAAATTTATAATTGGCAGTCTTTTTTAGGAAATTGACAAGATATTCGTTTGCTTCAATTTTTTCTACTTGACCAACGTAATATTTTATTCTCTTTTTCAAAGGATATTTTACAAGGACAAAATCAGTAGGCTTTACTTCCAAATCTGCTTCTCCTTCAAATTCATCCGAAATATCAGAACTGTCATCACACAAATCTTTTATGGATACGTCACTGTCACTAGAGTCTATAAATAAATTCTTTGTAACAGCCTTTACCTTTGCACTTTATGTATTCTTTGTGTATCGTTCGCTATTTTTTCTTCTTCTTTTCGCTTTTTTTGTTCAATTACTGGCGTGTCAGTTAGAATCATTGATGTGATTTTTTTTCTTTTCTGATTTAACTTTCTAGCTGCTGCTTTTAAATGTGGTCTTATAGATTCCGGAGTAACGATATTCTTTTTAGGCATTATTTCCTTTTCTGGGTTGGTTCTGGAACAGCCTGGCTGAGTGGTGTCTAAAACATTTGAAGCCAAGTCACCTGCATCAGGATCATCGATAGAACTTTCAGCAAGAGATTGTGTACGGTTCGTGACCGACGAACACAAATAGTCTGATTCCTGAAATATCTCTGAATTTAAAGGGTAAATCCCTGTGTGTTGAAATCCTTTAATTATGTTGCTTGGTGTAAAAGCTAACCCAAAAGATTTTCCAACTATTTCTGCTATATTGTACAAAGTTACTGGAACACCAGGATGATTTATCAGCCATTCGTCCATAGCTTTATTATAGTATCCTTTACATGGGCCGAAACAAGACACGTCAAGAGGCTGAAGTTTGTGACTACAATGTTGCGGTAATGTAACCAATACGATGCCGTTTATTTTACAATATTGTAGCACCCTAACATCTGTATGACTTTCATGATTATCTAATATTAATAATATCTTGTTGTTTGTATTACAATGTACTGCATCTGTTACGTGTTTCAAATATTCCAAAAAGTTGGTTCCAGTCATCCAACCACTTGGATGTGCTGCTCCTTTTGAGCCAGGTGGTGCACCATTAAGCATGTGCGGTTTAAAGTTTTTTCTCGGAAAAACGAAAAACGGCGGTACATATGTACCATTAGCAGAGATAGTGGCACACATTGTTACTAAAACTCCTCTCTCGGCGCTCGTTACCTTACCTACTTGCTTTTGACCACACGGAGCTATTATTTTTGGGGGTCTGTGTACAGTTGTTACAGCGGTTTCATCGCAGTTAAATATATGGTTAGAATAAAAACCATATTTTTCAAATACATTAAGAAGGTTAGTAAAAAATAAACCAACATTATGTTTGTTGAAACTTGTTGCACGGCTTAAGCTTGTGGCTTCAGGGGTTCGTAAACTTATATTGTGTCTAGCTCGAAAAAGCTTCATCCATTCTTCTCCGGCACACTTATTTTTGTTCCAAGATTCAGGAATTAATTTTTCATTCGAAATAGCAAATCTATAGGCAAACAAACGGGTTTCCTTAGCTGATAATCCGTAACACATATTTGCGGCAGTAATCAAGTATTCACTAAGCAACTGTTCTTCGTCATCCGAAAATATTTGGGAAAATCCGTGATGCCTCTCAAAGCTAAAACTTACTTTCTGCTCCTCATTGGTATTTTGATATTTTGCAATATATCTCTGTAAGGCAGATTTGGATACTTCAAATTGACCGGCGGCCTCCCTGATTTTAATATTTTGGTTAATAACAGCTAAAACAGCTCTCTTCATTTTGTCTGCATTTTCCGCATGAGCTTGTTTACTCTCTTTGTAAGATTTGTTGTTTTTTCGGGGTCTTTTTTTATCGCTCATTTTCTGTAATCAAAACAAAAACAGTTACCCACGTATTATGTATCAACTTTATGCCAATTTAAGTTTTAAATGTTGTGGTAATTCTAACTAAAAATATATATTTTATTATCTTATTCCATGCTTTCGAACACGTAACGTGAGATAATAAAAAGCAAATTCAGCATTTTTACTCTGGCAAACCATAAAAATATCCATTAATACACACTTATAAACCGTCGCGTCGGGTGTATAGTGGGACAGACCCAGTATGCACCATATGCTTTTGTCCCACTATACAACACTAGACTTATTTTAGGTTATGCCTCAATTTTTTTAACAAAAATGTAATTACAAGCAATATATGTCCAAACTTACCTTTAAAACATTTTGGGCACTATGTATACGAATATTCACAAACTAATTTTAATAAACAAGGGTAATATTCTACCCGATTTCAACAGGAAACTAAAAACTTTATGACTGCAAATTCACGCGTTCGCCGGTTTCAGACATACTGAACAATTTGCTGATAAATATTTATAGCTACCAATAGAGGGCAGTGCATGAATATATTCCTGTATTTAATTCCGAATTAATTACTTCGTTTAGTTTGCGGGAAATTTAAATTGTCCCAGTATGGAACCTGTCCCAGTATACAACAGTCTCCCCTAAGTAGTTTTGATATTGATACACACCGCCATTTTGCTATATCATGTTCAATCGTACTAACGCTTTTTCAGTTTGCCTCTAAATCACACTTAATACTTGCAAAACATTTTAAATTAATCTAATAAGTACTTTTTCATGCTGATTTTTTAAATATTTTACTAAACCGCCATTTTGTTTTGCTATATTGGATTCGTACCAAAATATTATCAGTTCACTACTATGTAGCGCCTGATTTTTGCGCGCAATTTGAGGTAAATTGAATAATTAGTTTTTTAGTAATACCTTTTAACGTTTCACTAGGTCGCCGTTTTCTTCCGGCATATTTGATTTTTACCAAAATGTTACCAGGCTATCCTCATATGACACTTAGTTTTTGACAAACATTTCTGGTAACCAGTTTTAAGCTGACACGAACGGAAAGGCAGACAGACAAATAGACCGACAGACAGATCGACGGAATTGATAAAACATATTTTTTGGCATCTATGGCACCATTTTATTCCACCATCTTGAATTCGTACCACAAAAGTTCTTCTATAACCAGAATTAGTTATGGCAAAAAATTTGAAATTAATCATTTAAGTAGTTTTTCAGTTGAATTTTTAAATAATTTATTAAACCGCCATTTTGTTTCGCCATCTTGAATTCATAGTCAGTTCAGTTCCAGCAGTTGTACGAGGCGGTTGTGTTTTCGCTCGTATATTGTTTTGCCGGTACTTGAACGTTTGTTTGGTTTTGGTTTGAACTGTTTTGATTTCAATTTGTTTTTTGTGTGCTTTGACCCGATCATCAGTTCGTCGTTTGCTATAAACTAAACTTGACCTTGTTTACCCGAATCCGGTTATTAGTTATAGATATTGTTTGTGCGTGACATTTAAAGATTTTGATTTATCAACTGGAAATATTTACATAATATTTACATAAAATTTATCTACATCTTTTTTTTAATTTTCACTTTTTTTGTTCCTTTGAAAATTTTAATTTTTTATTTATTTATAAAATGGCTGAATTTAAGTGCGATTCTTGCCAAAAATTCGTTTCGGAAAAAGACGGTTACAGAATTCGCTGTAGTGGGGAGTGCCGAAGAGATTTTTGTATGGTCTGTACAGGACTGGATAAATCCGCGGCAAAAGTGCTCTACAAACAAAAATTCAACAACATAAGATTTTTTTGCACTGTTTGCGACTCTCCAACTCTGAAATATTTGCATGATAAAATATTAGATCTTCAAAAGACTCAAATCTCTTCAGAATATCTCGAAGCCCTGGGTTCCTGCTTAAAGAAAAACAACGACATCCTTCCGATCATTGGCGAAATTTACGACATCTTACTCAATCATGACTCCAAATGGAAGATACTGCTAGAAAAAATTGAGGATATTCACAGCCTCCATTCTGGAATATCTGACAGTATACAAGAATCCTTATTTAAATCCATTAAAGAAATTAGGCAGGATACTTTCAATCTATCATCTATTTTAATGGAATCTCAAATGAATCTGTCAAAGTCCAGGTGCATGATTCATCGAAGGAGCAGTTGACTAAAGAGATGGCTGAGCTGAGGCATAGTGTAAAACAAATGGCACTTACCCTGGAGAAGCTTGCTGATAAGCCTAAACAACAATCAATAAAGAAGATATACATATATAATATGACATATACTATATATATACATATATAATATGACGCGAAAAGAGGATCTAGCACCCTCTAGAAAATTGACCAATAGTAATTTTAATCTTTTTTTTCTTAATATTCAGTCCTTAAGACATAAAACAGACGAATTATATCTTTTGTTAGAAGAGCTAAATTTTCCAGATATTAGCCAGTCATTGCCATCACTGAGCACTGGTGTGTTTTGAGGGGCTAAATATCAATCAACCTGTTTTTATTAAAAACTATACCACAATTGCCAGATTTAATAGAACTACTTTAACTCATGGAGGCACCATGATAATGTCTTTAAACAACGATTTTTCCGAAATATCAAAGTATAATCATTTATTATCTGAAAAAGTATTTGAATTTTCTATCGTTTATCACAATACTTATGACCTTTATATTATTTGTATTTATAGAACACCTGATGCTGATGTGCAATTATTCTGCCATAACCTTCTAAGTTTGCTCGAGTCCCTTCCTGTAAAAAGCAAATTAATCTTATGTGGCGATTTCAATATTGACTTTTCCAGTCTTTGAGTCATTAGGAATTGCCATGCACGTGAACTCACCAACCAGAATTACTAAGACAAGTGCCAGTACTATAGATTACGTTGTGTCTTCTTTCGATCCTAGCTCCGTCGAATGTAATGTCTTAAGTCCAGGTTTCTCCGATCATGAAGCAATTTTCACAAAATTTTCAATTACATCCAAAGCCAAAAATTCCTCTAGACAAGTAGGCCGTATTTTTTCGGTTAGAAATTTCATTAATTTCAAACACCTATGTCAAATAACTGACTGGAACTCTCACACTTATGATGTCGACACTGAATTTTCTCGTTTTATAAAAACTCTAACTAATATAGCTTCTGAATCTTTTCCTCTTAGGCCTATCAAAAATAAAAGAAGTAAACCGTGGTCCACTAAAGGTTTACGTATATCTTCTAAGAACATGCGGTCACTATCTCATTTAAAGAAATTTTCGGACAGTGTCTTTTTTCATAATTATGTAAAATCATACAGAAAAATTTATCCTAAGACTATTAAAGCCGCCAAAGATATTTATTACAATAATAGACTTTCTAACGCCAAAAATGTAGCTAAAGAAACCTGGTCTATCGTAAATGATTTAAGAAACAAAACTCCTTTATCCAACACTATCCTTACCTCTCCTAAGGACCTAAACAATTATTTTGTAAATGTAGCCAAAGATTTGACTAAATCCGTATCTCAATCTAATGACCCAATTTCATATCTCTCTAATCATAGGGTAAACCTGCACAGTTTCTTCTTTTCACCAGTAGTTTTATCAGAACTTCGCAGTACAATTAATGATATCAAAAATAAATCTTCCTCGGGAATTGATGGGTTTACTTTAAAAATGTATTCAGGTCTGCCAGAGTGCACTCTAGAGCATCTGACTGCTTTGATAAATATGTCTTTCCAAAATGGTACTTTTCCAAGCTGCCTTAAAACTGCAATAATCATACCTCTTCACAAAGGAGGTGTTTCAGAAGAAGCTTCGAACTATCGCCCAATTGCACTTCTCCCTACGCTATCTAAGATCATCGAAAGACTGGTTAAAAAAAGGCTTTTATCATTTCTGTCTAGATATGAAATACTTACAAAACATCAATTTGGATTTTTAAGTAACAAATGCACAAGCGATGCTATGTTTTCCCTTCTTAATAGAGTTTACTCCAGCCTAAACAACCATCACGCTACGGCAACAATTTTCTGTGATTTTTCCAAAGCTTTCGATTGTGTGAATCATAATATATTAACTAACAAGCTGCAGTACTATGGATTTAGAGGGGCTCCTCTCGATTGGTTTAAGTCATATCTTAGCAACAGAAATCAAGTTGTGAAAGTTGACAACAGGATGTCTTCTTGTAGGCCAATGGAATATGGAGTGCCTCAAGGCTCGGTACTAGGCCCTATCTTGTTTCTTCTGTTCATAAACGACATGGCTAATTTAAACATTAGTGGAAAAATATGTCTCTTTGCGGACGATACCAGCTTTACGTGGAGCCACCCAGATGTCACGGACCTACATAGGATTGTATCTAATGACCTAATCACCATTAAATCCTGGTGCGATTCTAATTTCCTATGTTTGAACATCTCTAAAACGAAAGTCTTGTCTTATAAAAACACGCTGCAACCTTTTGACCTTAATGGCACCACTATTGATGTCGTAAACTCTGTAAAATTTCTAGGGCTTCTTGTAGATGATTCTTTAAAATGGGATCCACATATCGACGCTTTATCAAGGAAGTTGGGTTCTGCTTGCTTTGCGTTAAGATCTGTTTCCGAGGAACTTAGCTTTTCTACCTCTAGAACTGTTTATTTTGCTCTTGTTGAGTCGCACCTCAGATATGCTATTCCATTCTGGGGTACATGTTGTGCGACTCAATTTGATCGAATTTTTATACTACAAAAAAGAGCTGTTCGTTTCCTACTGAGACTTAACAGTAGAACTCACTGTCGAGATTTCTTTAAAAGATATAAAATACTAACCCTTCCTTGCTTATTCATTTTGGAATCGGTTTGCTTAATTCGTAAGCATGCACCTGCTCTATTAGAGAGACCTTCTCACAACTACCCTCTCAGAAACACTGAGCACGATCTCTATCTTCCAACCCCACACTCAGAGTTAATTAAAAGATCAGTAATCTACAATGCAAAAAAAAATGCATAATCACCTGCCATTTAACATCAAATCCATAATATCTCTGACTTCATTTCGCAAGGCTTTGAAGTCATTCTTACTGGAAAGCGCCTTCTACACCGTGAACGAGTTTTACAACACATAAATTTATCCTTATGAACCCCTAGTGTGATAGCTGCCATTACCAACCATTTTTACCGAATTTTGTATATGTATTTTTTTAATTGTTTCGTACTTATTTATTTTTTATTTTTTACTTTGCTTTTTTATTTTTTTTTACATTATATTTATGAAAATGTTTATAACATAGTACGACTGACAAAGTACATTTCTAATGTACTTCTTTTAGGATTCTATTATATTAATATTCTAAATTCTTGATTTAAATATTATTTTTCTATAATATTTATGATGTGTTTTTGTTTTGTTTTGTTTGCTAATTTTGATGTTTGCAAACTATTTTTTTTACAACAGCTTTGTCCACAAAATTGTAAAATTTTTTTGACAATAAAGCATTTATTTATTATTTATTTATTTATTTATTTCATACCAACGTTTCACCAGTTAATTCCTACATAATTCTTGATTTTTGTGCAACATTTGAGAAAAAATGGATAAGCAGTTTTTCAGTAATAATTTTACTAGACCACCATTTTTTTGCCATATTGGATATTTACCAAAATGTTACCAGGTCATCCCCATACGACCCTTCATTTTTTACTAAAATTTGAAGTCAATCGGATAAGTAGTTTTTTAGCTATTCTGTGAAAAGTTAGACTGATAGACAGACAGTCCGAAATTAATCATTTAAGTAGTTTTTCAGTTGAATTTTTAAATAATTTATTAAACCGCCATTTTGTTTCGCCATCTTGAATTCATATCAACGTTTCACCAGTTAATTCCTACATAATACTTGATTTTTGTGCAAAATTTGAGAAAAAATGGCTAAGTAGTTTTTCAGTTTACTAGGCCACCATTTTTTTTGCCATATTGGATATTTATCAAAATGTTACCAGGTCATCCCCATACGACCCTTCATTTTTTACTAAAATTTGAAATCTATCGGATAAGTAGTTTTTTAGCTATTCTGTGAAAAGTTAGACCGATAGATATACAGTCCGATAGAATTGAGAAAACATGTTTTTAGGTACCTAGGGACCCTGAATCATAAATTTCTGACAAAATCTCGGAGGTTGATTTTTTTACGATTAAAATACTTCCCTTTTCCTAGGGAAGTAAAAAGATTATCTAGCAGAAACTCTATTTATACCTACTTAGGTTATTGTAAATACCTTACGTTCAGACAAAATAAACGTTTCCAATGCAAAATTAAATCATTAAAGCAGAGTAAATCTACTGATGAAGAGCACGCAATCTTTTAAATCGTCTTCGGTTTATATTAGCAATAATACGAGTTATTAGTTTATGCAAAGCAAAGTGCTGGGCGTAACACACGCAAAAAAAATGAAAAGAAAATTAGTTTGCTTGCAGTGCCGTAATAACATACCATAATTGGACCGTAGTGCCATTTTAAAAATATTAAAAACCACATGGTGAAAGGGAAATAATTGCAAATAATTTTAAAATACTGGAAAGTACAGGTCACTTTATGCAAAGAGATCTTACATAACCGGAAGTCAAAGCTCTAAAATTTCTGAAAAAAAAGGTAAACATGGAGCTTCATTTGTTGTAATTGCATACTTATGATTTTATATATTTCATTATTCAAGACTATTGGTAATACTATTATTAGTGTAATAATTAATTTTTTTTAAAGCTGCAAATTAAAAAAAAATATAAGGTGTTCAATTTATTATTTCGGAACCCTTAATCCGGGAACAAGAATCGAATCTCATCTGCCCCTGAAGTTGTTTTTCTGCAAATTGCTACTGGAAACAGATCAGAACATTCCATTTTTGCGCAAAAAAAACTGATTTATTTGTATTTAAACTGTTGGACACATCAAGTGCACCAACGAAATTTTTGGTTCAACTTTAAAGTGGCATATCTCAGAAACTAAAGAAGATATCGCGTAGCGCTTTTTAGCTGGTTATGGGCAATTTCTTCTAGAATAGACCCAATGGGTTGCTGTTTTAGCGATGCCATACATTTTATTATACAGAGAGGTTTTAAAAAACGATGGGATTTTTGCAAAATTTCGTCTAAGAGACTAAGAGACAATAATGGAAAAAGTGTATAAAACTTTTTTTATATCTTATAGGATGATTTGGAAGAGCATTTAAAAAATAATTTAGAAATATGATTTTTTTATTGAAAAGAGTCAATCATTTTACGTTTTACCCTGTAAGTTCTTAATATTACATTACTTTATTGACATTATCCTGGTGATACGTTATACAGGGTAACGAAAAGTTGAGGAAATTTAATTTAAAAAAAAACCTGTTAGTTTGAAACTTTTGAATTTAACGAATTTGAACGTACCAATGCACAAACCAAATATTCTTTTTTAGATTTTAAACAAACATTTTTCTTCTATGGGCCAAGGTCTCGGGACGGTTAGGGCATTTTCTTAGAAACTCGACAAACAAGCGAATTACACTAATATACGTTTGGCTTGTATTCTGACGCATAAAAAACACCGTAAGGCATAGTGCAATTTTAATGATCTTTCTAGCATTGCGAACCCTATATACAAATTTTAGTGAATGGTTTTATAAGCAGACAAGTATTTATTATCGAGGGCCCAAAGTGGTAAGTCTACAGGGTGAGTCAGAAAATCCAGTACGTAAGGCAAGACCAGCTTCCATAAGAAGTCATTGAAAAGAAAACACTATTGATAACTATTTCTAAAATTTAAGGGTTTCATATTTTTGGATAATATGCTAAAACAAAACACAATAATACCGAATTTCTAGAATACCGGTTTCCATGGTAACAAATATCAACTTTATTTTTTATGGAACTTTGTATTTTAACTTGAATTTGTGTTTCAAATTCTAGACATTTTGTGTTACATCTCCTATAACTAAATTCAACAGGTTTTTACAAAATGGCGTCTGAAAATTGACATATTTAAAATTTTATAAAGCTGTAAATGCTAGGCGGCTTAGCACTTCCAATCCGATTTTTTTGCGATCTATCTATTCACATTAACTGACATTATATCCGGAAATAAAATACATAATGACGAATCTTACTTTTTATTGATTTCCAGTTATATTTAGGTTTTTGAAAATTTTCGAAATAATTATCAATAGTGTTTTTCTTTTCAATGACTTCTTATGAAAGCTGGTCCTGCCTTACGTAGTGGAATTTCTGACTCACCCTGTAGAGTTACCACTTTTAAGCCTTCGATAATAGATACTTGTCTGCTTATAAAACAATTCACTAAAATTTGTATATAAGGTTCCCGATGCTAGTAAGATCATTAAAAGTGCGCTATGCCTTATGGTATTTTTTATGGATCAGGATACAAGCCAAGCCTATTTGTGTAATTCCCTTGTTTGTCAAGTTTCTAAAAAAATGCCCAAACCGTCCCGAGACCCTGACCCATAGAAGAAAAAAGTTAAAACCAAATAAAGAAGTTTTTTTTTTGCGAACGCACGTTCAAATTCGTTAAATTGATATTTTTCAAATTGACAAGTTTTTTTTTTAAATTAAATTTTCTCAACTTTTCCCTTACCCTGTATAAACTTTTTTTTTAATATCGTAAAAGTATTCGGCCTAAAGGAAAAGGAAAATTTAAGTAACATTAAAAAGTTACAGGGTGAAACGTAAAATGAATGACTCTTTTCAATAAAAAAATCATATTTCTAAAAATGGAAGCGATATCGAAAAACCAATAAAATTGTTTTTTTAAATACCCTCCGAAATCATCCTATAAGATATAAACAAAGTTTTATTTATTTTTTCCAAGATCATCTCTTAGAGGAAATTTTGCAAAAATTTCATCGTTTTTAAAATCACCCTGTATAAATAAAATGTATGGTATCCGGAAAACCGCAGTCCATTGGGTCGATTCTACGAGAAATTGCCCATAATACGTTCGAAGGCGCATCGCGATATCTTTTTTAGTTTCTGAGATATGTCACTTTAAATTTGAACCAAACATTTCGTTTTGTGCATTTGATGTGTCCAGCAGTGTACTTGGATTAATGTAAATTTCTATTTATATTCAGGCAAAATAAATTTTCCAATACAATCTTTTAAATCATCTTCGGTTTATATTAGCGAGAGTATGAGTTAACAGCTTATGCAAAGTAAAGTGCTGGCCGTAACACACGCAAAAAATTGGAAGAAAAATAAAGTTACCTTGCACTGCCATAGTAACATACCGTAATTGGACCGTAATGCCCTTTTTAAAAATGGGACCACTTGTCAATATAATACAGGGTGAAAGAGAAATAAATACAAATAATTTTAAAATACTAGAAAATATGGGTCACTTTATGCAAAAAGATCTTGCATAACCGGAAGTCAAAATTTCTGGGAAAAAGGGTAAACATCATTAAGTAAACATTTTATTATTCAAGATTAAAGTAAATACCTGCAAAAATATGTTCAGGCAAAATAAACCTTTCCAATTCAAAAATAAATCATTAATACAGAGAAAATGTGCCGATGAAGAGCACGCAATCATTAGTTAGACCGTCGGTATCGTGCCACTTTTAAAAACGCCTTTCCAGAATAATACCGGGTGAAAGGTAAATAATTTTAAATAGTTTTAACAGTAGAAAGTACGCCTCATTTTATGCAAAAAGAGCTTATATAACCGGAAGTCAAAGCTTTAAAATTCCTGAGAAAAAAGGTAATCATGAAACTTTATTTGTTGTAATTATTTTGTTGATTTTATTATTCTAGACTATCAGTAACATAGTTTGTAATTTAAATAATTAATATCCTATAAAGATGCAAATTTAAAAAATATAATAAGGTTTTGAAGAATCCTCAATCCGGGAACACGAATTGAACCTCACAGCTGCGGCTGCAGTTGTTTTTCTCTAGATTGATGCTGAAAATATTGGACTGAAACATTCCATTATTGCACAAAAAACAATTTTATTTCTATCTAAACTGCTGGCCACTTGAAACAGTTCCCCTGCATTTTTTGGTAAAATTTAAGATCGAATATTTTCAAAAGAGACGAGATACTGAGGTGCGGTTTTCAGCTGTATTTTGCAAATTTTATTACATATAATCGATGTTAGGCGTAAAACTTACCTAAGCTTAAAAGTTATTTATACAGGGTGTTAAACAAGACTCTGCAAATTTTTCAATTTTTTATTTGTTCCGTAAATCTACAAAAACAGTTTTTTAGTTCTAATTGTTACATTAGCGCAATCCTTTGTGAAATTGAAAAAAACAATTTCAAACTTTTTTTATAATTTTTAATATTTTTTGGGATATGATTTTTTTGTCAAGAAATTTAATTTTTCTACATAATAAGCTGTAATTTTTATTAGCCATTTGATGTAAAATTTTCTTGCTAGAGGGCCCTTAAGTCATATTTTTTTTATAATGTACATATATATTTTTTTATATATATAATTACAAAAATTTAACAGATATCGTCCCTATTATACCTATGTGTTTTATATATTTTATTTATTTATATATATATATATATATATATATATATATATATATATATATATATATATATATATATATATATATATATATATATATATATATATATATATATATATATATATATATATATATATATATATATATATATATATATATATATATATATATATATATATATATATATATATATATATATATATATATATATATATATATATATATATATATATATATATATATATACATATATACTTCAAAAGTTTTATAAAATCTGTGGGGCATTAATCAATAAATATGATGGATCGATAGCAGGATTCTCAACTAGAACTGGAAAGATCTAAACCACCGAATCTCATTAAAGAGAGAGTAGAGGTTTAGAATATTTTCGAGATTGAGAAATTACAAAAGCATAAAATATGGGTCGAATCTCAAAATCCAATTACAGGATACTACTACACCTCTAAAGTTGGTTCAAGGACTGTTGGAATGTGTGCCCATGTTGCAGCAATTTTATGGTATCTGGGGTATGCAAGAAACCAGATAAATATAAAATAACCTTCCGCCAAAATTGTGCAAGATATCTTGATACGGAGCTTATCCAGATATGCCATATGTAATTACCTAAATAGGTAAAAAATAAAAGTTATTGTTTTCCATTTAAAACCTATCCTGCAGCAGGCAGTTTTGTGGCTCTTTCTTAACTTTTTCCGTCACATTTAGATTTTATTAAGATTAACAATTACAATTTTTGCAGTTATTTTGTAACAGCATTTAAAGGCACGCATATAAAATAATTCGAATATACCCGTAAGATCATCTATTGGGTGTCTCAAAATTGCAACATTTCTTGTTTTCCTAATTTAATATATATTTTTTTTAAATTCACTGTGATTAGTTTTTATTTCAAAAATATTTTGATTCTAAAAACCGTTACACTAATGATGCAAATACTTTCTAATTTCCATATAAAAAATCCAATTTTATTACCTTAACTCAGCTGGCTAACACCACACTTATAAACCCTAGTACCGCCTACGATATTCGTAATAAGTATAACAATCCAAAAAAATATATATGCTAATGTAGGAGCTAAATTAGGCAGATATAATACGGACGATACCTGTTTAATTTTTAATACTTTTCTGATTTCCAACAGTTTTGAAATACCTTGTACCTAAAATGTAATTTTTTGATTAATATATTAAAATAGCTAAAACACTAGTATAATACGGACGACACCTGTTTAAATTTTATATTAATTATATATAACTATAATTTTTTGCTTTATGTGGTTTTTTTATTTGTTGTAAATGGAATTTCCAGAAGAAAATATATATATATATATATATATATATATATATATATATATATATAAGTTATATTTCCATATATATATATACAACATATAAAAAAATTAGAAAAATTCACCGTGATCCATTTTAATGGGCGGTGTGCCTAGCCTTTAAAGATATTTAAATTTTCTACGAAAAGCTCTCTTGCGGCATATAAATGTTGCTTATTTCCAAATAAATTAGTTGATATTAATTAAAAAATTCAAATAAATTCTTATTTGAATTAGATACTGCAAGGATGATTCTGGAGTATAAAAAAGTTTTAGCTCAAAAGTTGTAGTTGTAGTAACCCTATGAACAAAAATTATTTTCTACGTATTGTCGACATTGTATATTTGAATATTTTTTAAACTACTGACCCTAAATCCAAAATCGAAACTGCATTTTCTTCGTTAGCTCATTATTTATACATTCAATATCTTGATATTTTGCGATAAATGAAGTCGTCGACTTAACAATTTCTATAAACAGTTTAAACCAACTAACATTTGCACAATTTTACAGATAAAACTTTTCTGATGATTTAATAAGATGTGTTCATATTCCAGTGGCGTGGTATGCCTTTTAAAACAGGGTAGGCTATAATAATTTGCTATGTTCTTAAAATTACTTACCCCTTAAAAGTGCTTCTGTCATGCATCAGTACAACAGTTTAAACTTAATTTAGTGACTTAAAACCGCTCTCAAAAAACTAACATTTTTTATAAAAAAAAATGCATTAGTTCTTTGTAAAAAATCAGTATAATAATTTTGTTGATATTAAATTTGCTTACTTTAACAATTAAGGAAATACATGATACATTTTTTTATCTTCATAAAAATTAAGCACTTCGCATGGACTAAGTTAAGAATATTAGGACGAAAAATTTAAAGAACTAAATTAATGTTTCAGTCTGCCAACTAAAAATTGTTCAAGACATTTTTATAATTTTTATAACTACATAACGGGACGAAAAAGAAAGACTAAACTGATCAATTATTGCTATAATAACCTATACTGTGCGTTTCTTTCTATTCCATGCCTATGATTCTTTTAATATACTTGTCGCATTCGTACAAAAGCACTGCTTTTGGTTCCGGTAAGGTTTTTAATGATCATCGAATTTTGCTTGTCTATTGGCTCTTATGGGATGCTTTTGTAGCGGAAGAGTTTTAAATAGTTTAACTTTTTTTTTAATTTTTTATATTTTTAATAATAGATGGTGGATTTTATATTAAATTGATGGAAACAAGACTATAATAATTTAAAATATTTAAGAATATTCTGACAAAAGAAAAACAGATTTTTATTTTCATAGGATAGGCAATGCACGTATAGTGTATGCACGCAAGTGTCATATTCTATGGATTTTTCGAGTTAGATGGAATATTTCTCATTATACCCGAATTTAACAGAATTCGAAAATTGTTTACACTGTCGGACCTATTAATATTTTCCATACGTATGCGCTAATTTTCCTGTACTTATATTTCGCAAGTTTATCAATTGGACCTCAGATCGGTTTTCATCATTTAAATTGCAGGTTCACAGAATGATGTAAGTGTGCATGCAATTTATTGTTGAAATAATCAGATTCATTATCGAGAATTACAGTAATTTACTATGCTTTTATTACAGTTATTTGCCTCGTAAACTGCAAACAACTTATGAATTTATTTTTTAAGCAAATTTTATTGTCTAGGTTATCAAATAAACCTGTCGAAGCCACAAAGTCAATAGATAGATACGTATCTCAAAAAGCTTTTGAAGGATAAAATAGTTCAATACCCAGTATATTAGCAAAAATATTTGGCTATGTCTGCTTATTTGCAAGTTATGTTAAAGATAAAGTTTGGAGTTTATATTTTTAAAGCTTCTAATTGACAATCTTGTCAAAAGTCACAAAATAAACTGGATGATACTGATTAAAATGCTTACTTATCAATGTACCCTAATTAATTTTTCTATATTTCTTCTTACGTTTCTCATCATCATCTTCATTATTTGACTACTACATACATTGTGTGTCCTAGACGTTTTTACACAGATATATGAAATCTAAAATTTATCGCCACAGCCAGAGGCATTATTTGAAAGGTGATTTTAGCGTACATCTTACTGATAGACCGCGCCACCACCTACCCATTCAATTGTGAGCGTATTAAAAGGTATTAAAAAAATTGCCTCTTCTTGGGATCAAGCCTTAAGGATCAGCGTTCTAGCGTATGCCCAACTAGGCAACTTCGGTGGCAGTGGTAAATTGAAGTGGCAAATCCATAATATTTTTTTACTTTTCTTATGCGCATTTTTATATTTTGGCTTTAACGGTGATGCTTTCGCGTTGCCATGCCATTGTTCTAACCTGCTTCCTATCCTATTTAAGGAAAACCATATTTTTGATGAGAATTTTGAAATTTTACATGAACGAAAAGGTAAAAAACTTAATTTACTCAGAAGTATGGAAATAAACAAACATATAAGTAACAACACCTTATTGAACGATCAATAGTTAACAAGCAAACATCTAACTATATTTATTATATATCTCTCAAAATTTTAGTTTTTACATTCATTTATTCACCTAATTGGCAAAAAATAAACTGTACATCTCGAATAAATATTTTACTTGACCGCAAACCGCTTTGACTTTGCTGGAGGTGCTATGTTTAGTTTACGATTTTCCTACTAAGTTGCTATGACAACGCGTACGTGATGACGTCTAGCCCAGCGCCATACAACGCTCTCGCTCGGTGAATTGCAGGAGCAGTACACTACACCCATGTGTCGTTCACGTTGCGGTGGTTGTTTACTTTTATTTTCGCGGACTTCGCTGCATCCGGTGAGTTCCTTTGCAGTTAACTTGACTGTTTTGTGTTATATTTATTTATGGTGTTGTTACAACTTCAAATTCGAAGTTAGTAAATGTGATTGTTTGAGACTGGAATAAATTAAAAGACATCTTTGAATTTATTACAAACTGTGACAAATCTGATGATTTTCTCAATCACAGAAATACTATTTGACGTTCTTCAAAAAAAATCGCTTGACATTCATTTGTGCATATCCAATATAAAACGCTGCCGTGAGGCGCTCTGTAAAAAAAGAAATAAATATTTTTTTAATACCATGTTTATATAAAGCAAATTCTATTACACAAATAAATCACTACAAACATGAGCTTGCTAAGCTTTCACCTGAAGAAATTAGGGCTAAGTATAGAACCCTTTTTTATGAAATATTGGACCATATTTTATTGGAAATGACACTAAGATTTCAAGACTGTGAAAAACTTACATTTTCATGTTTGGCAGGTTCTGCTAAATTTTCCGAATATAGTTTAAACTTTCCGACTGGCCCGTTTGAAAATTTGTTACAGTTATATGGGGAAATATTTTCTAAAAGTCAACGACTTAAAAATGAGCTTGGTCTTATGTTTGCCAATGAGAGTAATTGGAATATATCGCTGCAAGAACAAGTGAAAAAAATTAATAAAAATAAATATATTTTTACTGAAGCATATAAATTGTTTTTCCTTATTTTGACAATACCGTCGATAAGTGCTTCAGTGGAAAGAAGTTTTTCTTGCTTCAAATGTGTAAAAACTTATTTAAGAAATACAATATCTCAAGAAAGAATTACTTCTCTTGGCAATATTTCAATTCAAAAGGAATTTCTGGAGGAGATTAGGGCAACTCATCCATTTTATGAGGATTTTATAAATAAATTTGCTGCTATGAAGGGTAGGAGAATTGATTTAGTATACAAAATTTTGGTAAGTCGTAAAAAATATTCTACCCCCTCCACATATAAAAAAATTCGGAAAAAAATATATTGCGATATTTTCTTGCTTCATTTACTTCACTTACTTTTTAACCCGCGAGGCGCCGCTGTAATATCCCCAATTATAAAACCGGATTCAGTTATTTAATGCCTACAGTTTGAAATCCACTTTTATTTAAGATCTAACATCTGATGAATCCACAGTGTTGGAAAAACAATTATCATGTGTTTTATTTTTTGTAAAATAAATTAAGTGGAAATTTTAAAGAAGTGTTTTCGTGAACCTGGTACCTTTCTAACAAAATAGCCATTGTAAATTGTATCAAACATACAAAACTAGAGTTAAAATATTATAACCTAATTAAAAAAAATGGACACCCAGTCAAAGATTTGAGCCACAGACTTACTGGTTCGAAGTCCGCTATATCAAGCAGGCTACGAAGCTAAGGCTAGATGACATATATATGCAGCAGTTGTTAATATAATCTCGTTTCAAGTAAGTCCTGTGAAACAAGTCCCTAAATACTAATTGATTTGTTTTATGTTAAGATCTAATATGTACAAGTATGTATATCAATTTTTCATACACTTACCGTGGATAGAGTTTGCGGTGGAATGTTGAAGAGAATAGAGATACTCCATATGAGGAGGCAGCCGGTAGGCGGGGTGCAACTCCCTGCTTAGGAGTATACTGCTACCGGGGCTAGCACCAACACTGCAACAAGAAAAAAAATAATTAGATTAAAGAAAAAAATTAAAAATATGCTCGAACGCTAACCAATTGGCTCATTTTGCATTTTTTACCAAAAATTCTGAAATAGCATGTTTATATTTAGCATATATATCACTTAATATATCCGTTATTTTTTAATGAATCCTTTTGATGTTTGATGTGATTCTCTGGCGTTAAAAAGCCCACGTTTTCACCGTGTGAAACACGCTACATCTCATAGGCGTAGGTTTTTATAGGGACGGAAATGGCACTTTTTCTAAAGTGAACTCCCTGTAGGAAAAACATAGATTTTTCAAATTTAATATCAACTATAGATTGTTGACTACCTAAACATTCAAATGTCAAGTTTGGTAACAAAATAATAAAAGTCCTTTTGATCTCACCCTAGAAAATCTTCAAGTCTATTTTTAATGACCATAATCTATCATTCTAAAATATTTTTAGCGATGCACTTCTTAACAAAATCGGTGACAATATCGTTATTTTAAATAGAATATCCTGTATATAATTCAATTTTCAGATTCTTTATATATTTCTGAACAACTTTTCTAAATTCATACCTATATCTGTCTGTAGCCGGTCTTTTTTACCGAAAAGGGGACTTCAAAAAAATTTTAATTTCTCCTAACTAATTTTAAGCTGAAAATTGGGTTAGGATACAACAATATATAAAAATACTTTGGGCATTTAATGATTTGGTCATATCTTAGTCGAAACATACAGAAGAGGGGTCCAGAAATAAATGTTCGATCAATCGATTTTTTAAAATGGGACACCCTGTATATTAATACTGATTTAAAAAGTTGAAAATAATAGCTATTTAACAATGTATACTTTGCCTATTTAGCATGTAGTTTTCCACGAGTTCTTTTCAAAGGTTCATTCTTTCGTTTGATTCTGAACTAATATTGCAATGACAGAGAATAATAATTGCTCAAATACGGCTATAATGGATTAATTTATCATGTATGGATAGTGTGATAAGATTATCAGCAGGACGTGCAAAAAATTGAACGAAATGTATCCAGATTTATCACAAATGAATATTAAGACATTTATTGGAATCCAGAATAGTTTCAGAAATTTTGATTCAACTTTAAAAGCATCAAGAAATTTGCCCAGACGACTTTTTGACAAAGTTTCATGCCTATTCCCACTCTTCCATACCTAGCGCTGATGAAGATTTGGGACATAATATTTTCAGCTATACAAAGAATTTTGGAAAAATATAATATGCACGACTACAAGTTTCAGGCTCTCAAACCTCCGTCCTCGGTCAGCAAAGAGTAGATTTTTGAGAAATGTTACAGGTACAAAGGACGATCTTATTTTTTTACGCAAAATTATATGGACCGATAAACCCACATTTTCGAAGAAAGGTATTTTTAATTTACATAATCGTCATTTATGGGCCAATGAAAATCCGCATGTTACAAAAGAAAAAGGATGTGAAGAAAAATTTAGTTGCAATTTCTTTTGTTTGCTAATGATCAATCAAATACGATATCTGACGAAAAACCCATTTCTAGAAAGCTGCAGATAGGTATAGGGACGTGTTTAGAAAAGTTGCTCAGAAGTGCATATAAAATCCGAAAATTAAAAAATATACAGGGTTTTCTATTTAAAATAACGTTGTTGTCATCAGTTCTGGGTAGTTGCCGCATCGCCAAAAATATTTTAAAATTATTGACCATGGTCGGTTACCTTGACAACCAAAATTTGAATTAAATAGCAAAAACATTTAATTTTTGCAGGAAAGCGGCCTACAAGAAGAAATTGCTTTTGATTAAGTCACCTCTCCTGCCATCGATTTCTGGGCCCCAAAGATCATCGAGGCGATATATTCAAAAACGAATTACATGCTTTCGCCTAAATTCTATGGTCGCAGCCGGAACTCTCCGGAGCCCCAAAAGGTGGCGCTAAGTGTTATACTTAGCCTGTGGAATCTTTCTACTTTGAAATACGTTTTCGTTTATGTCGCATTTCTGAGCACTTGAGATCTCCCTGGATATAAGCCTACCTGATGAGTATAAATCGCAGGAGGGGAGGGGTATCCTGTGACATTATCAAAAGCAATTTCTTCTTGTAGGGCGCTTTCCTGCAAACATTAAATGTTTTTTCTTTTCTATTTATATCCTTTTACGGCCAAGAAATCTGAATAAAAGTGTATGAAAACACATGTTTATTTGTTTATATATATATATATATATATATATATATATATATATATATATATCTTATTTACGAGCACAATAGAAGTATTTAGTTTTATTCTTATTCACAAAGCCATGTTCGATGCAAATGGCGACAGTCGTCTGCGATGTTACTTCTCGAGGGCACTAATGAATTCGAGCGAACTGACACCGCTTTAATTAGATCCCTTCAACACCTCGACGTTTTTTTAAACAAAAGCATTTGCATCGAATTATACAAGCCTCGTCGGGTACGCATCCGTGTTGACTTGGCTGTGGGATTAATTAATTAGAACTGCAAAAGAGGTGGGCAGCAACCGATTATATATTTTTAGGTATTAAAAACACATTTCTAAAAAGTAAGATTGCATCGGATTTGATATTTTTTGTGCGGTTGTTAAAACTGAAAGAATGGTTAATAGTCCCACTTAGTGCTTTTATAATAGATGCTAAACCAAAACTAGATGTTGATGTCCAGTTTTCTATGTATTCTATACTATGTTTAAAAGGCTGTTTGTTTTTCCAGAATACACAGCTATTTATTAACGGAGAAATGTAATTCTTCGCCAAAAGGGTAACCTATATTTACTCAAATATCAAATGATACTGTTTTTATAATAGTTAGTTTTCCCAACTCAGTTTAGTACACAGAAAAAATACACTTTAGCCATAAATTTGCTAACAATCTACAACGTCATGTCCAATTAATAACTAAATTATTATACTTATTATACAGGGTGTAAATATATGTATATATTCTAAAATATCTGTCTAAGAATAAGTAAACAAAAAAGCATATTGCTACTCTACTTAAGCCTTCTTTAAAATTCTTAAATTTTGGTGTAAAACTGTCATTTCTATAAAAAATGCATTTCAGTTGGTGTGAGATTACCACTAACCCATTTGTAGATAGTAGGTTTATAACTTATAAGAGGATATTCGATTCAATTGAAAATATGCTATATTGTCAAAGATACAGCAAATTATGATAGACTAAGCTTATGGTCAAATACTACAATAATTAATGTATAAAATACAACAAAATAACAAATTCCAAGTTATAATACAAAATTAAAATTAGACCTTAATATAATAAAATGTACAGTAAAAATAAACGGAAACGTACTGCTGCGCCAGAAGTTAAACATAATCATTGTAAACTTCTCCCAAACTTATAATACGCTTTCCAGTTTTCCGGTTCGTCTCATCGAAGGCAGACCTCTGTGTTTTTAACATAAGTGGTTCCACGTGTTCGGTTTTGCTGCTTTATTTCGGGGGGAAGCAGGAGACTCAAACGCTCAGAGTGGAAACTAACGACCCCGCTAGAAAGGAAGCAGACGCTGTGAACGTGTGAGGCCTAGTTGTTCCTGTATTCTATCCCGTTCATCTGCCGCAGTTCTACATAGAATATTAGCGTAATGGCCGCTATGCGGCGGGAGTGGGAGGGGTAAGGGGATAGCTTGAAAGAAAAGGTTATCTCGTGAGACCAGTAGTACTCTCAAGGGGCATCTAGTGGAAGCCAAGATGCATTAGAAGAGTTTATTAAGAAAGAGAAATTTAAAGATATTGAAATACACGGGGTGACCGGGAGCTCAGAGCTCGCCATCCGGATATCCCACCAACAACGTCTCCAAACCGGAATAAGGTGTAAATTATCTGGAAGGGTCGCTCCAGCTCTAAATAAGCCCCGGGCGGAGAGCAATCTGGCAAGTTGAGAAGTGAAGTGCCAAAAACATAGATTGAAATTGAAATACGCTTTCGTAAGCACAAGTGCTTTTACTTTTACCCCATTCTTTATATCTTGAGATAGGTGAGTGAACATTTTTCTTCCCACGTATACTAGATATTGAATTTCAAACAAGGGATGGTGAGGTAATTGATAAATAAAGGTCTCTCGATGGGCGGGTATTATATAAATGATACGAAGTGGGGATGTTTCTTTTGTTCTTATGAATCATGGAGACCAGTATAAACAAAGATTTTAAAGTAAAAAATTATCTTGATTTAAACATTGGTCTGCATGGTTCTCTATAAGATAGTAAAGGTATCGCACTGCTCCGTCATGCAAAAGAAATTCCATTTCGCAAGTTTGTCTCTACTGATGAGTGATATATATCATCCGGAGTCCCACTATTAATTTCCTACATTTCCGACACCTATACAAAGTACTTAGCACACAAAATAACAATCAAATGTGTCTGAATATTGTAACAGAATATCGGAGAGTCTTCAGTAAAATAATGTGTTATAATAAAAATGCCTTTATAAAAATGCTTATTAATTATTATTCCATAGCATTTTAATCACTCTACTTATGAAATGAAAATAATTACATTAATACAAAATAATTTATGTTCAATTGTCATTTAACATGATTAATATGTATGTTGAAATATATTATTTTTTATAAGCGTAGGTGGATATCAGTTAGTTAATATTATGATTCCGTTATTAATATGTTATTACGGAATATTAAACCCGTATTATTATCCAGTAAATTACTATTAATACCTTGATTGAGCATAAATTTAAATAATTACCTTAATAGTTAAGATGGGATTAAATCATTTATTGCACTAATTGTTTATATAAGTGAGTAAAAGGGAATGTACTCTAAAACTCCGGTATATTGACTTTATTTTGCATATTTCGTGCGACTGATCATTATATTAATTTTTTTTGTCTATAATAGGATAGATATAGCAAATTTCTCTCGAAAAATGGTTATGTCTGAATGCATTAAAAATACCTGGGTCGATTCAGTTGTGTAGGCAATGTTAACTGCTGCAGGGAGTAAACGGGACAAGCGAATATGTAGTTAAAATATAAATTCGAATATTTTTAAAATGAAAAGCTTACCCAAACCAAAAAGTTATTTATACAGGGTGTTAGACAAAACTCTCCAAATTTTCCTATATTTTAGATGTTCCGAAAATTTACAAAACCGATTGTTAGGTTCTAATTGCTGGATTAGCTCGATCTTTGGTGAACATGTAAAAAACATTTTGAAACGTTTTTTTTTATTTTTAATATTTTTGAGATATGATTTGTTTTTAATTAGATTTTTCTTACATATTAAGGCATAATATTTTCTAAGCCGTTTGCTAGAGAGCCCTCACGTCTTATTTTTTATAATCTGTAGGGTCTGCACTACGCGGAAAATATACAAGGTGTACAAAAATATCTTAAGATTAGTTAAAAACCTTGCGATTCCAAAGATTATGTACACAACATGATGATTTCTTAATCAATGCCCTGTAGGAACTTAAATTTAAAAGTTCTCCAAACGGGTTTTTATTTTCTCTCTAACTTAAATAATTCATTTTGAAATTGTTTATGTGCTGGTTTGAAATTTTTTTCTAGTCAACATTAATTTTTTCATTGACATTTTATGGTATGGCGATATAACATTATGACGAGTCTACAAGATAGGTCTAAAATATCAATAAATAATTTTTTTTTGACGCCATATAAAGCTTTTACACGTTTTATGAGCCTAACTTCAACAATGGTCCACGTATTACCTTATAAAGGAATATATGTGACAAAATTTGTACGTAGGTACAATACAAGTGATAAATGCATATAAATTCACAGTCTTAAGTGAGATTTAATCGAAAATGATCGAGAAAAAAATGTCAAGGCGTGCCCACCGTATCTGTGAGTAGTGTCCACTTAATCTGAAAGTGAATCAGGAACGCTTTTATGGGGACAAAAAGGCAACGTTTAAAATTTAAGAGGCTATTCGCGATCGAGAGTACCATGTTGGAACCATCATGAATATGTAAAATCCGCCGATGGTCGATTAGGAAACATGACCGCAAGCATTTTTGCACGGCCTTAATTTCGATCTTAAAATATAGCCATTTTACGGTAATTTTATTGCAAAAAGGAAAACATATGCATGTAAAGGATGGGTCTGTTAGTAATAGTCAGGTAACAGTTTACAGTTGAAATTTGTAGTCAATAAGAAGAGAGTTCGTGAACAAAAACTGCAGTTTTTTAATGGCTCACATTTCAATATGATGTAGAATTAAGGGTGTACGTTAGTCAATACCCACTCGCAAGGTCAGGTAGTAGGACACTAAAAACTATTGGGTTTGTTTCATAATCGAGCACTGACGTCTCTGAATTTTAGTTTTTCCCTTCCTACGGCCGGCGCTATGTCCATTTTTGCAAATATTTTGTCCACAGAACGATAGAGGGGGTTAAGATCTATAGCTCACCTAAAACATTACCTGCTACGTCAGTTCTTTAAGGCCCTAATGGCAAAAAACTATATCTCAGGAACGGTGCGGCCTATCGGCGCCAAACTTTTTTTAAACTGCTTATGACATCATCTTGCTTCAGCTCCTGCCCAAAATTACAGTATTGACAAATGATGGTTGGTTTTTGATGACACGTGATATACCTTATTATTATATTATATACAAATAAAAAAAACAGTCAGACCTCAGTTCAATGAAACAGTCACCAGTCGCTGACAATGTTACGTGTTGTCAAAAATCACCTGTCAACCATCATTTGTCAAAACTGTCATTTTTGGGCAGGAACTGAGGTAAAATGATGTCATAAGCGGCGACGATATGGGCCGCACATTTCCTGAGATACAGTTATATTGTTATTAGGGCCTTAACCAAGTAACGTAGCAAGTCGGGCTTTAGGTGATCTGTGAAAAAATATTTGTGAAAAGATGTAGGTTTAGTTTTCTGTCGTGATCTCTCGGGCAAAAGAAAAAGATTTAAGCTAATATGTTCTGGTTATATATCGATTGATTCTTCAAAAACCATCGTAGACGACACAATCGCATCATTATCTTAAATGTTTTAAAATAAAACAATAATATTTCAGTCAAGGTCTATGCCTAAAAATAGAGCAACTGTATTTTGAAACATAGAACTTTTAAAATGTACAGGAATGTTGATGCTTTATTTGAAAAGCGTTTAAGAATCCCTCAATAAGACTATCAAGTTTTACGTAAAACGGATATCATTTTTATTTTCATGCTTTGAATGTTTAACATGAAGTGAAGAAACCAAAAGCCATGAAGGTCAGGCTATGCCTGTTACCTTTGGATATTTATGTAACTGTGGTAAACTTTGATATGTTTACAATCGATTGGTTCGACATCACTGCAAGCATGCGAATTTGATATAAATGTCCAATAGATACTAGCACTATTCAAACTGCACTGATTTCTATAACTATAGTTACGAGAGTAATTTTATCACATGTACAGACATAACAGGCAAAATTCTCAGAATCTATACACACAGTAGACCAACACTACTTGCTCTGAAGAGATACAAAATATCCACAGAAATATTATGATTCACTAATAGATATGTCTTAACAAATAGACTTTCTATTTGTTGGGTTAAATGAAACATCAGTGCAGTGATTCCAAAGAAAGTGAAAAATATCCTAGGATATTCATTTGTCATTACCCTCCTAGCCTATTGTCGGTAGCAGCAAAGGTACAAATCATTCACGAAACAATCAATTTAAAAAGCTGAATAATCCTAGGTTAGTCTAGCAACGAGACTACATTGACATCTCTTGTAATTTCGAGGACATGCCACTGAGGAAGTCTGATTAAACGCTGTCAGCTAAGAACATATTTTCACAGTGTAAAGCTAGACGCCACATTGCACTTACTGTGTGATTATCCTGCAGTGTTATCAAGTAGATAATTAATTCTAGAAAAACGCAACTTAAGAAAAGAACCTAACCGCCTTAGGTGAGGACATCCCAGGGAGAGAGGAGAGGGATCAGAATAAATCTGATCTACTGCAGATCTGTGCCTATTCACAGATGGCTCCAAAACAAAAACGGGTGTAGGAGCTGGAATCCATGGAGTAAAGCTGAAGGTTGCTCTGTCAGTAAGCCTGAGCAATAACATCTTAATATTCCAAACAAAAATTTATGCTATCGAATTGTGTACTAGAATGTTGCAGGATTAACAAAATAACATATATAAAATGATAAAAATTTTCTCAGATAGTCAAGCGGCCCTTAAAGCACTTAAAGCGAGTCATTGTACATCCAAAACAGTTTGAAATTACCAAGAGACACTTGTCGGCCTGGGGAGCGTCAATAAAATCGCCCTTATCTGAATACCAGGGCATGTGGGTCAGGAGGGAAACGAATGTGGACTTTCTAGTAAATAAAGGAGCAGAGACAAGATTCGTGGGACCTGAACCAGTTTTAGGAGTAGCCCACGAAACGGCCAAACACGCAATTTTGGACTTGGTTGAGCAAAAAGCTAATCTCTATTGGCTTAGACTGCCAGATCTGTTCCTTGCCAAGGCATTTATCCCCCTTCCCATGAAGAAGAGGATAACAGAAAGTCTGTTTAATACGAACAGAATTAAGCTCAAAACAGCAATAAGCCTATACACTGGCCATTATGGTCTAAGACATCACATGCACAGGATGGGGCTTGGAATCCGAGTGCCGCCTATGTATGGAGGATGATGAGACAGCCAGCCATGTGCTGTTTGAATGCTCGGCAGCTGCTAGGATCATGTTTTCCATATTCGGTAGGGATATTCTGCTGCCCGAGGACTTACTTATCATTGCATTTGGGGAGAATACCTCCCCAAATGCAATGATAAGACTCACTGAGGATTTAGAGTTGCTTGGGGAAGTGTAAATATAGGTGTGAGCCACAATAGACCACAGAGTCGCACTGGAGGGTCAGTGTGATCCACTCGTTTTTAATCTAACCTAACCTAGATCATCACTTTTTTAAATTATCAGGATCAGATTTGAAGATATGAGAATGGTATTTATGGTCCAGGACAGGATGAAGAAGGGACTATGGATGGTACAGCCCCAGGTCCCGTTGTAGACAGGGCAGAAAGCAGGTGCGAGATTTTGGGCAAGAGCAACTTGGCAGGAAAATACAGTCATCAGTTATCTTCAAAGACCGGCCTCGTAAAATCACGCCGGCCTCAAAGGCCTTCAATTATTTAAAGCCCTAGGGCTCCATCAGCGGAATTCAAGTTTTTTTCTTTGTCATGAATTGTTTATGCAAATCCTCACACGGATCGTTGGTGTTTGAAATCCAATATCCAACAATTGAAAGGAATTTATTGGATTCAAAGATCTGATTATTCGTTTGGGTGGCATTGGTATTGAAAAATAACTACTACGATATTATGAAGATCATTGCAAAAAGACCATATAAAAAATTAATACATTTTATGTGGGGTGGTCTGCGAAGTTTTGGATAAGGTTGGTTGTAAAGAAACAGATTATTAATGTGAAAGAGATTAAAAGCCCTGCTTTAGTTTTGTAACAGTGGCTAAAAATGGCTATAGAGATACTAGAAAAGGTAAAGGAAACCTATGTATGGAGCGCTGGAGGAATATTATAAGCAATTTTTTGAAAGAAATATTTCTAGGTGTACTTAATTAAATGCTATAGAATGCGATTAATTTAATGCAGTTTCAAATGCTTTTTATGTAGGAGGTGAAATTTTTTAATCGAATTAATGATAAACTGGAAGTCAGAATTAACTTATAATAGAGTGACAAAGTGAATAAAAAAAAGGCCATAATTAATCCATGGTAAGACAAAAATGAGAGGAGCTGGTTAAGTTTTTTTGGATATGTACTCCAAACTTTAAATGGTTAATCACTGAACAATTTTTGGCCCAAATTTTCTAAACTTTTTAAAAACCAATAAAACTGGATTTTTCTTGTGTATTAACTTAATTTTAATGCGTTTAAGCAGGATATTAAATACTATTTAAACATTGACGGACTTTGTCTAAATGTGGACAATTTTTAAAAACTATTTTTGGAACTGGTTACGTTTGATAATAAATGGTGACTGTTTCTTAAAATCCAAAAGCTCAATAGATTAAAAATAAGTAACGAATCTCTAAATTTAAGTATTAAATTCGAAATACATGAAGAGAGTACCCAGAATAGAAATTATTAAGGAAAAAACAACAAATTGTATTGCCATTAAGCTAGCTGGAGAATAATTTACATTATTCCTAAATTGCATGTGATTTTCGAAAGCTTTGTAACAGAGATACATTCATTGCTTTGTGGTTATTTATAACTTTTTTTAGAACAAGCTTATCAAATCCTCCATCTTTCTGTGGACAAGACTACTGACAAATAAAAGAACACACGATATTGAGAAGGAAGCAAGAACAGGAATAGATTATTGTCGAATAACCACAAATCATAGAATTACGTAGATTGGAAGAAAACTGGTAAACCAAATATACATTTTAGAAGAAAGATCGTAGAGGAAAAAATATTAAGGAATGTCTTATACCACACTTGATTGAAATGGTCAAGATCAAATACCTGAAATTCCCCATGGATTTCGACGTATATATTATAAGAATTTGTTACCATTAATTGAACAAATGGCTTTCACAACTTGCGTAACAGAAAAACAACATCGATTGTCACAGACGGACAAGTCTGCAGGGTCGTTGCGAAATCTCTCTAATTAGGCTCACAGCACGTTCATAGCGCCCACGGGACAGACCAGCTCTATTTTACTTTTGCACATTTGCATTGGGTATCGACTCAATCGTGAGAATGACCGGTTGGCTGCATAATGCAACGGACCATATAAACGGCGAAGCAGCCCTAATGTTCGTGATTTGTGCCGAAGAATAAGTCTCACAAAATAAATTAAAAGTAATACGTTTTCTGTACAAAGTAGGCAACTACCGTGCAGAAAAGGCTTATCGATTGACATATTATTGTGTGAGTAGGTTTTCAAAATAAAACAAAAATTGGAAGCTCCTAATTCTTTATTACGAACTACTAGTTTTACGAGGTTTTTTAGTCGTTTACGTTATAAGTCCGATTGGTGACTTATTGCAGTACGAGTTGTTTTACGCTGGAGCCGGGTGTCAAATATAACCCAACCAATATTTTTAGACACTGCTAGCTAGCCCGGCGACCTTGTTTTGCCTTTTCGTTAGATGGCGCGATGAGTTTCCAGTAAAATTATAAGAATATGGGGCGCATTCACCACATCGTCCAGAAATGTCATTGAAAAAAAACATATTGGTTTTATAGAAAAAATACGCAATAAAACAATACAAACAATAGTGTTGAAAGGTTTCGGTAACCAGACGATTATTTACAAAAAAAAATCATGTAAATTGGTGCAGTACTCTCTCACGGAAATATTTGCCCACTCTTTTAGAAGATATTCCTTTAGCTCAGTGAGCCAGTGCCTGTTTTTTTCATGATGGAGCTCCTACCCACATTCATAGGAATGTGTTACAATATCTGGATAATAGGTTTGATAATAGGTGGATAGGTCGAAATGCCCCAAAATCTAGAAAATGGTCTCCGAGGTCACCAGACCTAAACCCCCTTTATTTTTTATTTTTGGGGCCACATGAAAACATTGGTGTATAATAGGGTTGAAATTGAAAATGAACATGACCTTAGAAACGAGTTAGACAAACACCTAACGTTCTTGAATCTGTTCAAGAAAATTTGCTTTGCCTTATTCGCTGGGTTTAAAAAGTGGCATTAGTCATTTTCAGCAGTTTTTAAAATACTTTTTTTAGCGTGCGAATTACCTACTTAGTGCTATAAATAAATGAATGTGCTTGGTAAGTACATATTCTTTATTAACTTTTAGAAACTAATAAACTTAATTAGGGTTGCACAGTTAAAAACTAAAAAGTTTTAATAAGAGGTTTTTATAATTTTTTTATACGCACCGATATTATGCTACCAAACCACAATTTATTAAAAAATTAGTTCATACATTCCAAAAAAATAATCAAAATAAAATAATTGAATGGTTTTCAAACCTACAGGATTTTATATTTCTTTGTTGAGAAATTACATTGTCATCGTATTGATGCCCAAGCAAATTCCATTGTTGCCATGTTGTCTTGGAATTAGTTGAAACCTTCTCCAAAATTCAACATTTTAAAACCGAAAACCTTTTCGAAATTACCGATGGTTTATAAGAATATTTTGTTTAAAATCGTTCTTACTATCCTATGTTAAAATACTTGAACTCAGACTACTAACACGCTGTATATAGATTACGTTTCGATGACTACATAAGAAACCTCAAAGTGCAATTACTCATCGTGGGTACTATAACTTTTCACGCGTGATGTAAAGCATGACCAGTATGTTCAGTGAAATGTTGGTATGTGCTGTAGCTGATACTGAATATTTCGTTTATTTTTTTTATATATTTCATACCGTTGAAATAATTTTATTTTACATGTACCCACGTTGCCAAAATAATGTCACAACCTTGTCTTGGCTGAATGTATTTCTTAATGCATCACTCTTATTAATTTTGAAAAAAATACATTAAAAAAAGAATTATGAATTATTTTTCGTAGTGCAAATTCATTGCTTCAATCAATTGCTGCTTCTGCAACCAAATCCAACTGGTACTAAAGAATAATTTTCACAAAATAAAATAAAAGTAATACGTTTTCTGTACGAAATAGGCAACTATAGTTGAGAAAAGATTGATTGATTGACATTATTATGTGAGTAGGTTTTCAAAATACAACAAAAATTAGACACCCCTTATTCTATCCCTAATAAAGAACAACTAATAACGAGGTCTATGATAAATATTTATACCTCATCATCAATACTATTAGTTTTCACGCGTGATGTAAAGCATAACCAGTATGCTCAGTGCAATGTTGGTATATGCTGTAGCTGACATTAAATATTTCGTTCATTTTTTTACATGTTTCATACAGTTCACATTTGGGTTTATTTTATATGTACGCCCGTTGGAGCCAAATAACCTCACAATTTTATTTTGATTTTATGTGTGAATGAAAAACTGCTTTCCTAGTTTGTTATCACTCTCATGTAGTGGAATATCTTAGCGTATCACTCTTCTTCATTTGAGAAAATACATTTAGGAAAAGAATTACGAATTTTATATTTTCAATTCATTGCTTCTTCAGCAAAATCCAATTCATACGCTTGTAGATACTGGGAACAGTTCGGGGCAACTTGTCTGAAGTGATTTCGGTACCGTGTCTTCATTTTGGTGTTTTAGAACATAAGAAGAACAGCTTCTTGCTATTCCGAATGTGATATCTCAGATATACTTAGTTTGATTATGCTGTATTTTGTAATAGATGTATTAGCGTATAAAAGTTTTATTGCAATGAGTATTTAATAAAGTTAGTGTTATTGTAAAGAAATATTTATTATAAAGATAACTCGTTCCAATACAGACACTTCTTCTACGCTCAAATCTGTATTCTTTCAATCTACAGATTATACAATTTAACAATAAAGGTTATAATAGTGTCTTAACCTCCCATACCCACTTAATCTAATTTTGGCCGACCCGAATTGCATTCCTGTGTATTTCTCTTCATTTAAAGAAGGTATTCTAAATAGACGGCTATTTTACTCTACTTTGCTATAAATAGAAAGCTACTGTTGCAGTTGTTCGATTTGAATAAATTATTTTACTCTTTAAATATGCAAAACGTTATTGTGCTTTGGTATAGTTAACAATTTCTCTACTGTAAACCATGGTTAAAGTGTTGATAAAGAATCAAAAATATTCATTCATTGGTGAATTAGAAAATATTTTTACGGTTATCCATTTATTTATCAAAGCAACATTACAAAATTGACACAGGACTGAAAGTTGGTAAACAATATTTTTTTTTGTAAATTCTTACTGAAAATAAGTTTAAGTCAGTTTTTGAACAGAGAATACCTACTTCAAATTGTGTATAACCTTTTAATAGAGTATTTGCCTTCGATCACTATTAAGTGTAAACTAAGTAAAAGATTTTTTTAAGGACACAACCCTTTTCTTTAAGAAGCACCGCCACCTCTTCTTTTTTATAAAAGTTAATTCTAAAGTATCAAGCTAACACAGTATGTAAGTCATGGCATGTTAAAGATCCACAAACATTTGAAATATTAACATTATTTGACTATAGCGATACTTAAAACAGAGGAAAAGGTTGCCTACCTTTTTTTGCCTTTATTCAACAACAAAAGAAGATAATATTAGGAACCTTTGTAACAAAAAAGAACTTTACGTAAGCTCCAGGATTCTTTGGTATAATAATAGGTGTGGATAATGAGACCTACAGTTATTGTTTATACCATATTATCTAAATACATCAAACGAAAAGTGATCTCTGATACATTGACCTTGTTTATAGGTAGGTGCTCTAAGACTGCAGATGATGTGGAGGGTGTCAATACTACACTGATCTCCAGGACTGAGATGTTCTTCTCTTTGTGAAGTTGTTCAGCGGAAAACAAAAAGTTCTTTGGAATAATAAGAGATTTGATCATACTAAGACATGTATAAAGGATCTTGATTATAAAGTCTCGAACATGGGGTTGCAATTTTAACTAGAGTACCCTATATAAAAGATAAAACTGCAGTACTTGGTGGTTAACTATTAATTACTGGTGGATATCTGGTATTACTGATAAGTAAAAGAACTCAGGATGTTATAAAAGGAAAGGACGATTAGAGAGTTTATTGAAATCACTTATAATCTCCCTAATGCTTGAATTATTACCAGAAATTTTTCGAGTACACGATTTTTCAAAAACTCACAACTCGCGTAGCAACGAGGGGTAATTTTCAAAGAAAAATCGTGTGCAAAAGAAATTTCCAGTTATTTCAAACACGTGGGTGAACATTTAACACAAATTATACTTTTCTAAACTAAAACTTTAATAATAGGTAATAATGTCTACAAATAATAACGTTGGTTGTGAATGTCGAAAACATTTAAATGAGAGTTTTAGAGAAGTGTCAGTAGTCATTTTCATTTTCATCATATTATGTTTTGGAAAAGATAAATTAAAAAGTATTAGAGATGAAGTAAATATTTCAGTTCCGAATAAAACAGAAAGATCTAAAATTAGTGTGATACTAAAATAAGGAAATTTTATATTTGATGTGGCACATTATAAAAACATATATTTGTTATCCGTTACCAAATTAAACTTAAAAAATGTTATTTCCTCTAACTTTAGTAAAATAACAGACACTATATAATATTAAAGACATGCATTTCTGTTGGAAGTGAGTTTTAATCGGTTATAGAAACCGATAGCTTCGTTGGCAGAGCAACGTCCCAGTACACCGGAGGTTGTGGGTTCGAATCCCATTCGAGAGCGGACTTTTTCTACTTTTCGTTGCCTTTAAGTTCGAAATTTACCAACTTTTTCACCAGTTCCGGTTTTCATAACCGCCAAAAACTCACCCTTCCTTGCAATTGCAGCTTATGTCGCTTGGCGTACATACATAAAATTTCAATACACACGGGCGAGACCTGCAGAATGTTACGAAAGTGTTCGTTCAAAATAGGACCGATGCCGAATAGTGGAGTATGTCTGCGGCGCGTGGGGGATTCATATGCCTCCTCTTCTCACTTTGCTGCCGGCATTCCCGATAAGTTAGTTGGTAGAGCACCCTCCTGGTAAGACGGAGGTTGTGGGTTCGAATCCCACTCGAGATAAAATTTTTTCCGCTTTTCAATGCCTTTAATTTCAAAATTTAACTTTTTCACTAAATTAATAGGAAATTTTATTTTTATAAGAAGTTTTATCTCACGTATATGAAAACATATCGATTTTTATCCTTTACCAAATTAAACTTTTAAAAAAATTAGTTTCCTCGGACTTTATTAAAATAAACCACTTTATATAAGTTTAGAGAGATGTTGAATTAATGATCTTGACTAAATGTGTGTTACTAAATTAATAGTAAATTTTACTTTTATAAAAATTGTAATTTTTAAACCGAAGTAATTATTAAAAAAAATATAAAATACGTTAACTGTGTGTTAATTTAGCTCAAAAATTTCGAGAGTAATCCCCTTCAGGGTGCCCTCTAGGAAAAAAATCGAGGAAATCATTGTCGTTGTCATGGCAACCTGTCAGTACAGACGCTCTCCATTGGTCGAAGATATTAGGTGTGAAATTTTCAATAGAGTCGCAAGTTACGCAGGGGCGGATCTAGGTTGTTGTCGAGGGAGTCAAGGGGGGGGGCGAATTATGATTTTTTAATTGCTGCAGTGTTATTTGTACATGACATTGTAACCACTGGGTATGTTCAGCCCCTCCTCCCGTCTAAATCCACTACTAAGGTTACGTACTTCATCGTCATGCATCATTATAGTGAGTCATGCACCAGTGATTACAGGTCAGCTATAAATAACTGAACTGTGCTACTGGAGCTCAGTGAGTGTTTATCTAGTGAAGTAAAGATCTCTGAAAATGCCTCGTATAATCGCAAACCTCTGAAAGTAATTCTAATTTGACAGGGTCTAAACCCAAAAATCTTAATTTTTTTAATTGATCATATTCCATAAAAATGATTCTAGACAATTTAGTGAGTACATGCAATTCTCCTATTTGATTTATAGGTGCAACATAGTGCACTTTAGCTAGTAATAGATAAAAGCAATAAACTTTGTACATATCGGAATTGCCCTTACTGAAGTCAATTACGTTAAAGTTGAAAATTGAAAGCAAGTTTTACACGCACATGCTGAGAAACTGAACTTACTCACCTAAAAACCAGAAAATCTCACGTTTTAATCCATATATTAAGTTCCAAGAATCAAGAGGACAACGTTGCGAATATACAAAGTATATTCGGCCCGATAAAATGCGAGTTTATTAAGGCTTCGACTGCTCCGCCAAGAAAACAAACTGTTGGCGGATAAAGTTTCTCGGCCGGGTTAAAAAAGCAATTTAAATTTCGCCCGAGGCCCTCACAGCGAACCGGCTCGCCGCGCTGTAGTCCAAGCTTAATGACTTCATTATCCTAATCGTAAATAACTCCCAACTTATGACGAAATGTCGATTATTTACGTCTCTCGCAGAGCTATCTCTTGGGCACAAATACATTCTTTTGCGCATTTATATAATAATATTTTTATTTTTATTTTATTTTATTCAGTAGCTGCCTAGGGAATACAATATGTGGAAAAGTGTTGTTTTATATACTGTCTTCAATTTTTTTTCCTATAAACAACGTCCTAAATTTACTATCCTGAATGTCTTCCTTTTCTTCTATAACATTCACCGCGGTTTGTGTCCTCCTCAGTGATGGGTAAATACCGGGTATAATGAAAATTATACCAAGGGTAAAAACTGAGGAAATGTGACTCACAAACAAAGCCTATTTTCTCGAAAAAAAGCACAGTCTTATAAAGAGTCTTTTAACAGTCCGTACAGGTATAAGATCAGCTTCAATTCTGGTATCACTATCAGTGAACAGTTGAACAGCAATGGTTTATAATGAGTGGACTACTTATATTATCTGTTTGCTATAAATCAGCAATTCCCGAATAATTTTCCATTTTTATTATCTAGCCATCATTACTATAACTTGAATGCTCTTCGCTTTCGACTACATTGTATAGTTCGTTTTCACTGTCTCTGTTAAAACATCTATTAGTTTAAAACGATGTCATTCATTTTTAATTATGGTCCTCTCGTCAGTCTCATTCTTATTACCCAAACGCGCAAGGACTGCTTTGGACCCCGTTAGAGCTGCTTGCGGTACTTGCGATAGTTGTTATATACGTTATTTTTTTGTCCTGAAGTGCTGAAGGTTCTTTTTGTCTAAGCTGATGAAACAGAAGCAGTCAGTATGCGAATAGCCACGTTTGAAAGTGACAGTACTACATATACATTGTTTCGTCCATAATTCATTTTTGGAACCGAAATTTGCCATTTAATTTATAGGGCCTTCTGATGAATCAATTTTCATTTCAGTCTGATGTATAAACTTCATTTCATCTATTTGCTATTCCAGAGAGTAGGTATATACCCGGAATATGCCTAAAATGTATTTACCTACGCGACTGGTATATGCCCAACGCCCATCACTGATCCTCCTAAGGCCGCACTACTTGTGTTAGTAGCTATACTAATGTATAATATGCGGAATATCCACAAACTAAGTTCCGATTGGTCAGAAAAACTACAAAACATTTTTCATTACGTATTGTTTATTGAAATTTGCTTAAATGTACTGAACACATTACCTTCTGGTTGGATAAAGCCTGGTTCAATTTCTTTGGTTTTTGGTTGTAAATCCTCTGTTCTTACGAATTTTCTCATTCACTTGTTGAACCAAATTCTCAGTAAGTAGCGATAGTCTCCCACTTGGTTCTTCATTCTACATTGGTTAAAGTGTCGGCACTAATCTTACTATACCTCACACATGGCATTTTCGCCATAAACATCACAATTTGCTGAAAAATCTCCACTGGTCAAACATTCGAACATTTTTTGCATTTAAAAACTTAATCACCGACCATTTTTTATAGGTGGACGGTTTTTCTATAACTTTGTCTATTTTGACAGCACATAAGTAGATCACTGTCAACGACACACAAGTCATTTGTTATCCAAGGCCTTCTTATTTAGTAATGGATGCTTTTGTGACCAGATTTGCCTCAATCGCCCCATTTGCTTAAAACATTTTAGTTTGTGGACTTACTAAATTTCTACTAACAAATAGAAACACTGAACTGTTTAAATTGCAAACATCTTCAATAAAATCCAGGGTCTTCGTGGCTCAGATGGTCATAGGTTTCAATTTCCATAGAAGTAAGTTAACTGTTTTTAATTATCATTATCAAAATTTAAAAAAGACAAAACCAACAAAAATTTAAATACTCAATTTTATTTTACTGCTACAAATATGATTACAATCGTTTAAAGAACAAACATAACCTTTTTTATTTTGAAATTGGCTGATTTTGGTATATTGCAGTTCTTGACTTCCCGAACAAAAGATTCCATAGGCACAATCTAATCCTATTCACTAATTTTTAACGTACATACTTTGCCCAAATCCCTTAAAAATACAAGGGGAAAACAGAATGATACTAAATTAGTTTTTTTATATATTTTAGTCCCGAGATATAGTGTGAATAATGTTAACAATACGATAACCTGTAAACATGGGCGCTTCTAGAAAAATTTCCAGAGGGGGCAACGATGTTCAGTTATAGGAGCGTGCTACGTCTTTATACTTTAGTCAAATTAGACTTTCGGTTTCCATTAATTCCTAAAAAGCTCAAGATGATTTTGATTTCCCCCTGGACATCCTAAATAAGAGTAATACGAGTTTGCGATGGTTTCTTAGTTGAGCTCAACTTTTGGGAGCCAAAAACCGCGAAAAAATTTCTTTATTCAGTTTTTGGCTTATATTATTTAATCATCGTACATCGTAGAGACGTTTATTTTAATCAGCAGTCAAAGATGAGGAAAGTTTTGGTTTTTCACTGAAAAATGCGTTACGCTCACATTCAAACGTCTGTGGCCCGAAAACGGTCATTCCAAATGAAAAATGTAAAATAAGAAAGTTCAAGAGTATCAAGTTTTGCATCCAGGAAGCACCTAATTCCATAGATACACGCAGTCGTAGTGCTCATTTTCCGCTAAATGATTCTTCGTCAGTCTCATGGCGTTTGAAACCAAAATCAACCAAATTCGTCTGGGGAATCGAATTTCTATGCAGTTTATTTTTTTGGAAAAGCTGAGGTGATTTTGGTAAGTGCGGAGGGAGGGTATGACCTCCGTATTTGGTGCCCCTTAAATGCAGAACTCTTACATTTTTCGTTTGGAATAACCGTTTTCGGTTCACGGGCATTTGAAAATAAGAGTAATTAAGGCACATTAGACTGGCCATAAATTTTAATACACTTTTGTAACCCATTATATTATCTGAAACTCAGGATCATCACTTTATCGCTGGAATCTTTACATACTCACTAAAATTAGGGCATTTTAATTATCGAACGAATATTAACATTAAATGCAGCTTTAATAATTTAATTAAGAATACGATAATGCAGGGGGTTTTATAAAATTCTAGACTAACTCTGCTGTTATGGTCACATTAGATTTACCTCATTTTCCATAATAATTCCTCAGAGTGTGAATATATAAGACAACACAAAATGTAAAGGGCGATCGGATAGAACATCTTTTGAAAAGTAATTTTAACATTAATTTAAGTTCAAAATACGCGGTCATTATAATTACAGTTCGGAGGTAATTCGTTAATGTGACAGAACCTAAAAAAATATAAATGTATATATACGGAGTATGGGTCATAAGAAAATATTAATTAATTAAGAATCATGTGAGGAATAAATTACCTCAAGTTTTTAGAAATCGGTATTCTCCATATTTATTGAAACATTTACGAAGGACCGCTATTTTAAAATGTATAATGTTGATGTCTCCATAATTTGAGGATAAATTAATATTGCAAAAGCCTTTCAAAAGAAGTGGTACTCGATCCCTTTTTCCATTAATTTGTTTTAAAGATGGCGGCCAGCCACCACCTTAAAATGTTTAATCACGAAACATACATGCATCACAAAGAAACATTAGGTTGGTATTAAAATTTGCCAAATTTTAATTTTTTATCTTGACTAGTTTAGATAATAAAAAGAGACCCATTCAAGTGACACACTGTATATGTATTAATTAAATAACAATATTAATAATATGTTATAGATTTCGGCATCAATTTTTGCGTTACAATCTACACTTATTTTGCAGGTTTCTTTATTAGAAATGATGCAATACATATATTATATAATCGATATTATTGAAATTATTAGAATAAAAAAGGGTAACTATTTATCAAACACCTTGCGTACTAGTATTATATTAATAGAATTGTATCAGTCTTTGAGGAATTATTATGAAAAATCAGGTGAATCTGACCCAACACTAATCGCATAGTTTTTTTAGAATTTCATGAAACATCCTTTATTATTTTATTTTCAATTATGTTGAAATGACAATATCCATTCGATAATAAATAAAATGTGTCAATTTCACTGGCTATTTAAATATCCTAGCTATAAACAGATTAGATTTAAATTTTTCAAATAATGCAATACATAAAAAAACTTGTATATCAAAATTCATGACCACCGTAATGTCAGCTATTTACAAAAATGTCCGATAAAATTCTTTAATTTACATTTAATGTTTATAAACATATCACAAATCCAGACTGTTTGTTTTAGTGTAATAAAGCTTTTAGTAAAAGTTGGAATTTTAATATTTTATGTTTAGTCGAGTTTGGATTCTGGAATACAGCTTCACCCTGTATACGTTTATTTTGACTTTTACATACATTAGCTTTTAATCAAAAATATTCTAAACGGCTGACCTATTTGAATACATATTAAGTATTTAAAATTAAAAAAAAAACGAATTTTGGGTAAAATACGGAAAATGCAAAAATCTTCAACTTCGTCACCCTGTATATCAAAAACTAGCCAACCTATCACATTTTCAGAAACACTGACTGAAAGCCATTTTCCATAAGAAATGTAAGGGGTCCTTTAATGTGTAAGGAGGTATTTGATGTTAAATTTTCTGTACGAAGCAACACTTAGATGTTATAAGGCAAAAACTGGAAAAAATACCAAAGTTGGTTTACTTCAGAAACCTTCGGAAACTCATATCACTCTTATCTAGGATGGCCAAAGTAAAATAAAATAATTTCCAGCTTTTCAGGAATTGACAGAAGGCATGACCATTTTTTGATCTAATTTGACTCGGCTATTAGTAAGTAGAATGTAGATCGAGAATGAAACATCTGTGTACCTATGTTCATATAAAACCTTTTTTCTTATTTTTGAGAAGCACTATAAGTTAAATAGGTAGAAAAAAACAAATCTGATGTCGTCATGTCTTCCCTACGTATTTTACATGGAATTTGGGCAAAGTATAACAATAAAAACTAGGCATAGGATTAAATTATGCACGTAGTATTTTTTATTCAGGAGGTCAAGAACTCATAACGTTTGTGCGCGTTCTCTTTTTAATTTTGATTGGGCGTTTCAAATTTAGTTTGTTCATCTTACTGATTTGTTTTTAATTTTAATTAGGAATTAAACTCACTCGTTATTAATGTCACGAATATATACGGGGATTAGTACGTTCTTTTAAGCAGATTAAATAACTCGCATATGTTGGCAGGGTCGGAAAGAATTTCATGTCCGATGATGACATTCCTTTTAAGCGATAATGACACCAGCTGCTAGTTCTAACATGGAACCGATTCACCTGTATATGTCATTATTTGCTATTAAATTTAATTTTTAATTAATTAAATTCCAAGGTGAAAATGTATGAGTTAAGCCCATAGGTATGTATGTATAGGTATGGTACCAATACCAAAAGTATAGTTATTTGCTACTTTTAACAATACTTAACATAAACTGCTGGCTACTTGAAACAGTTCACCTGCATTTTTCAGCTGAACAAATTTTTCAATTTTTGTTTTGTTCCGAAAATCTACAAAAACAATTTTTTAGTTCTAATTGTTAAATGAGTGTAATCCTTGGTGAAATTGTAAAAAACAATTCCAAATTTTTAATTTTTTTTAAGATATGATTTTTTTTTGTCATAAGATTTAATTTTTCTACATAACAAGCTGTAACATTTTATTAGCCATTTCATGTAAAATTTTCTTGCTAGAGGCCCCTTAAGCCATATTTTTTTTATAATGTGCACGATCTGCATTACGCAGATACAGGATGTGAAAAAAAATGTGGCAAGGTTAGTTAAAAACCTAGCAATCCTAAAGATCATGTACGTATATTTCAACACTCTGTAGCATAAAAAAGAATTCAAATTTAAAAGTTTTTACTTAAGTACATTTAAAAATTCAATACAAAGGCGTATGAAATTAAAATTATAAACTATAATAAATATACAAAATATGGAATTACTTAACGTACCTAGTGACAGTATACAAACAAATATTTGTTTTGTAAATACTTTTTTTGGAATCCAAACCAAACGGAAAATTCCTAAATCTTGAAGCAAATTTAATTTATTTGATATTTTTAACGTTTCTATTCCGACATAACTAAATTGAATTTTTAAAAAATTGTGTATTATTAGTATTTCTAAAACGCCATGTACAATAAATCAGTCACGATTCATTGAAGAAGCTAAGATGTGCTTTACAGTGGAAAAACAATCTATGAGTTCGGAACGCCCCGTACCTGTAATGAGCGAACTGTGGTTTCTAGGGGCTCGATTTTATCAACACCTGAGTTTAATAGAGTGCTTTTTAAAGGCCTAAGAAACGCTGAGCGGTAAATTAACAATATCAAAACCGCAAGTTTTTAAAACAAAACTTAATCAAATCCATCGCCATTACATCAAATCATACAATTTGTTCAAGATAAAGCTGCAAATTCTGCCTAAAGGCGTGTCGCGGCTTGAAATGATTAATTATGATAATAATTGCAAGACACTTAATTTTACAGATAATAATTAAATTTATTGGGTGATCAATCTTGTCATAATTACGTTCTTTAGACTAACTTTTTGCGACTTTACTTATTTATTTTATTACTTATAAAACCTTGGCTAACGCATAATTGACAATTAAAATTCGTAATTTATATGAGACATAACGTGTGAAAGAATCTTACAAAATAAGGTTATCCATAAACATTTGTGTTTTCTTTCTCTATATACAGTTTAAATAGTTTCGTAATCTTTTTACGGAAATAAAGAAATACTGCAAACTTTAAATATTTTTGGCATTTTCCTTGCGTGAAAGCAGCTTAACATAAAACTAAATCTATTTAAAATTAGAAAAAACCCTATTTCTAAGATAAATAATTTTACTTTAAAAAAATATTTAATCATCACCAGACCTAAAATAAATCATGAAAAACCCTCATGACTATCAATGACAAAATATTAAAAAAAAATTCACTTGCCCTTAAATCTAAACGAGAACTGTATTTTAAAATTAAAAACGACTACACATTTTACATATGAGACTATCACTGATTTAGGAAATATTTAAAGTATAAAACCCACACTTTTGTCGAACTACAAAAATAAAAACTTCTTATAAAAGCACAAAAATATATCTAACAAACTAAAATAATAAAAATTAAGCAATCATAACATGTATAAAAATGTTTGTTCTCATTGGGATACTAACCCCTGTCTCCCTATTGGGAGACAAAGTATGAAACCCACACTTTTGTGGAACCACATAAATAAAAACTTCTTATAAAAACACAGAAATATATTTAACAAATTAAAATAGTAAAAATTAAGCAATTATTTATATTTTGTCATTGGTTTTTTCCTGAATTATTTTATGTCTGATAATGATCGGAAGGTCGAAACACTGACACCGAGACTAGTGTTTTTTCTAATTTTAAGTCTTATAATTAGGTGCTTTTTATTTCAAGAAATCAATTACTGTACTGCAAAGCTATTTTTGTTTAGGTTCTTTTGTCTTTCAACGAATTAAAATACCTTAATTATCTCTAAAAATAGGTTTAATCCATGGAATATTTGCAACTCAGGGAATGGCAAAAATAAAAACTGAGCAACAAGCAAAATTGGTTCAACGCAACCAGCTAACTAACTCACATATCAATTTTATGCGTTAAAATGAAAAATTGGTTAAGGTCAGATAAAAAGTAAAAAATTATAACGTTACAGCAAGAAAGACTTTAAAAGGTATACATTTACTAAACAAACTAAAACACCTCTCTATATAAGAATTAAGAAACATCAGAGCTAACAAAGAGCAAAAAGCAACTTTCCATTAAAAGGAACTCTCTGGAAGGAAACGAAAAATCATTGCATAGAGTATAGAGCAAAGGAGGCATAGCACTACCAGTCAAACATTCATAAATCTATTTTCTTGAATTTTCAATTTAAAATTCAGCACAAAATAAATTCGAAACTAAATGATATTAATTTCATAAATACTAAAATTTATTCAAACAATAAAAATTTCCTTGTTTGCCGACATGTTTTAATCAGTTTAGAAGAAAATCCGCACTTTTCTACCAAAACATTAGGAAGAGATGAAATATGGTTTCAGCAGAATGGTGCTCCATCGCATTTTGCTCGGAATGTTCGGGAATATTTAGACAATAGAAAATGTATTGGACGTAGAGTATAATAGAGTGACCACCTCGCTCTCCGGACTTGATGCCCCTCGACTACTTTTTGTGCGGACATCTTAAAAATATGGTGTATAAAACTAAGCCCAATGACCTCAAGGGTTTAAAGTAGCGAATAGAAATCGAATGTAGACGAATCGAGGAGGCTTGAGAGAGTAGATTTCAAATTCAGAATTAACTTCTAGTTAACACTTGCAATAATCAAATATACATGGCTGTTCCAAAGGTTGTGAATAGTTTAAAGTGCATGCTGGTTCAATAAGAGGGACGTTACTCAATCTTGCCAATACTCATTCAATACTCGAATTTTACTACAACGTGTGCTGATAAATATTTTCTGGAAAAAATAGAGACTGAAAAAATGAACCAGGTGTAATAAATAAAATGACTGAACGATAAACAATGACCTATTTATTATAAGCATATTAGCACAAAATATGTAGTCAAATATATATATATATATATATATATATATATATATATATATATATATATATATATTATTTACAAATAAATCAACAAAAAATTCAAAAAACACTAACCTTGAAAAAACGAAGTCAGGCATTTAATTCAATCCCTAAAAAATTATTCTTCCCCGGCTTTGATAATATAAATAGTAGTACATTAAAACACATATCTCCTTTTATAACAAAACCATTAAGGTACATAATAAATCTAATTTTCACTAGCGGTATATGCCCAAACCCTTTTAAAGCCTAGAAGGTAAAACCAATTTTCAAGAAGGGCGACACTACTCAAGTTGAAAACTATAGACCTATCAGCCTAATATCGAATATTGTAAACATATTCGAAAAAGCCCTTAAAACTAGGATAACAGATTTTTTGGAAAAAAATAAAATTATTTCAAAACATCAATTTGGTTTTCAACATAAATTATCAACTAACGATGCAATGGCAGAGCTGACAAAGAGAATATACAAAAATCTAGATGTAAGCAAACCAGGTACCGCGGTTTTCTTGGACTTGGCGAAAGCCTTCGACACAGTGAATCACAGGAAGCTTCTTGCTAAATTGGAACATGTTGGTCCGGCGTTATCTCCTGACTAGCTATTTACAAGGTCACACGCAAAGGGTACAAATCAAAGATTCTTTTAGCACCGTGAAGGAAATTACGTATGGCGTGCCACAGGAGACGGTATTAGGCCCGTTATTATTTAATATATACTTCAACTCATTGCTAATCCAAAATTATTCAGGTGATATACACACGACACGGTGTTGTTTGAAGAGGGGGTTTCTTGGAATGAAGTAGAAACTAAAATAGAAGAAAATTTGCGTGATATTATAAAATTGCTAGATTACAATCTTTTAAGTGTAAATTTAACAAAAACAAAATATTTAGCATTCTCGAACAATGTCACGGGCTTGCCTACCAACGATCAAATAGGAATATATTTACCATTCAGAAAAAATAGTTACTGGAGCATTGAGAGGGTCTGATCATTTGTTTTACCTTTTTAAACGTAAAAAATGTATTTCAGACATGGACAATTTACGGACTGTCTATTTTGCTCTTGTTCAATCGCTTCTGAATTACGGAATTATCGCATGGGGAGGAGCCTATGATAGTACATTGAACCCATTAAAAATAGCCCAGAAAAAAATAATTAAAATAATTTTTAATCTAGATATAAGATATCCCACTGAACAACTATTTAGGACGGTAAACCTACTTGACATCAGAAATATTTTTCTCAAAAATTCAATCCTAGACCTAAATAAAAATAATCATTTTACTTCTCCTGAATTTATGTACTATCGCACTAGATTTCAAAGAAATGATAATAGAATATTGCCTAAAGTGAAAAATTCTATAGGAAAAAGAAGTTTTGAATATATAGGTAGCAAATTATTTAATCTGATTCCACTAGATTTAAAAAACCTGATTCAATTGCCAAACTTCAAACGCAAGATTACGAAATGGATTATCGAAAACAGTCCTAAATTACTTTAGTATTAAATTCAAATTACTTACGTACTTAAGTACTTAATAGGTTGATTGTTTGTTTTATTTGTGGGTAATGTTTATTTGTATTGTTTTATAGTTAGGATTAACATTGTAATGCTTATAGAATGTAGCAAGATTTGAATTTGTACAAATTAATAATGTTTTGGTAAGATTTAAACCAAGTAACTTCCACAATCGGCTAGTAGCAATTAAGCTATCAGCTTTGTACAACCGTATTGTGTTATTAAATTTATTTATGAAAATATGATAAAACGAATATGGTAATTGCCAATCCATATATTTATTGTTTGACCGCATTTTAAAATTATTTTGTAAATTTTGTAATTGTTTTGATGACATTACAAATAAATATATTTTTGATTTGATATATATATATATATATATATATATATATATATATATATATATATATATATATATATATATATATATATATATATATATACATATATACATATAACAAGTAACCTATTGGGGTATCTGTCCGAATTCATATCCACAAAAGTTATTAAAAAAACTATTATATAACACAGCTCCAATAATCAACCCTGGAGAGAGAAATGATGGAATAAGTCCCAACATCAGTGCCTTCGATTCTCAAAATAGACCGAGGTACTATTTTTCGTTACCTTACATAAAAGAAATTTCAACAAAAATAACCAAGTTGTTCAAGTATGATCCTTCAATTAAATATATATTTATAACATATATAAAATAGTAGGCAACACTTTTACAAAATTAAAAGATAGGGATGAAATACAAAAAACATCAAACATTGTATACAGTATTCCTTGTTCAGAGTGTGAGGGTATTTACATAGGCCAAACCTCTAGGGTCCTAAAAGACAGAATAACTTCGCATAAAAGCGACTGTAGATTAATGAAAAATACTTGTGCACTTTCAGAACACACAAATCAATCAGGGCACTTATTCAACTTTAATGATACCCAAATATTATGTAAGGAAACTAATTATAACAAGAGACTGTTTCTGGAAATGGTGGAAAAGTCTGAACAATTATACGAACAACAATAATAGTTTAAATAACACAGAATTTTCCTTTTAAAAAATATAAGTATTTGTACGTATTATATCCATATACCTTTCTATAGTCAGTCTCTTCAATTCGAGTAGTTTTTCGTAGGCATAAATTCGACGTTTAATTCATACTTGTTCTGGTTTGATTAAGATATTTCTCAGCTACTGATTTTTCTTTGTATCTGGATGTATATCGATGTGATTACATAGCTAAATCCTAGATCTGTGTTTCAATCATCCTGACAGAACGTACTATAACATTCTTTACATGTCAAAAAAACCTACATAAGAAATTCACTTGCTTCGTATTTCAATATAAAAATATATGGAGAACAGGAATTCCTGCCAGTATGTAAAATCTAATTTTAATGTTAAGGTCAAAGTGTGTTTGTTTTTCGCAAGAAGTTATCGATACTAATTGCAAAGCAGTGAGTACAATTTTCTACCTTTTTTTTTCTAAAAATCCTCAATTTCTAATTAATGTGCAAACAGAGATAAAAAACAAATTTCTTCTCATATATGCAGCCCTGAATTAGGACCGATACCCCAATAATTAGGTTACTTGTTGTTCAACTAGTCGGTCAAGACTATCCCTTCTCTTTAATATATACATATATATATATATATATATATATATATATATATATATATATATATATATATATATATATATATATATATATATATATATATATATATTATATATATATATATATATATATATATATATATATATATATATATATATATATATATATATATATATATATATATATATATATATATATATATATATATATATATATATATATATATATATATATATATATATATATATATATATATATATATATATATATATATATATATATATATATATATATATATATATATATATATATATATGTTGTTCCTTTCCCCTCCACAACTCCAATATAACTTGTTTAATTCTTAAACTTGCCAAAGTTATTTTATGAAATCCGATAATGGTCTAAGATAACTCTTTAAAATGATGACTTATTAATGTCCCGCGTTTGATGGGAAATTATTATTTAATTATAAACTAAAAATTGAGTACGTTTTTTAAAGAGAGATAATAAAAAATCACCTTTAAGCATACCTCAAAGGAAAGGTATAAAAATTTTAAATTCTTGTTGGGCCATTCGGGGCCGAGCCCATGTTAAAAAGCTCAGCGTTCAAAATTAATTGCTTAATCAGAATAAGAAAGAGGCACATAAATTGTGTCTCTCGCATACACACATACACTCGCAAGTATAAATTACTAAAAATTAAGCTATACGCCGTTGCTACGAGACACGTTTCTCTCTGAGACCCTGCCTATTCAACTTCGAGAAATTAACATGCAGAGCTTTAACAAAACGATCTCTAAAAGACACCAACACATAGGCGTAGCAAACGTTTTCTGGCAAAAGATAACGACTAAGTATTGTTATAAACCATTTAGTATTTAAATCTAACGCGCATGGCCACGAAAAAGTGACAGATTGCGTCATTTTATGTTTTTTCATATTTGGAGGTTATAAATTTATGTCATAGTGTAACTAAATTGGGTTTTTTCTATGAACGAACTAAACTCAGGAGAATATAATAACAATAACATTGAATATTTTAGTAAAAATTAGTGACTAAATCTTTTTGCACAATAACGACATAGTCAAATAAAACCAGCATTGTAACATCGCAATATGTTGTACGACTCTGAAAGGTGGCATACTTGTCCATTTTGACCAGAAAAACTCAGGGCCGCGAATATCGGAAGAATAGGCGTCCAAAATATTGTAATTTATTGTAAAAATTTGCGCCTCAATAGATGGAAAACTACTTATAATTTTTGGACGCCGTTAGTGGCATTCAAAGGGCAGAAATAATAAAGTTTTTTCTGAATTCTTTCAAAAAATAGGCACGAAAGACAGAAAATTCGAATTTTATAAATCTTCAGAAACTAATGTCCTCATAATTTCCGTAAAAATAAAGATATTTGAATAAAAAAATGCGTTTTGAAGGTGAAAAGTGTAGCTACTGATATTCAGAGGGGCAAAAAAAATTCCAAAATTCTGCATTTGGCTGGCCAGATGGTGAAATTGACCTCAGACCTAATAACGTTATTTGCCTATAAAAACAAAGTATTAGGAATTTTTTGATGCCAATTAGAGGTTTTTTTTTGACTGTATATTCCGATATCTGTATGAATTAGGACGAAATTTAACAGTAATTAACAAAGAAATGACAAAATTAAATAGAGTTTTTTTTTCAAGAAAATGAAAAATTTAATTCGTAACTCTAAAGTGGGTCAAAAACTACAAAAATGCACGAAATTAGTCAACAATTTTTTTATACACTTTTATGTGTCTAGTACAAGAATGATTATTTAAAAATCTTATATTTTTTATGGACATTTTCAAGTTGGCGAAAAAAAAAACAGATTTCCGGAAAAGTTGTATAAAATAAGCAATATTTTTTTGGCCTAAAAATTTACCACAATATACCTGCATCCCTTCATAACATTGTGTACCAATTTCCAAGTTGCAACGTCTACCCTAAGAATGTAAATCTACAAACGCAAGGTTACGTCATACACTGCCAGCCTCGTGTATATAAAGCTCGATACTAAAACCCGCTACACACTATTGGTTTCAATTCGTCCGTTCGATTCGTTCAGTCGATTCGGCCATTCATAGGAATGAACAATGGGCGAATCAAGGAATGGACGAATGTTTCATCCACACTATCCATCAATTGTTATTTCATGCCTTTCAATGTTTGAATATACACACGGCGAGATCACAGCCTACTTGATTATTCGCTGAAAAGACGGTATCGCCACTCACGTATCGAATGGTCCCTCCACACTATTCGGACGAATGATCGAATAGACGAATCAACAAATAGTGAGTAGCAGGCTTCACTATTCGTTGATTCGCCATTCGTTAATTCATCCGTATAGTTTCGAGGGTCCCGTTCGTCAGTGCGATTCACTGCCTGGCGATTCAGTCTTTTAGGTAAATTAATCAGTAGGCTTTGATTTCGGAAAGCATTCGTACGCATCAAATCTTTTGTTTTTTGTGTATTGTCTGGTAAGTATGAATTTATTAAATAAACACTGCCTAGAATGGTGTTAAAGGACGACATAATTTTATATGTTGTAAAGAATAATATGGATGAAATATTGGTCAATTCCCGATATTTTTTCGAGTATTTGATTATTTCGTTGTTGGAGTTTCTCAGTGTTTGAATATTAGAGAATTAAATTATAGTGCCTCCAGAACAAACTAAAATATGGCTATTTTTGTTTTCGCAATCAAGACACCTATAGCAGGCAAAACGACGTATCTAGTCCTCGTTAGATAACTCTGTATACTAGCAAGAATATTGATAATCAAAATAGAACCCTTATCTCCTAGCTGCGCTGGAAAACTACAAACAAAAATAATAAAACTTTTGTTAATACGATTATTTCCAAAATTTTTATATTTTTTAGCGTGTCATTTATTCTTAAGAAATTATATCAATTTAAGGTACTAGTCGAAATCAATTAAGGTAGACATGGAATAAAACGTCTACAACATAGATAATTGGAAGGTATTCCTCTCTTCTTCAAAATATGCGGGGAATATATTTTCTGACACTTCACTCACACAAGTTAGAAAGTAAGAGTACGCTTTTAGATTTTCCTGGTAGAAGATTTCATATAACATCATTGGCATTTCATATAACATCATTGGCAACATTGGATACGTCTGAAGGAGTTCTCTGCAGTTTTGTTTAATTCATTTATGTTTGTTCTTCCAAAAATAATGCTAAATATGAACATTGAAATGAAACTTTATGTCAAGCTGAAGTTTTTTTCGACAACTACTTTTTCTTAAAAACCACAATAGATTCAAATTGATAAAAACTCATCTGGGAATTTTGTAAAATCGTCTTAAGACCAAGACTGGTAAGGTAAAGGTAAAAAGTGCAAACGGTTTCACGCAATTTAAACTGTTTGAAAGCTACGTTCTTCTAAAGATGAAAATGCCGATTCTAAATTATTTGTATACTAGAGGGTACCCGCGACTTCGTTCGCGTATATGACTATAACAAAAAGGATGTAAAGGGATACGTGGTATAAAAACTTTTTCTCCCAGACCAGGGCCAAAAATAATAGTAGACTCTATTACATTGTTTTGTAATGTTTTAACCTGTAGCCGAGTTTCGGTACACAATTTTGGTGGTTTTAAATTTCGAATAAGCATCACTGTTGCCCTCACTTTTAAAGTTAACTCATGAGGAGGGATTTCTGAAGGGTTTAGAGAGTGTAGGAACTCACAGAACAGACAGAATAATTAACCGCATTTTCTTGGTCTATAACTACACAACTATTGAGAAGTATGTTAATTGTGGAACAGTAATTATTCCAATAAAGCTAGATTTATAGCATCTGCTGTTCTATTTTGTGGAGTTAATATAGCTCTTTGTTTAAACTAACTGCACTCTAAAATCAAGCTGTTTGTACAAGCTCAGCTTTCTACGGCAAAAGGTTTGAGAAAAATTGCAAAAATTAATGGATTACCCGAATTTTTCAAAAACCCTGTCTAAATTTATAAAAAATATGTAATAAAATAAAAAGCACGTGTTCAAGTGTTTTTCCGAATAACTAACCGTTTTTTAAATAAAAAGTATAATATTAAAGGGGTGGTTTCAACCCCTTGGACACCCTGTCTGGGTTTTAAAACATTTTAAAATAAAAAAAAATAATAAAATATAAAGAATATTATGTTCAAGCGTTTTCCGAATAACTAACGGTTTTTTAAATAAAATATATTATAATATTTAAGGGATTGTTTTACCCCTTTGGACACATTTTATGAATTTTCTAAAAAACACGCGTTCCAACGTTTTTTTTTTGAAAAACTAACCGGTGTTTAAATAAAAAAATATTTAAGTGGTAGTTTCACCCCTTTGAACACTCTGTATGATTTTTTAAAAAATCCTAAAATATGTAAAAAAATAAATTAAAAAACACGTGTTCAAAGGTTTTCCCGAAAAACTGACCGTTTTTAAAAAAAAAATTGTAATATTTAAGGGGTGGTTTCACCCCCTTGGAATTTGAGTTTTGACAAATCCCTTCTTCTCGAACCTCTACACCCTAAAATCAACCCGTATGCCAAAATTCAGCCTTTTATCTCAAGCAGTTTGAGCTGTAGCGTGATGAGTGAGTTAGTTAACCAAGTCTTTTATATATTATAGTATAGAAGTATAGAAATATAGATTTGTGGAAAATCACTCAAGACTACTCATGATAAGTATAGGACATACTACATAAAAAAGTTTTGACATTTTTCCTAAAATCCAAAAGGAAATAAAACACCGAGTAACAAGGCGATATATACTTCCGGTTCAACCGGAAGTGTCAGATTCTTTAGAATATTTTAGACGAATGGCCACCTTCGACAATAGTATCTCTCAACGGGGTCCACTGATTTTTGTAATTTTGTCAAAAATATTCTTTTGTTGAATTAGCATCTTGTGTTTGATTTCTTGAATAATTTACACACAATAATATTATTGCCCAATATTGGCAATTGATAATAGTTATATAAATTTCAGATTTCAGCAAAGTGTAATAAATACATATCTACTGACTTATTAAAAGACACGCGTAATAAATACAAGAACATATAACTCTATTATTAAGTGAAACAGAATTGTGAAAAAAAAACAATTTCGAGACCGAGACCATACATCCTCGGAGCCGAGATCGAGACTAATGTGTTTCGAGACGGTGACTAAGCTAGTCTCGGTCTTGGTTTTGCGAACCCCTAGTCTCGGTAACCAGATGATCATTTAAAAAAAAATCATGTAAATTGATGCAGTACAACTCTCTTACGAACTTGCTAAAAAATCTGGCTTAGGGCCAGTATTTTCACCCTCAAATAACTTTATTCTTCGAATATTTACCGTGGAAACGATTCAAACTATTTTGAATTTAATACATAACTGAAGCGGGAGTACTTTAGACTGAACTAATTAGTTTTCAGATTAAAACTGAACTTGTTTGTGCGGCAAACTCGGGCCATTCTTTCATCAGCTTATTTTATCATTTTCCCCGATAGCTGTTTGTATAAAGTGGTATATAGAAAATGTTTAGGCGATCTAATGGTCATGTAGATTAATTTTGACTCGTATATGGATTAACGATAGCAAAAAGTTTGATATAAAGGGTAAAATTGGCAAAAAATATGAGAAAAAAAACCAAAGATTTTTGTTTATTTATTTTTTACTTCTCTTTATATAAGCCCACATTCTATGATATTATAGTATATGGGTTATATATGGGAAGCACTTGAATTGGAAAACTTAATTTAGGTTTTTTTTAACGTTTTAGAGTCCCTAGACAACAAAAAACGTATTTTTAGAAAAGAAAATTATGTTCGGGCAATTGCAACCATTGAAAACATCCACCGAATAAAATTATACGGAGATGAAAGTACCAGCCCTTAGCGTTTTAAATATATAGATTTAATCTAAGCGTCTAATGACCTGATTCCCTTATATAACAGGCATCAAAATGAAAAATGATATCTGTTGGTAAAGAAAGGCGCCCATTTAATTCGTTAAGCTACCTGAACCCATAAACAACTCAATTGTCTATAACCTCAGTCCGGATTATATTACCTAATAATATTTAGAAAAATAGTGAAGGACTAAAATAAAAAAGGGTAAAAATATCTCCCTTTTTCAATATATTTAATTTATTTTTATTGACTTTCATCTTTGATCATACAAACCATTAGGTACTTAAAAATTTCCAAATTAAATTTAAATTACCTTTACTGCATCTTAACTTTGGCAATTAGTAGCTGGTTAAAAATAAGTTTATTTTTCTATTTCATAACTAACAAGCTATTTTCATCCGCAGTATTAGAAGTTTTGAATTTTCCTGTTTACATGATTTTCTTATATAAAGTAAGTAAAGTTGCATGTAACACGAAAATTATTTTAATCGTATATAAGCACATATATGTGGACATTTAGGAATATAAGAAACATGTATTGTGTGCTCCACCTTATGAATCAATTTGAAATTCACACACGATGCTCGACTTTAGTTCACTACTTGTAATATAGTTTTAATATACTCAGATTAAATAATCTAAAGTAATATACGCCATATTTAGTCTACAATATAAATAATGTCTCAATAATATCCATGGTTAAAGTTGTTACAATTAACTTCTGCATATCCAACAAGTCAACGCTGATATTTCAATAAGTTATATTTTTTTCGATGCAATAAATAATTTTTATTGATTTGATCCAAATATTTTGAAAACAAAAACTTCCAGGTCAATTAATTGCAACAAACATATCAAATAAAAAAATAATGGAATAACTTCAAATAAAAAATAGGTGTAATAGTAATTTTTACATAATATGATCTAAGTCAAAATAAAAACTATTTTTTTAGAAACACTTCCACTATAATATGTGTTTAACAACATGTGAAGTCACATTGCTGATTTGTGCAACATTGTAGTTGGTACAATAAGAAAACCGAGAAGAAAACTTAAAAAACTAGGAAGATAATGCTCAACTAACTACGTCTTTTTAGATTTTAGTTAAATCTGAAATTACACATTCATCAATTTCCGAATGCCAATATCTCGAATAATATACAAATAGGAATGATTCGTAAATAAAAAATATAGGAAAATAATCTTTATCTAAACATCTGTTATTCTAGACTTTAATAGTACATAATAAACATAATAGAACAAATATAACCACTTCAATTTAAATGATCATTATTTTAAATATAGGTAGCATTTGCTGCTTGCATTATGTTAAATATAAACCCAATTAATAAAAAAATCAAGCATTTAAAAAGAAGAAACGGCAATAAATTAATTAAATGAGAAATTGCTTACTGATTTCAACACTAACAAAAATTAATTTCGTTCCAAACATCATTGTGCCACATTGTGCTGTCGAATAGAAATAAACGCTTTTGTGTTTAAATATAATCAGTCTGTAATAATTAAATTGACAATATATTATGAGGCTGCATTTAAAAAAATTCACAGTAAAAATAAATTCATAAATTTTAATAAAATCACGTATGGATTAGTATATTTACAATAATTTAATTAAACTTCCCTAAATATATGCAATTTGCTTCCCACTAAAATTTCTGAACAACGGTTGAAATATTTTAGCCCTGAAAGTAATATGCGCGCATTAAAAATGTTAAAATAGGCACTATCCCATCCCTTCTAGCGTTTTCGCGCGATTTTAATACTCATAGATATTAGGTTAGGTTAGGATAGTTGTGTGCACACCCGCGAAGGATTCTGAATGGGAATGGGATCGGGAATAAGACCAGGACCGGGAATCTGAACATATACATCTAATAAGTGTCCGATATTTTACAACACAATTCCTCAAGTATTTTTAAGATAAAAAGTTCGTATAAAGATACGCCAAAAGGCTTGCTCCAAGATACATTCGTTTTGATATTTCTTATTTACCAAGCTATACATGTCTAGAGATAATTTATTTAAATTTGGCACACAATATAGAGTGACCAATGTCTACGAAATAAGCATAATGTTCATATAAAGATGTGTCAAATGTAATGCGTTACTAAAATACAGGGGGTTAAAGTTTTACTATTTCTTATTTACTTTTTATCAGCCGTGTAGTAAAGATTATTTATTATTTTTATACATTCGGCACACAATATAGGGCGACCAATGTTTACAAAATAAGCTTGATAAATTTTCAAATAATCTACAGGGTGTTACTTTTTTTTCTGTCGTGACCCAACAACACAAATAATTTATTTTCCTAGTAATATGTAAAATATATTCTTAAAAAAATAGTGTTATTATATTATTCTATATTTTAATGCGCAAATGGTAATACGTAAAAGGAACTATTTCAATGTTTAAAGAATTAATATATTTTGCTTAACTTTATATTATAATGTAAGATTACATTTTAATCATTTCAAATACCTACGTTTATTTATTGGGAAGTTGCAACATATTAATTTTATTGCTCAAAGTATTTATAATAATGCAGGCTTAATTCACATTCAAATATAACAAATGGAACTGAATATGTTTAGTAGTATGAGAATGTGGCATTTGTCTAAATAACTTTTAAACGATACTAAAATATCAACAAATCCAAAACACTAAAAGTTACATAAAACAATAAAGAATTTGATTTTGTTGTAAAAATTGAGTTAGGGATGAATAAAGCTTTTGAAAATGTCACAAAATACTTAGAAACATAGAGATTCGAGAAATGGATTTTCTACTTAATATTAAAAATGAAATTCTACATCTTATTAGTCAAAGGTATACTAAATCAAGAACAAATAACAAACATTTTAACTTCAATGTAAGTACCAGATAAATATATTGATTTAATTGCGATTGTATATGACCCAAAAACAATTTCTTTTGTGGATGCTTAAAATTAATAGCATTCTTTCATGCCTTACAAGTGAGAAGTAAAAGATACATAAAATAAATTAATAACCAAAGCACACATTTGGTTTCTCATTTAACCACTTTTTAACAGCTTCAAAAGATTACAAAATTAGGTAATTTAAACATTTGTGGATTAATTAAGACATCAAATTTAAAGGCACTCCAAACGGTAAGTTAAATAAAAATATTTTATACCAACAGAATTAACAAACAGTTTTTTAAGTTAAAACTTCACCTACCTGCGAGCGGTTTCCGGTAGCATTGTTGTTATTAGCAATATATTATTACAAATTAATTAATTAAAACTTGGATTCCAAATAATCATTTTTGCTGTTATTTGTTAATAATAATAGATACATAATTGGCTAAACTTATGACCGTATAACAAAACTTAAAAAAATATTCACTGGCTGGAAAAGATATTGTTCAAAAGCAGTTTTACTTTATTGTATCGAAAATTCTCAGAAATTGGATCCGAAGATCATATCCACACACACAGACACAATTTTATTTGCTTTTTTTCATGACTGAACAATAATTTTTGCTGTTTTAGGGATACAGAAATATAATGCCGATATTTAAATCGTTTACTTTAATATCCTATATCTGCTTTAATTATTAAACTATTTTCTAACACATATATTAAATAACAATTAGTTCTAAAATACCTGTTGAAATTCCCAGGCATATATGGCGAATAATACATTTCGTGAACCATTTTTTAACAAATTCACAACACTCACTCGTAACACTACGCAACTCAAAACGCACCCCGTAAACTAAAGCTAGTAAAGGTACACACTTTGCGGGCTCCACCACTGACAGCCCACGCATAAGCACCGTTGCCGCCTCTACATCCGGCAATAAGTGAAGAAGTCGTTGAATTTAACGTCTAAATCGCCAATCTGTCAACGCTGATGGCTTAATAAACAGAGACAACTAGCGGTTACGCACTCTCTCGCGCTTTTTATAGGGTCATTTTTTTTTACCTAAGATTTCGGACAATGGACAGAGACATAGAGAAGAAGAGAAGAGCGAGAGCAGGTAGGCGAAGAAGTAAAAGGAGCGAGTCCTGTTGTTCTTAACGATGTCGGTCCATTAAAATCGAAATAAATTTGTGGCCGTATGGGACAGAAATAAATTTTTGACACTTGTCCGGGCCCTTGGAAATTTGTTAAATAGAATCGTTAACGCCGTTGACGTTTTAGGCGTTTAGAAAGCCGGCACCAGACTGAGAAGGACAATGATAGGACGATGACTATTGTCTGTTTTTGGATTTTGTGCGGAACATCAATAACAGAGAGTTGAGATAATTACTGGGATTTTGGCTTTGAAGTGACATTGCAAAAGTGTTCCATTAATACGAAGTTAAATTGCAGTCTAAGTAACGGTATACATTTCCTGTTAACGTTTTAAAGCAAAATAACTATGGCAGGGTATTAGTTTCGTTCGATTAAATATCATCACTTTCTCAGCATTAATTAACGATTTAATTTAAGAACACATTTAAAGGGATTAGATATTATGCATACTTGCTTTCCGTTTCCTTTTTATTTTTACAAACATGCGCGCTCTCTCTGTTTGAATAGTATAAGCCCCATAGTTAAAAAATATATTTTATAGGTGAATGTTTATACTAGAAATAAATAAGTTACATAAAAATAAATCTATAAAGAGAAGTAAAAATACAAAATTGGTAATTTCCTTTACCGGGAACTTCTCTCGTTATGATTTTCTTTGCATTTATAGTTAGTACATACTTACAATAGGTATATATGTATTACATATACTGTCTTTTCCATCATATTAGATTCCTACCAATATTTTGCCAGTTTTTTTCTACCTATGCCACACTTGATTTTTGGGCATAATTTGAAATACATTCGGTTTGAATTCGAACCAGTTTATCTCATTTTCACATTTAATTTTTCTGCAAAATTTAAAGTCAATTAAATAAGCTTTTTAACGTTGATTTTTTTTTAAAATTATTTGGCTGCCATTTTGTTTCGCCATCTTAAATTCGTATCATAACTTGATCAGTTTATCTCTATATCACACTTAATTCTTGCACAAAAATTGAAATTAATTTAATAAGTAGTATTTTCAGGCAAATTTTTGGTATTTTGAGGTAAATTGAACAATTAGTTTTTTTAGTAATAATTTTTTTAACGTTTCATTGAGCCGTCATCTTATTTCGCCATAACTCTTAATTTTAGATTAAAATTTGAAGTCGGTCTAGTAAGTACTTTTTAAACTAGGCCTCGAATTGGCACACAGACAGACCGACAGATAGAATTGATACACAAATAATATGTTTTTACCTTTCACTAGGCCGCCATTTTGTTTCGCCATATTGGATTATTACCAAAATATTACCATGTCATCACCACATAACCCTTAATGTTTGGTCAGAATTTGAAGTCAATAGGGTAAGACCGACGGAATTGAGAAAACATGTTTTTCAGCGTATGGGGACCCTGAAATGTAAAGATCTGAAAACATTTCGGGGGGTGATTTTTTCACGTTTACAATACTTTCCTTTTACGAGGGAAGTAATAAAAAAATTTAAATTTGAGTACCGATATATAGATTTATGACATATCAAAAACTATGGCAAAGTTGCATAATTTAATTTAGAATAATATTTCGTTAACGAAACTCGAAAATTTCCACTAGTTTCACTAGAAGAAAAAATCGTCATTTTTCTTTTTATCTTTTTGATCAGGCTACATTTAAAGAACTATATCAGAATTAATTTTACATTCTTCATAACCACTTTCTCTCCTCTACTAGATGGTTAACTCACACGGATTTAAAATCCGACATTTCGCCTTCGAATCTCATGATCAATTTTTTTAAAACACAGTTCTAGATATTTTATTTTTTGGCGAGATTCTGGTTTTTTTATCACTCTCTAACACATTGTTTTTTATGGGAAAATCATAAATCTGCTGTTTAAACATTAAGTGTGATACATACTTAGTTCTAGAAGGTAGAACTCCTGTTAAAAATAAAACAATAAATTCCAGGTCCGTATTTAAAAAATGAAGTTGATGATTAGACCTCGAAGACGAAATGTCGTTTTTAAATCTTTATGCATCAAAAAATTGTGGAGCACCAGGCAGAATGATGGAATAGTGTTTCCTTCACTTCGTTGGTGCCATATCACACTTTTTTTCGTGTGATAAATTTGTATAAATGTGGCTCAAGTTGTGATAAATTTATATATCAGTGCTTATTTAATTTTTTAGTTGACTATAAAAAACGTGGTTTTAAAATTTTTTAATATAGTATGTATTTTATACTTTTAAGTCCTGAATATACTCGAAATTTATAATTTTCACTCTTTACACCCTCAGATCCGATTTTCATCTCTAATCTTCACATCTCTGCCCTTTCGAATTTTTAAATGTTGACTAAAAGTTCATATTTTGCACTCCCAAATACTTCCAGATACCGATTTCAGTCGAATCTGACTACTAAAACTACTTGTATGCCATATTGCCGCCATCTTGATTTTTTTTATGTACGAAAGTATCAAATGTATTATTACGCGAACTGTGTGCGTATGCCAGATTTAGTCGACTATGTGGAAGAGGGTACAAAATTCATTAAAAAGGTTTGAAACAGCCATACAAAGGAGTGAAGCTGCTACAAATCTAGATGAAGGTGGTTTCTCTTCCCATATTCGATCTTCTGGAAACTCATGTTTCCTGTTTTCTATATTACAGATTATTCATAATTACACTTCAAACTATCATTTTTCGGCTACATCTTTTTACTTTCTAATTTTTGAAATATCTAATCCAATAAACGATTTTTATGTTCTTACAGAGATATATGCACAATCCGAAATATGTATAGCTATGAAAACATTCAGAAGGGTATTTTCTCACAATTACAATCTTGATTAATCTCATGTAGGTAACATAAATATTCAGCATATTTCTGATACTTCTAAAAATTGGAATAGAACCTTTGTAACTGTTTTGTTTCAGAAAAATATTTACAAAAATATTAACTTAAAAACCTATTATATCAAATATTTAACCTACTTACAGTAATAATATGTAAGAAGAACTACTTTGAAACAGACATACAGAGGAGTGAAGCTGCTTTAAATCTAGATGAAAGTGGTTTCTCTTTCCATATTCGATCTTCTGGAAAGTCATATTTCTTGTTTTCTACATTAGAGGTTATTCATAATTATTCATCAAGCTATCTTTTTCTACTACATCTTTTAACTTACTCAAATAAACGGTTTTTAAGTTATGCGGAGATATATGGACAATCAGAAGCATGTATAGCTATGAAAACATTCAGAAGAGTATTTTTTTCACGATTACAAAACTTCCTCTTAGAGAGTAAGTAATTATCTATGTCTGATGAAAGGATTACAGAAGGTAAATCCGTTCAAACAAAAGGATAGAACCTACTGAAATAAGATTATACTCCTGACTAATCTAATGTAGGTAACATAAATATTCAGTATATTTCTGATACTTCTAAAGATTGGAACAGAACCTTTGTAACTGTTTTGTTTAAGAAAAAGATCTACAAAATTATCAACTTAAAAGCCTATTATATCAAATATTTAAGCTACTCACAGTAATAACGTGTAAGATATTAACTAAAGAACAACATGCCCGAGAGCGGACCACTCGATTTTACTCCTTTATGATTTTGCTAGAATAAAAATTCGAAAATTTGAGTAGTTTTTTTCCGGGCAACAATTAAATATAAAATAAAAAACATACTGGGTTCTTTCCAATTATATTTTTACATATCCTGGCGAAAGCTTGTAGAAAGCTTTAAAGAACCTCCGATTTCATTCATTTAAAAATCAAAATTATTAACATAATTAATCTGGCAGTACATCAAAGAATTGCTATTTGGATGATTTTCCTTTTTTATTTATGGACAAACCTAATAACATGAGTAAGGTACCGTGTTTTTTTTGAAATATGTTGATATGGGGCTTAAGGACTTAAATAAAATAAAATCGTTGATAAGGTGTAAAGTTATGCTGGTGACAAGTCATACAATCCCGATTGTATTTCTTGTCTTGGGAATAAATCAATAAATCACGCCTAGTTTTGAATGTATGTATTCAGTGTTTAGATCTCGTGGTGTAAAAATACCTGAAGATGCCTCGTGCAATCGAAGGCGAAACGTCGGTTATTAATTCCTATAACGAGGGAATTTCTGGGTACATGAGACTTACCGATTTTTTGAAGTTACATCTGTTTGTTAAATCTAACCATCCATCCTATTAGGCTTATAAACTTTTCTGTTAAAACACTGTCTGCTAAAACACAAACCGGAGAGTACGTTGCTATGCTTATAAATTTTGGGATTTTTCTCGAAGCACTCCTAAAAGTACGCCCATTTGTTAAAATTAGAAGTACAACTAAATCTACCTGGGTCAAAAAATCTCAATTTTGCCAAAATTGAAGATACGCCTCTCTATTATGAAGCCCTCGATATTATTAATGAAAAACTTCCTATACGCATGAAACTGTTCATATTATTTCTAGGATGTTTTGTGTGCCAACAGATTTATTATATAAGGCAATAAATTTAATCATTTAGATGTAATTATAATCTTGAGCTGGTAAAAAGCCTCAATTACCTTTAATTACGGTAATTTAACCGGACAAGGCATAAAGGTAAACCGATATTAAGACCTGGTAATTAGTCCAGCCACAAACTGGTTTAAGTCGCTCGCTCAGCAATTTGTTAGGGGGACATCGCGAGGCTGTCGATTTACGGAAAACCGTAAAAAATGCACAACTGGAAGGATGGGTGTATTTTTTCGTTTAGCCTTTGTCAATAAAATGTTACCTTATTCAATTAGTCGTTTCTGAGAAAAAGTAGTAGAAGTACCTTTTTCTCAGAAACGTAGAAATCACTAATATGTAAAAGAAAATGATGTTTTTATTGTTGAAAATTACTTGCATTATTTCAGTTTTTGTCGCTTATATTCATACGTACTCATTTTATTTATTTACTTACTAAATTTATACAAAAGCTGTATACTGTAGCTGTAGTACAGGTACACTTGCGAATAAAGTCTCAGAATTTAAGAGACCAAGGCAAAGCTGGTACAAATACTGACAAAAATTTTTGAAATAGAAGTATCAAATACTTAAGAAATCATCAATATAAACCAAGTAACAAGTACTTTCAAATTTTAAAAGTATTTAAAATATCAAGTAACTGGTAATTGTTCAGGGTGATCCAAATAACTCTTTAAATCGAAATATCCCAGTTATTTTTGAAATTAGAAAAAATATTTCCACACAAAAGTTGTTTGATTCGATCTGCTTTTTCATACGCTTATATTTTATTTATACAGGGTGCCTCAAAAAAACAAGGCAAGTACCAACTTTGTTTATCTAATTTTTCTAAATATAATATACCACATTTTTAAATGGTTTTGAATTTCATAAACTCTGCATATTTCTTGTATAATATACCATGTATCAAGAATTAACAGTTTTCGAAATGTGGGGGGTTTTAGAACTACCAAATACTACGATTTTTCAGATATAATTGCTTACCTATCTAGATACCTGCTGCTACTTGGAGTTAAAGGTATATTTTATATCATGATATTCGAAAAATAAATGGAAGGTTGAGAATGGTCGAGGTTTATTTAAAAAATAGTAACAACAAAACAAGAACACGAGAACAGTATAGGGAACATATTCAGAATGGTCAAACAATATAATCTGTATCAACTATAATTCATATGAAGAAGTTATTGCAAGAAACGGAAAAAAATGAGGAAACAAAGAAAGGGATCTTAATACATTACTATATTTCCAAGAAAATTCAAGAAAATCTATCAGAGACTCTGTCAGAGATATAAGGTATGGACCACGAAACAAGTTATGTTTGTGGAGCAGTCCAGAGAACTTTTAAGCAAAAAAAATTAGAATTAGGCCAGTTCAACAATTAAATGACGAACAGAAAAGGAGACATGAATTTGTTCAAATTATTAGAGTTTATTATTTATTATTTTCCAAATTTAGTAAACAGAATCTTAAAATTATATAAAATGTTTTATATCATTTTGTAAATGTTTCGTAGAATATTAGCACAAAATAAAAATGAGTCAAGGAGTAAATCAGATTTCAAACATCAATGTCATGACATTCATAAAATAAACCTTTATCTCTAGGTAGCAGAAGGTATCAAAATAGGTAGGTATATCCGAAAAATCCTAGTATTTCGTAATTTTAAAACTTCCATATTTTGAAAACTGTTTATTTTTTATACATGATATATTATACAAAAAATCTGCAGAATTTAACATAACATTTAAAAATGTGGTATATTATATTTAAAAAGACAAAGCTGGTATTTGCCATTCTTTTTTGAGACACCCAGTATACATTAAAATATAAGTATATGATAAAGGTGATCGAATCAAACAACTTTTGTTTGATTTTTTCTAATTTCAAAAATAACCCGAGATATTTGATTTTTCTTAAGTAAAGTAATTAAAGTATTCAGAAACACTATAGTGGTTTCATAAATGTAATGAACTGACATTTTGGCTAATTCAGCATTTTTCATATAAACTAGAACAGAAATATAGATATTTTACATTATGAGAAAATACACTATTACTCAATTATATAAATACATTAATTGTTAAAATTTCATAAAACAATTAAAAAATTTACCTCCGTAGTTTCTCCTGAACCTGCAGATAAAAGAAATGCAACAGGTGGTCGTGAAAAAGAACAACTACGTAGAGAATATTGAGGCATTACTTAAGAGTACAGAGAACAAAATGAATGGATCCAACTAAGAAAATTGAAAGGAAAATTTGGAGCCTTATTAGTACCTTGGCATTTTCAGACCTGGAGAAGAGAACTGAAACCAAGTGGTTCGAAGATTCCTCGATTTTACGGACTTCCAAAAGTAACAATAAAATAACCCAATGTACCGTTACGTCCCAACGTCAATGCAATATGTTCGTCCAATAAATAGGTATATATTTATCCAATATCTTAAACCTTTTTACAGGATGATCTAATCCTTATATCAAAAAGTCTAAATATTTCGTAGAAAAGCTTAAAGATTTTACGTTAGATCACGATGATATTGTAGTCCTCGTTTAGACAGTTTTGAAGTTGAATCCCTGTATTCAAATGTGCCTATTGACGTTTCAATTTCTATAATTTCTAAAAATATTTAAATATAAAAACTTTAATCCAATCTTAATTGAATTGATAAAAGAATCCTTAACATCTACATATTTCATTTTTCAAGGGACCTTTTATGAGCAAACCTTGGGCGCCGCCATGGGGAAGCTTTAAGCTTTGCTCCTTTACAACCTAAATATTGATTTAAATATGTCTATGATTCTTTTGTAACATAACTTCATGGAAATGAGATTTTTACTATATTTTTAGGTCATACTAAACCAACAATATTCTAATATTAAATTATAGTATATAGGTAAAACTGGACGGTCTGTGTCTTCTGGACTTAAGGAACATCATTCCGCTGTCTCTGAACACCAGCACTCAACAGGAGACACATAATCAATGTAATAAGTACCAAGTTCCTTGCATCAGTATCGGGTTATAAACAAAAAAATTAGAGAATCTATTAAAATTACCAAGTGCCCTGAAAATTTGAAAATAGAGACGCGGGCTGCATGCTACGTCATGCGTGGAAACCAATCATCATAGTGAGTCACGAGTAAGTCGGTAAAGGTCGGGCAGAAATCCTAGATCCCTGAAGATGCCTCGTGGACTCGAAAGCGAAACGTCGGAAACTAAATAGGAAAGGAAGGATGATCTAAAAATATTGTTTTTTATATAGTTTGCGAGATTTTTACGAAGACAAAATTTAATTTTACAAATTATTTTAATTTTTGACATTTGTATTGCTGATATTTTAAAAATACGTTTAGTTGACGCTATATATATATATATATATATATATATATATATATATATATATATATATATATATATATATAGATATATGTTGATTCTTAGTCCTTCACGGATGGATATACAGTGTGCTTTCATTCCGGGTGTACATCCGTTCACTACTGTCGTTCTGAAAAGAACAGTTTTGCTGACTTTTCGCCAAAATCACATTAAGCATTTTCGGAGCTTTCTTTCTCGTCCTTCGTCCGAACAGAATCAGTCTCTATATATATATATATATATATATATATATATATATATATATATATATATATATTTTTTAAGGTTCCCCCATGCCATATTAATAATTAGGAAAATTCCCATCGTTGTAAAGATTTTGCCATTCCATAGGGTTATGGTGTTTTTCTACATTTTCAGATTAAGCAATGTTTCTTTTTCATCCAATTAAAATATGCCCGTATACATTTTTAGGCGGGGAATTTCTCTACCTGCCTCCGGTTGAATGTCGGTCTCTGCTTTGCATGAAATGGGTTAATATATCAAACGATGGCACATGATAAAATTGATTGAATAATTAAACTACTTATTAAAGTAAGTGTATTATATTATTTAAAAGAAAGTGAACCTACTCATTAAGAATTTTTTCTTCAGGTGAGAGATATCCATGGCCATTTAACTAAAAGGTTAAATAAAAAACTTCTAGCTCAAACTTAAGATGTCGAGCTAGTTTGAATTCGAGACATTGACTTAGAACTATAGGATAGGAAGTAACTTAAGATATTGATAAATTGGCCTTTACGAGGAACTTCTCTCGTAACGGATTCTACCCCACACAGATAACATTTTATATAGGTATATAAATAGTTATATACTAACATATTTAATTTATTGATAATAAGAAAATTTTATTACACGGAACGAACTGTTAAAAGGGACTGATCTATTTTCGACATACGTAACCAAAACTGCCTCATATGTAATATGCATATTTATTTTTTTTTTAATTAGTTACTTATTTATTATTCTTAGTTTTGTTTTAATTTGTTTTTAATTTATTTTTGTTTTATTATATTATTAATTTTCTAGTAATAGCTTTATACTATAATAATACAAATTATGTTACGTATTCTTTTGCTCAATAAAAAGAAGGTTTTCTTCCACGAAATCGAATTTTACCGTTACTCGGTGTAACAGTTTTACCGGATTTTTAAATATTTTATTATACCATCGTTTCGCTTGTTATATAGGATTCCCACCACAATTTTACCAGTTCATCCCTGAATCACACTTGATGTTGTGCAAAATTTGAGGTTAATTGAATAATAAATTCTTAGATTACTGATTTTTTGTTTACATTTTATTAGGTCCTCATTTTGTTCTGCCATATCGGATTTTTACAAAAATTTTACCAGTTCGTCCCCGTATGAATTTTGATTTTCAAACAAAATTGAAAGTCAATCGGACAAGTAGATTTTTTGAGCTATAAACCGGCCAACGAAAATAAACTAATTTTTTTAAGAAGTAATTTAAATCTTTAAGTTTAAAATAAAAAAACTAGCTCAATGGCAGGAAGAGAATATTATCATACAAATTAGGTTGAATAAGAAAAACCTTAGTAAAAAAAATGTATTAAATCTGATAAGAAGGAATATCTATTAAAAGCGAGTTTATGTTGTTTGTGTCCGAAAAATGTTTACCGTAATTAGTCTCTCGATCTCGAAAGACTCGGTGTCGGTAATGTAGAAAATACAAATTGTAAAAACTAATAATTAATCACTGAATTTTAATTTGCACAAAGCCATATGAGCTTTTTGAATCTCAAAAATTTAGGGTAAAAAACACCAACATTTTGAACATTCCAGTAAAGTGAAGAAAATGTAAGGCTTTTAGACAGAAATGCATATTTATTTAAAAAATAATTCTAAAAATTCAAAATGTCTGAAAAAATGGAAAGAGTAACATATTTAAATATTTATTTTTTAATGAAATGTTCATTTTTTTCAAAAAAAATCGATAATGGAAAAATAATTTTTTGAAAGAATTTTTATATGTTACCTCGAGGCCGTGACCGATAGTCTCGATACGTTGGTTTCGGTATCGGTCTCGAAAACGAGATCGAAATCGGTACCGAGACTGAGACTAGTCTTGTAGTCTCGCGAACCCATATTTAGTGAATACTGAACACAATATGTTAACTGATTTAGTTTTAGTTTTGTTTTTTTTTTATTACGATGAGTGAAGTATGATCCAATTTAGTTCCGCACATAGTCATTTAATAGCATATAGACACTGTCTGTTCAAACATTTTTACCAATATTTTACTAGTTTCTACCTATGCCACACCTGATGTTTGGGCTTAAAAAAAAGTTTTTTCACTAATTTTACCAGTTTATCGTTATACCGCACTTAACTCTTGTACAAAATTTGAAATCAATCTAGGTCGCCATTTTATGTTTGTGCAAAATTTGAGGTGAATTGTGTAATTAATTTTTTTCATAATATATTTTTTTTTTATATTTCACTAAACCGCAATTTTGTTTCTCTATATTGGATTTTTATCAACATGTTACCAGATCATCTTCATATGACCATTAATTTTTTAACCTTGAAATCAATCCGAAGTGGCAAACAAACAGACCGAAGGAATTGAGGAAACATGTTTTTTGGCTAAAACGTGAAAATCTGTAAAAACTTGGGTATATTTTTCATGATTACAAATATTTTATTTGGCCGCCATTTTGTTCCGCCATCTTGAATTCATATCATAATTTTACAAGTTCATCTTTATATTACTCTTAATTCTTGCTCAAAATTTGAAATTAATCTAATAAGTAGTTTTTTTAGGATTTCTTAGTAAACTGCCATTTTGTTTAGCCGTCTTGGATTCGTACCAATATTTTATCAGTTTATTTCTAGGCAATACTTGATTCTTGCCCAAAATTTGAGGTAAAGTAGATAAGTAGTGTTTTAGAAAATATTTCACTAGGCCGCCATTTTGTTTCGCCCTAATACCGGATTTTTACCAAAATATTACCAGGTTATTCTCATATAAACCTTAGTTATTCATCAAAATTTAAATTCGATCGGGTAAGTAGTTTTTCAGCCATACGGCGAACAGACAGACAGACCGACTCACAGACTGACAGATAGACAGATCGACGGAAATGAGACAATATCTTTTTCAGCATCTAGGGTCCCTGAAATGCGATGATCTGAAAAAAATCTCGCATTTACATTTGCTCTACTTATCGATTCCAAAATTCGAATGGGATTTTCACCATGTGGTAAAACAACATTCCAGGGTGGATTTAGAAGAGAAGACCGTTCGCTAAAATACAATGGGCATGCGTAGTAACAGATAATATGCGAAAAAACGTGGACATCTGAAAAACTATTTGTGTTTATAAACAAAAATAGAAATAAAAAAAATTGAATCCAAAAACATAAAAATAATACAATGAGTTTACTAAAATTCTGCATGAAAATATTTAACCAACGAACTTATTCACACTTGGAGCCTCCTAAGATAACAAGGTCGAAGTACAATCAATTCGGCGTGTCTAGATAAAAAAAAACCGACAGAGGCATAAATTGGAGCAGTCCCAGATAACCGGCTAGATATCCGTCCCCCATTAAAATTTCCGGTGAATTCTCGGGGCTAATTAAGAGCGCCCCCGGGGCCTCGATAAGGCCCATTAACACCTGGGTCACGTGACCGTTCGCCGAGCCGGTAATTGGTCTCGGCTTATCAGATGGCAAACAGACACGATTCCCGCTACCGAAGTGCGAGTCGCCTTGCTCGAGACGTGCATGAGTGCGTGCTGGCTGGCGATGCTGATGCTCTTTTATTCAAATCCGATGCTAATTTCGTTTGTTTTACTGTCTTTTGCGCTTTTTGAATGTGTACGTATGGAAAATACTCAGTATAAATAAATAAAGGAATAAAATTGTAAGCAATCTTGATTCTTGGGTTTGGACCGTGTCAAATGGCAATTATTTTCCGACGTTTCGACTGCGATTGCATGAGGCATCTTCACGGATCTTCACTGCACAGGATCAAAACACTGAATGACTTTTTTATACCACCGACACAGTGGCGTATTTAGGGAGTCTACACTCCCCCGGGATCTCTTGGTATATTAAGGAAAGATATAATTATTACGGGCATGTGATGATATCGTTTTAGTCTGCAACCCCCCAGGGATCTTTTATTATATAATGAAGAAAGACATAATTTTTTGTGATATATGTTTCAGTTTTATATACGTATATGAATCTGAAAATTGTTTTTAGCAGCCAAAAACAAAAATTATGAGTCGAGTCCACTCTCCCCGGAAGAACAAAACCAGTGGTAAGTCAATATTTAGAATGCCTGCCTAAGGGGGGGAGCAACATCAAATTCAAATTAATTTATTAGCTCAATGACCGTAAAATGAAATAAGCTTTGTCAAAGTTATTGGTATGAGACGTAACATTGTATAAGATGTGAAATTACATATAAAACTATAAATATAAATACATTAATACATTAATTTGGCACATTTCAACATAAATGTACATATATTATTCAAAAAGAGACAAAGTAACATTGGAAGACGCGAAATTACTTATAGATTGGCACATTTGAACATACATTTACACATTTATCCAAAAAAGACTAAGTTACGTGGTATGTGAATCATTGGCACAATGGCTGGTCAGAATGTATGGTCGAAAAATTCTCCCAAGTTGTAAAAAACTCTGTCCTGCAGTAGAATCTTTAAATGATTTTTAAAAATGTTAATTGTAGACGCATTCTTTATCCGATTGAGTATGTGGTTGTATATACGTGTGCAAGCATATATTTCAGTTCGGTGCTTGGGGATGATGAGGTTTTCCTTAAATCTTGTGGAATACGAATGGTTCTCCTTATTCTATCTAAATTCTGATCTATTTTTGTAGACATATAATGCACATTTTAGTATGTAGATGGACGTCGGTGTCAATATCCGTTGTGTTTTCAATATATGCCTCTATCTATCTATCTGTCAGGTGACATTCTAGGAATTTAACCATATCGTCACTGTTGTTTATGGTTGCTCTTGGATGAGTTCTGAAAAAATGTAATTTAACAGTTTTACTAATATTCAGTATCAGTCGATTTGTTAGACACCATTTCTGCATGTCCTCGCATATCTGTGCCACCTTTTCTTGGACTTCTTGGTCACTATCTCCAGAAATTCCTGGGAGTTTTAAATCATTGATAAAAAGCAAAAAGATACGTGGCGCTATTACTGACCCCTGCGAAACTCCAACATTTGTGCAATATTCATCTGAACTGCACTCCCCCACTTTCACCAGAAGTTTTCTCTCAGACAGAAATGACATGATTAGTGAGGGAGCATTGCCACGAATACCCAGCTGGTAAAGTTTATCCTAAATAAATTTGAAGTAGAGGGTGTCAAAGGCTTTGGATAAATCAAAAAAAAAACACCACCACACGATTTGCCTCTAGTTCCCGATGTACAAATTCTATCATCCGATACGAGGCAGTGTCAGTGGATGGATCAGTGGAATGAATCCGTGTTGATTTTCGTCGACAATGTTGGGACAGGTGAGAAATTTCACGTTCGAAGACTTTGGAAAACACACTCAATAGTGAGATTGGCCTGTAGTTGTCGATGTCAGTTTGATCTCCCTTCTTGAGAATTAGTATTACAGTAGCCACCTTGAGATTTGAAGGGAAACCTCAATCATTTGCCGAATTAAAAAACATATGAAAATCAGCGAGAACTAAAAGAAAACTGTTAGCAAATAAATTCGCCGTAATACCTTATAAATGAATTTTTTGTTTTCAAACATTTTGCTTGGTTTATTAGCTCTGGAGAGGTGGGAGTCTTTGCACCTTTTGTCCCACCCTCCGTTTCCAAGCATGATGTGTAGCACATAGTCCGCGTCTCTATTGAAATTTTCAGAGTGCTTAATGATTTCAACAAATTCTCTAATTTTCCGTTTATAATAACCCGAGAATTGGTATCTTTTACATTAATTAATATTTACATAATATATACTGTTAAGTGCTGGCGTTCAGCGACAGCGGAATGAAGAATTGAATTTTACTTACACATGTTCATGTTTCTTAAGTCTCGAACCAAACCGTCCAGTTTATCCTATATACACCTTACCGCAGGAATACGGTATTTTATATAATATTAGAATGTTGTTGGGTTAGATGATCTAAAAAAGTTTCCTCAACGTTAAGCAATCTCTTGCTAATTCAATTATGATCAGATTAAGGTTTTTATGTTAAAATATGTGAGAAATTATAGAAATTGTAAAAACCTGGGAGGGTGATTTTTCACAATTACAATACTTCTCCTTTTACTAAGAAAGTAAAAACCCAAAGTTTAAAAAACGAAAACCAGAATTAATTGCAGTGAACCAATTAATTTAAAAGATACGATCGTCAAACTTAAAACTGTAGGTGGGCCACATTGGTCGGTCTTAAGAATACCTATTAAAAACATTCGATGTACATTAAATGTTTATTAATATTATTCGTAAAAACTCCCGAAAATATTCTTCCGAACAATCATCGGCGAAACAAAAACCGAAATTAAAAAATGAAGAAAATTACAGGCCAAAAAAAAGGCGTACAAGATCACGGCATCCACGGAATATGATGAAGTTACAAAATCCGGTTTCTTTTCAGAGCCTGAGTATAATAAAGTCGTTAATCATAGTAGGCTCGGAATAACCTGCTCGGTCCGACAAGGACGATATTCGATCTCGGCTCGCGCAATACAGATTGGTTCGTTTAAATTTTGTTGTTTACGGGGGCCTTTCGATATGAAAAATGAACTTCATATACACTAATAGAAAATTTATTCTGATATTAAAGCTAAATGATAACACTGATGGAGCCAGAATAATTGTCATCGAGTGGGTCATTAGAGGTGTAATAGTAAGTATAAATTCTAGCCTAGGTACGCAGGGCCGTTTCTAAAATATTTAGCCACTGCCAACGGGGCTAGGTCAAAAAATTTGGTCCCTAGTAACAACTATATAAAACAAAATGGGAAAAACAAGAATCTTCCGCAACATGTGTTGCCCCTTTGATTCTCCCAGCCAAAGGAACATCCCTGGAGATATTAATAAACTGTTTAGCACAGTATTGTTTAAATTATAACATAGATTTGACTGACATGAGCCTGAAATTATCATACTTATTAAGTTTATCTAGCTTCTTTAATAACTAACAAACACAAAACTTAGCTAAAAACTGTTACCGATAGTGATCATGCGTGCCCCATGTCTGTCAAAGTCTAATATTTCTTTCTCCATTGTAAAATTTCCAAAGTCCAGCCTTTTTTCTGCAACAGTAAATTAGTAACTCCGAAAACTCAAACTAACCACATCAAAATTGTCTCTATTTCTAACATTGTACCTATGCAGTTCTGACCTTCAACACAAAAACTATTCTAAATGGCAACATGCTATCGTTCATTTTAAATATCACAATTAAATTCGCTATTTCTATGCTATGCTACATTGAATACCACCCTATTAATTAAGCATAAGATGTACCTATTGATGTATATTTATTACTGCCTACTCCAGTGAATGATAAGGAGTGAATCCGACTACTCTCAAGTTGCTTCTTATTTCGCTTGTTACGCATAATGTGTTAAAAACTAAACTATTTTTACCAATAATATAATTTATGTAATGAAGCTTAATTAAGTCTCCGATTTGTCAAATTGCTTTGTAATTAAGGAATTATTATTGTTGTTTTTTATTAACTGTTTCGATAATGGGTCATTAAAATTTTGATATGAACTGATTGGGATGCCTGCATCAAGACCCATTTCATTCGCTGTCGCCGCCTAGGAAAGTTCCTCACTATAAAAAGAGTTTGTAACACTACCGCCTTCTGCATTTCACAATATGTCTCCAAATAAATCCAGTTTCTTTACATCTTTACTTAGAATTTTAGGAACAACCTCGGTAGCTAATATAATTAAAGGATCAACCAACATTTTTCCCAGTTTCCCCATATATTTCACTTTTCAACATCATAATTCGATTTAGCTTTCTTTGCATATTTCTAGGTTTTAAATTATGGCTGCTGGGTATGGACATTTCAATAAGGTAATTCAGATAGCATGAAGTCTGGCCTGCCGATGGTGTTCAACAGTTGCCTCAGTCAGGACAGGATGGTCTCACTTTAATAAATTCTGAAGTCAACGTTTTCCTACACATGAGCTATAATATACTTTAAGTAGGAGACTTTCTGCTTCGCAAAACCCCACTGGTGCACGGACTGTAGCTGCTGGTCGATTATTTCCCAGTGACTTGCATTTTCTGCAGCATGTACATGCGATAATTTCTTGTTCTGTATCATGAAGCCCTCGGTCTTAGGATGCATGATTCCTTACACACGCCAGTCCATAGATGCCTTACTTTCGATAGAGTCATCATGAAGAGCACCTGAGGAATCTTAGATGCAATTGATTCTGTCCCTCACACCTTTAGTTTTTTACCTTGAGATATTATGTATTTATATCTGTGAAGAGTTCGGTTTTCCAGGCTAAGAGGAGTGAATTCTGATTTACTATTACTATAGCTCCACTCAAAGACCTGCCTTTTCTGCTATTTTTGAATCCGATTCTTTCCGCATTCGGCATCTCAGTGCAACTGCTGTTTAATATCTTCTGGTTTTGGTTGAACATCTCTCGCTACGAGTTTCCTGTAGTTTCAATGGTTCTACAGTTACAGCAAAATTATGTTCTCATGTCAGAAAACAGATAAGGTAATAATTTAACTTTTCTTGGATTGAAAGTATTCCCCTCGGTATTCTCTGTCATATATTAAATTATAATAATAGAATCGATTGTACAGATATTACAAATAATACGAGAGGCATGATGTAGAATATCCGGTTTTAAGTATAGCTATCATATTCTACAGTTAAAAAGTTTGGATCGTAGATTCCGCAGTTTAAAAGGGTTCCGAGTTGTATTATTTTCGTAGAGTATCTTGCAAAACCTTGACGGTTATCGCGGTAAGGATAAGCCGAGGTTAGGATATTCAGAGACCTAACTACAAAAAATAACGCAACTGAAAAGTTATTATTATTTTAATGGATTTCTAAATCAAACGTAATTCTCTATTCTCGACGGACAAATTCTACTTACAATACTAAAAATAATAATAATTAAATTAACATCATGGTTAATTCATTTACATAATAATTTACAAAAAAAAACTTAATTCTTGTGGTATTATTAATGAGAATGAAAAACGGATTAGTTTATTTTAATTAATTATTGTTAACACGTTACAATTGGTTAAACTCAGAGTAATTATCGTATCTAAGCGTTATTTTACAAAAATAATGAATGAAAAAGTGTGACTTTTAGTTAACACCGCACGTTTTTTGCTCAGTTAGAAACAGACGGTATTCTTCTTCCTACAAGCACTTTTTATCAGTAATTATCTCGCAAAATACATTTCAGCTGTAAAATAAAGTAACACCGAGGTAAACATCTTGACGTTTCCAGATAATGTTAAAAGTCGGACCCTGTTCAAACCCCGATATCGGCAGGTGTTGGTTGGTGTCTGTTCTCTACCCACGCTAATGTTCGCCATATCCTTTGCGTTTGGTCGCGAAAAAAATCCTGTTAAATTTAAATTAGATGGTTGATTATTTTAGATTTAAGTAATACGAAACTTTTAGTAGAGAAATACAACATGTCTAAAGAATAAACAATGTGAACTAACCAGGTTATTTACAAGTAAGTAAGGCTAAATTTACTTTAATGTAAAGAGGGAAGCATCTGGGTATGCTCTTAACTTTAAGCCGCATAATTCCTAAGGCATAGATAAATGAAAAAGAAGATTTTGACTGATGCCGATTTTGAAATACTCATGCTCGGGAATCACCATATTCGCACAGGGAATGTACGTTAAAACTTCACCACGTCAAAGTCCAAAACAAGGTAGATTAGTAATTTGTTTCGTAGCTTTCGAACTGATTTTAATGAAAAATATACCAAAAATGAAAAACTTCTATATAATAATAAATAAATTAGATGCTGATGCCCATTCTTCCAGTACTTCTAGTTTTAAAGTTTAATAAAATTAAATAATATATTAATTAAATTAAATCAGTTTTAGTTTATTCTTTAATAATGAAAAAAACAATTTTTTTTACAAAACAATATTTTGATAAAGATAAAGGCAACGTCACAGTCGTCATGGACAGAACAGAACACGTTGAAAAGATAACTTAACTTTCGGACAACAACACCTATAAGGTTTTGCAGGCAGACCCTACAAGCAGAAAAGAGAGACGCATTACCAATCTAATTAACGCAACCCGCGGAGAAGAAATTGTTAAAACTAAGCGACTTCAAGAATCCCAGGTTTGCTCTTCTCAAGATACACAAGGACAATGTACCATTTCGATCGATTGTCAGTGCAATAGACTCGCCCACATGCAAGCATGGTAAATAGCTTTCAAATTTTCTTAATCCATTTATTGGAAAAACACGTTCTTTTATAAAAAACTCTGTACATTTCGTGGAAAACTTAAGGCAACCAATTGGCTACCGAAGATATCTTGGTCAGTTTCGATATAGAATCACTTTATACAAATGTCCCTGTCAACGACTCAATTTCCAGTATATCAGACATATTGGATCATAATAATCTTGATAAGAACTTAATACACCCAGTGGAAGCTTATCTAACGTTTTATTCATATTTCAAGAACCTTTTTTCGAACAACCTTCATGGGCAGCTATGGGATCTCCTCTATTACCTGTGGAAGCAAATATCTTCATGTATCACCAAAACCAAAACACTGGTTTAGATATGTATGGTTTAGATAGGATAATCTCCTCATATTTCTGGGCGACCTTAATCAACAACATCATAATATTAAGTTTACAATGGAAATTGAATCTAATGGAACGATTCCTAAACGTATTTGGTCAACGGAAGGAAAATTGTACATTAAGTCATCCTGTGTATAGAAAAACAAAGCATACAAATAGATAGTTATATTAAATTCCCATTACCATCCAGCGCAAAAGAAATCGGTTATTAACTTACTAATATTTAGAGCAATTTCGATTTCTGATCAATATTCATCAAGAACATCGAAACTGACCGAAGTTCTGAGAGTAAATGGCTATTGCACTGAAAATATTACGCGTTCAATTAAAAAAAATAGTAGTCCGACTCCGCAAAAGGAGAATGGCATGGAGACACCGTTAGGTAGTGTTGTTCTTCCCTTCATACACGACACTACAGACAAAATAGGACCATTACTTCGGCAGTTCAACATATGTACAATCTTCAATACACATAAGAAGATCGGACAATGTTTGCCATCCCCGAAAGAAAGAGAATATCAAATCCCTTGCTCCTGTGGAGAAGTGTATGTGGTAGAAACAAGACGCTCAATATCAACTAGACTTAAAGAACAAGAACGATGTATTAAAAGGAAACAAATTGTTCAATCTGCTGCAGCTGAACAGTACTGGCCACATTAAAAATGTAAAAGAAACCAAGGTTCTAGCATCGGTTCTAGAAATTTTTAAACACACAAAAAACTTCAATAGAGATACGGGTTATGATCTACATCACACGTGGAAAACGATCTTAACACAGGGTCACGGTTCAGCCAGCATATATAGGGTATAAAAACCTGCCTGAATCTCTCCGCTCATTCACTGTTCAGATCTCCTGGAGTAAAGATCCCTGAAGATACCTCGTGCAATCAAAGACGACAATATTATTCAAAATAAAATATGAAAGATTAAGGGGTACTTATAAGAAGTGAAAAACAATTAATAACTTTCTTTCTTGTGAAGGATCGTAAGACCTACAGGAGGATACAACGAAGAATTGCATGTTTTTCGAAAAAAATTGCTATCATTTTTTGGGTCAAGCAGGTAAAACAGATATACGATTTTGATATTTTTTGAATTCTTACTGTATGTTATATCACTTAGACTGTATTTTGCAAAAAAGAAAAATGCGGAATATGCATTAGATTTGATGAAATTAAATAAATAACAAATTTGAATATTTATCAAATGAAGGGTTATTTCTGGCAATGTTGCCAAATATAAAAAAAACTTATATAACTTTGCATTTCGAATTGTATTTTAGAAGAACTTTAAAAAAATAAATAATGATCTCCATTTTTTCTTCAATGAAAAATCCTTAAAGGAAAATGGGTTACTAAACGTAGAATAAATCTGGCAAGGATGCATTTTAATTGACAAATTGAAAATGTCATTTGTTATCAGTTTGTTTTGGTGGCACACATTTAACAGTAATTTGTATATTAATATATTTTTTTTTTACAATTTTAGGAACACATTTCTTTTAGTCCACACCTACAATGATTAATAATAATATTTAGAAGAGATGTATTAACATAAATGTAAAGAAAAATGTAAAAATCTTTTATACCGACATTAATCCAATTTTTCATATATAACCTAACTTTAAAAAAATCGATAATGATCTGCATTTTTTCTTCAGTGACAATCCTAAAAGGAAAATAGATTCCTAAATGTAGAATAGTAGAATAAACCTAGCAACGATGCATTTTATTTGACAAATTGAATATGGCTTTTGGTGGCATACCTTTAATAGTAATTTGTATATTAATATGACTTTTTTACAATTTCAGGAACATATTTCTTTTAGTCTACACCTACAATGATTAATAATAGTGTTTAGAAGAGATTTATTATCATAACTGTAAAGAAAAATGTAAAAATCGTGTATTTTTCATATATCATACCAATTAATTTCATATATGTATTTTAAATAGAAATTATAAAATATTAGATGGTTTTAGGCCTTAAAAAAGTAGTATTAAAAATACATAGTTTCGTTATACATCTAGTACAAATCAAATTTAAACGTTTTGGAAAAATACAGCAACTTTATTTCTTTTCTCTATCTATCTAATTCAAATAACTACACTGTGGTAGCTTATTTTGTTCAAACGTTAAGAAAACTTAAAAATTACTAAAAAATTTGTGATTGCGTTTCAATTAAAAAACAGTCCTATTGAAGATACAGATTCGCCGCCACTAATTGCTAGTTCTCTACACATTTGTTTATGTTAACTGTTAAAACTTGAGTGACATGTACTTACTTTTTTATTATTTTTCATTTTTTTGCTACCCACCTGACGACAGAGAAAAACATTTTTTTAATAATTATATTCGATTTTCTAAGGACATATTTTTCAATCACTCTAAATTTAACCGATATTCTCGTCGAAAAGTATCTATATTGATTGGCCTATATTTAATTTTAGTAATAAGAATACCTACAGCCATTTAAAACCATAGAAGCATTTCTAAACCACAGTTTATGCACAATATAAACTAAAACCATTACACAATATGCACTACAAGTCAAGAGACTAAACGCACAGCCGTCGATAAGAAAAAAAAATTATAAACAATGTTATGAAGAATAAGTTGTCGGCAAGGCAATCGCGGCGCAACTGAGTATACTGACTAAGTCGTCCTGGGTAGGACCACCCAGAAGGCAGTGCGATTCGTTGCTCGTCCTGCAATCAACGGCAACAGGCAGGACTAGAATCCTGTGAAAGAATTGTCGATCGCCTGTCACGTACCAACAATTTTTTTATGTTTTAATATCGACCCGACCGTGATTGGAATTAATGAGCATGTCTTACTGCTTATTAGAACTCCAAATATAATTGCTGGACGCTCGCACGGTGACGTCACCCGGCAGCTTTAATAAAGTGATACTGACAAATTCGGGAACGACGGGACCAATTAGTTATGCTAATTAAAAAGTTAACACAATCTTTATTATTAAATACATTTTCTTTTGTTTTTTTTTTAATAATATCAGCCGTAAATTTTATTTTATATAAAAATAAATTAATTGACAAGCTTTTTTTTAAATGTACTATGCACGCCTAAATAGTTGACTAAAAATGAAAGCGTCTGCCGTAAGTATCGTATATTCTCCACTTACAGAAACTAAAAATATATTTATACAAAGTGTTAAACCAGACTTTTCCCTGATGAAAGTTAATATCTCGAAATATAACGCTACTACATTCTCGAAAATTCAACTTTTTTTATATATAGTCGTGAGAAATTATTGTACTAGTTCACAGAACCCCCAAGAGTACCACACGTCCATTTAATTACCTCCTTACTATATATGGCATACGTGAAAATTACTTGATAAAGGTCAACGTCCAAAAACTCCCTTAAACCCAAATTTTCGACATTTTTTAATTTTTTGATTTAAAAAAAAAATCAACAACTAAAAGTATGTAAGATTACTAAAAGCATGAAATTAAAACTACTGGGGCACATAATTGAAAGTACTGGGGGCAGGTAATTAAAACTACTAAGGGCACGTAATTGAAACAACTATATTTAGTGGTGAAAAATTACTTTATACGTTTACAGGCATACAAGAAAATTACCCGATGAAGGTCAATATATCTATCTATCTATTGTTTCTATCCTTCCAAAATAATGGAAAATGGGATCTGGCGCGTTAAAAAACGGTTAGAAAAAAAAGTTGTTGACGTTTATCTGGTTCCCTGTTGGTTTAATGTAAAAACGTAACAAAACTTTTTTATAGGTTTCGAGTACAACTTTCAGGAAAAATGCGGGATAAGATTTTTTATTTAGTAGATATAGGCCAAAAGCTAAATTTCAATTTTTGGCCTCTAACTGCCAAACGCACCACTATAACTAAAATCTATAAATGGCCGTGTATGCCACGCGTTCCCCTAAACATTTTCAGTGGTATAAATTTTTCCTACTACTCAAAAAAAAATTTAAGATAATCGATTTAATCCTCGTCGAAATTGTAGAAAACAGTTCGAAAATTATAAAAAATTTCAATATTTCATGAGTTTTGATTTTTTTTTTGGAAAAATTGGATTTTCTCTTACCTACAATACATATTAAATTGCAACTTTTTATTAGCACTCTGACATAAAGATTTATTTTTCAAAAGCCCTTAGCTCCTATTTTTTTTATTCTCTGTAAGGGCTGCAGTACGCGGAAAATATACAGAATGTGCAAAAATATTTTCAAATTTAATTAAAAACGCAGAGAGCCTAATGTTATGTATATTATCTCTTACGACTATAAACACTTTTAAATATGGGATCAAATATAAAGAAATATTTACAGTTACACTTTTTACCCACTCTTTGAAGTTGTTATCGCTTTTCCTAGACTTTATTGACAGACTACCATACCTGAAAAGAAAAACACCGTATTAAATATCGTTAAAAACAATAACATTATAAAAAATCTTAGGATAAGGTTATGATAGATAAAAATTGAACAACTACATAGTTAAAACAACTGACAATGCACATGGGTTAAATTTTAATTATTTGCAATAATATAAAATTGAAATGTTTATTTGATTTTCAAGACATTTTTCATGATAAAAAGTTCTGTACTCTCAAAAAATGTGTATTATGTTCTGTTATTTACTTTTCTCCATTCTCGTAAAATAATCCATGATATAGAAAAGAACCGTGTTTTGCCGGAATACTATTAACGAATTTGTTCATTTTATTGAGTTCGAGTGAGTTTCTCTTTTTCAAATATTCTTTTTTCAGTCTGGTATCGTTCTGTGATGTAATGATGCACAATACATAACTCAAATCACTTGAAATGGGTTATGTAATAAAGTCTTACCTGGCATGTTGTAAATAATTTTGGAACATTTGTCGATTCTTCTTCTTTCCTTCATTATTTGTTTTCGAGTTCCTTTTACTTATCATTCGGGCTTATATTTATATAGCATGTATTAATTCAACTGTTCCGAAATGTAGAGATCCTAGCATGGGATAATTGTTTGAGGTTTGATAGTCAACGGTATCTTGAGAGAGGTAATATGGGTAAGTAGCAAGTATTTTCTTTTGCTTCCACCTATTCAGTTGATATTGGATGATGTGTGTGTTTTATCCTCTAGGTTTTCCCGTCTATCAGCTAGATGTAGAGGTTGGGTACCTGCTTGACACACAAAGCTAAAAAGGGTACTTTTTGTGGATTTCTGGTGGAATTACTGTCTGAGAGATTTAAGTTGGTATTAATAAAGTTGATGATGTATATCTAGTACTCTCATACCTCTCAGTTCTTGTAGCAGCGATATGCGATCAACCCCTGATTTTCATGATGCATTCGATTCTTTATCATTGTAACTTGACCAATTAATAGTGCTAAATGAATAGGTCAGACTTTGTTTTGCGTAAGTGTTTATGGCTTTTACTTTGTGTATAAATCTAAGGTGTGCCCTGTATATTGCCTGTAATCTCTTTCTATAGTAAGTCATTTTTTTATATGAGTATGGTTGATGCTTTTAAGTTGCAAGATTCCAAGGTATTTATAGTTTTTGTTCTTTGTGAGGCTTTCAATTATTTGCTATTATTATCATTTTGCTACAACCATAATGGAACTCGGCTTGAGTTAGCGGTCTAATTGTGGGGGAGTGCCCGTCTGATGATACGCGCAGTGTCAAGCATGACTGATTTTTGGGCCGTCTTGAATAAGTTTTTAAGCTGCTCGACCTTCAGCTTTTCCAACTCATTGATGGTTCTTTTTGGTATCAATCCATTCGAGGAAATTACAAAAGATCACTCTTGGCAATGTTTAGCTAATTTATGGCTTTCATTTCATGGGCAAGGTCAATATATTTGGTCACCTTTCTGTTAAAAACTTCCCTGAGGTTTGCATCTTCTGAACAGTTATATCTATTATATTTCTAGATTTTTTTCATCTTGTCGAACACCACTATATCAGGTCTGTTGTGGACTACTTCTCGGTCACTTATTATTGAGACATCCCAGTAGATCTTAGCGTTTTCATTTTCATTATGTTCCTTTGGTTGGTATATATAATAGGGCACAAAGGTGTTCAGGAGCCCGTTATTATTGGCAAGCTTCTGGTGTATGATGTTGCACACCTGGTTATATCGCTGGAAGTAGTCCGTGTTTGCTAGGTAAATGTAGCCAGATGTTATGTGCTGTATATTCTCTGATCTCTCGCTACATTTCCGGCACTTATCGTATTCAATGGACCGGTCTTTCATGATGAATTTCATATAATTTCGTGTGTTAAATCCTTCTGTCTCTGGAAATAGTGGTCCATCCTTCAGCCACCTGTTCCTGTTGGATGCTTTCGTATCTACGTGTCGCTGATTCAAGTCATTGTGATGTCGACAGTGTCATTTGAGCCTACTGTTCTTGTTTGTCGGAGTCTGAAAGTGACTTAAGGATGATGTTGTCACTTGCGAGATTGAGTGGAGAGTACGAATTGTCACTTAAGGTCACTATGCGGTGGAAGCTTGATGTTTGTGCCTTGTTGATGAAGAAATCTCTCAATTTTTGCAACGGTCTGGAGTGCGAATTGGTCAAGTCAACAAGGGACCTTCTACCTTCTCTTCGTGGTAGGGTCATTCGGAGAGTTGATGACCTTATGTAGTGTGACTTGTACTTGGTCATCATTAGGCGAGTATTTCGTTGTAGTCCCTCTAGCCGTGTTAGTTCATTTTAAGATCCCAAAACTGTAAGTCAGCACGGGCACAGCGTAAATGTTAATTGCTATAATGAGATTTCCGACGTTCAGTTCTATCTTCAGAAGAGCTCGCACTCTTTGAACGTACTGATCTTTCATCTTGGTCTTTACTTGCTTTTCCTGGAACAGTCTAGCTTGTTGGAATCCTAGGTATTTCTAGGTCTCTCCTTTGTTTGTCGCCTACGCTATTTCTCCATTGGGTAGAGCTACATCACCATTAATGACTTTGCCTTTTTTGATGTTTAAGGCTTTACATTTTTCCATTGCAAATTCCATATGGATGTCTTTCGAGAAGACCATAGAACTTAATTCCCACTTTCTATATATGATTCGGGAATTTTCTCTATTGGCTTTGATGTTAAAGCTAAGTCCTGTGTTGTTGAGCAACGTGGATAGGGGGTTCATCGTGGACGTGGAACCAAAGTGAACTTAGCGAGTCTCCTTGGTAAATTCCTCTATTGATGTGTATCCCATCGGTGGTAAGAGATTGATCTCCATTATAGATTTTCAGGTTCGTTTCCACTGGTGCTGATAGTTGCCAGAAAATTGATGATCATAGGGTGAATTTTGTATATTCCTAGTACGTCTATGAGCCAGGAATGTGGTACACTGTCAAACGCCTTTTTATAGTCTATAAAAGCAGTTATATGTTGCGTTGTTTTTTCTGTGCCTGCTTGACTAACACAGAGTCGATGATAGGTTGTTCTTTGCATCCTTGATGGTCTCGAATGCATCCTTTCTGTGCCTCGGCTAATAGGTTATGCATGCAATGCATCCTGTTAGGATCTCGTATATGGTGGGCAAACAGGTGATGGGCCTGTACTGAAACGGGTCTTCTGTTCTATTGGTGTTAGGTAGCATAATTGTAGTGCCCAGCAAGAAATTAATAATAATAATAATAATAATAAACACGTTTATTATTCCAAAAGAAAATTACAAATTAAAAAAAAAATAAACATAGACATCTACAATAGGAATAAAAGGCCACTTATCAGCTTCCTTCACAAGCGAAGGGGCTGTTGAAGCCTATTAAATAATTATAAAAAAAAATTATTATTAACTTTCATAAAGAAAGTTAGTTTGAAGTTTTTCTAAAAAAGAGTGGTGCAGGGTAATTAAACAAAAAAAAATATATATATACATACGAAAGTACGCATCCAAGTTAATAGCGCTATGCTACTGAGGCACGAGACAGAAAATGAGAGAGAATTATTTTAGACATATGCAAAGTAGAGAGGGGATGTACGAGAAAATAAATACTAGTTTTTTTGTTTAACGAGGTCCGCTGTTATTGTAGTTGTTGGCCGAGCAATTTATTTTTCATTGCTTTTTTAAAGGATGCAACTGACAGTGACGTACTGGTTATTTTATATTTGTTGATTAAGTTAGCAATTTGATAAGAATAACTTTTTTTAAACTGTTCTTTGTTGTGTAAAGGTACTGATAGCAGATACTGTTGGCGTAAATTTAAATTATGCACATCCGTACGGTATTGAAGTTTATCGAGGAGATATGGAGGACGGTGAAATTTTAAAATTTTGTAAAAAAAGCAGATAGAGTGTAAGATACGACGATGTTGCATGTTAAGCCAGCCCAATTCGGGCAGTTTATGTGAAACCCTCTGCCTTTGTCTAATACCATAAATAAAACGTATGCATGAATTTTGTACCTTTTGAACCCGATTTTTAGCCTGTAAATCAAGGAAAGGACCATAAACGTTGTCTGCGAAATTAAATTGTGACAAAATGAGAGTGTCGGACAACAAGGCCTTGGTTTTTTGATTAAGTACATGTCGCTGAGAGTACAAGGGTTTTAATACTGAGAATGCTTTTTGAAGGCATGAAGTTACGTGATCATTAAATTTTAGTTTATTGTCTATGACAAGCCCGAGACTTTTAGACGAGTTTTTAAAAGCAACAGGGTTCGTGCCGATTTCGATTTTAATGGTGGATTCAAGATGTAAGCGTTCAGTCTCGTTACAAAATAGTAATGCTGCGGATTTACTTGGGTTAATCTTAAGATGTTCATTGGATTTACTGAAAAGATAGTGTAAGTCACGGTTGATTTGATTGTTTGCTATTTCGGCTTGATTGAGGTTAAAAGATAGGTAAATTTGAGTATCATCTGCATAGAGGTGGTACTTGCAGTGACGAAGTGGTTTGATGAAATTAAATGTGTAAATACTGTACAGAAGAGGACCGAGAACGCTGCCTTGGGGAACACCCGCTGTGATATTGAGTAAATCGGATTGTTTGCCATTCAAAATTACCCTCTGGCTTCTGTCCGAGAGGAAAGACACCAACATTGCCACCGCCGACTGGCCAAAGCCAATATATTTTAGAATAGAAAGCAATATATTATGATGAATCAAGTCGAAAGCTTTTGTGTAATCTAATAGAATGAGAACAGTTGCCTGGTTAAAATTTTGTGCTCTGACAATATCATCTACAATATCGGATAAGGCAGTGGCGTAACTGTACCCGGTTCTGAACCCAGATTGTTTATAGGTGATGATATTATTACTGGATACATATGAAGAAATTTGTAAAAATTTTGGAGAGCGTAGGTAACAAGGATTAAATTTTTTACTTGTAGTGGGATGACATGTGCTAACTTCCAATTTTTTGGAAAATATTGTCGATTTTGTGTGTTATGTATTAACAACAGTAAAAAATGTGTTCATTTGATTTATGTTTTGAGATTATTATTGTTCGATTAAATCTTGTTTGGGACCAATGTTCTGTGTGTTCAGATTTGTTTTGAGAATATTTAATTTTTTTTTTAATTCTGCCCATTTGTCTTTGATACTGCAATTGTGAAATTTATTGTTTAAATAAACTTTTTTTTCAGTTCTCATGGAATTAGTCGCTAAATTTCGGAGCTGCTTATAATAATTCCAATGCTCGGTAAGTCTGGTACGTCTGAATCGATTTAAAACCTGATTTCTAAGGTTTTTTAAAAGCCTAATGTTGTCAGTCATCCAGGGACAGTAGGGTTTATTTGAACGGTTAGCAGTTCTCAATGGGGCATGTCTATCAAACAGCTCCAAAATAGTATCAGTGAGAAACGAAATTTTTTCATCGATATTATCTATGCTATAAATATTATTCCAAGGGGTGGCCTCCAAGTCGGCCTGAAAATAAGTCATATTAATTTGGCGCAAAGCCCTGTATTTAAAGGTATTATTATTTAGCACTGCTGAACGAAAGTCTAGAACGATATATACTAGCAGATGGTCTGAGAGACCCGCGTCCCTGACACCCACATCCTGTACATCTTCCGAATTGTAACATATTAAATCAATCAAGCTGGAGCTGGTACGCGAAATTCTAGTCGGCTCAGAAATTAGCTGACTCAGTTTGAAAGTGCTTAAAATATTTTCAAATTGTATTACATGGGGACTATCGTGATCAAGCATATTAATATTAAAGTCTCCGAAGCACATAATCTTATCACATTGAGTGTAAAGTTCGATTAGCGTATCTTCGAAATAGGCAAGAAATTCGTTAAGGCTTGCATTTGGTGGCCGGTACACATTGCCAATAATTATTGTGACATTACCATGTTGCGATTTAATCCAAACATGTTCTACGATATCCCTACATTCACTAAGCAAAACTGTATAATTAAAAGAAGATTTAATATAGTACATAATTAATTGTGAAAATGGTTCCAGTTGCGCGTTCCCTTAATAAAACTGTTAACTTCCTCCTTGATGATAGCTTCAAATTCCATTTGTGGTGTTTGAATTTGATCACGTTGATATTGTATACATGTAGCATTTCGGTTATGCTCTTTTGGTTTTTCCCAGATGTTTGAGCAATACTCGGTCAAATGCTCTTTGCTCAGCAGCATCTTCTGAGTATTGGTTTGATCTTTAATGTTATTTATAACCCGACAGAACTGTCTTTGAGTGGTGTTGAAAAGCCAGTTTTGTCGTTTTCTCTTTGAGCATTGGTTGTATCCCTGCAAACATTTAGCTTTAGCTTTTAGTTTTTGCTTTAGTGTTTCCTATTACTCATCTAGTGTTTGTTGATGGTTGAGATCGGTGATTTTGTACCTATCTTGCTAAATATCTTTTTAATGCGCATCTTAAGTTTGCTGGAGGGGTGTTTAATTCTTCCGAAATTCTGTGAGTCTTCCTAGTTCCTGTCTCAAATCGTCAATTGTCTTCTTAAGTCCTTGTTGCCATATGGGTTTTTGTTGGTCTGTAGCTTTGCCTGTTTTTTTCTTCTTTTATGGCATCTAAGGACGGCGACGGCAGAGCAGTAGATGAGTGTATGGAGCTTCACAAAGGTGTCATACTCCAAACTAAACTCTGCTAGTATGATGTTAAAAATCTTGAGTATGCAGTGAGTCTCCCGACTAAGTTTTAGGAGCTTTGGTCTTTCGAGTTGGATCTAGGCCGTCGAACTCAGAAACAGCTTTTTGGAGTTCGTTGTACACTGATATTTCTCTATTATTAATATTATTATTATTATTATTATTCCTATTGTCTCAAGTCTCCTATCTAAATATAATTAAACTCGTAATTAAGTTACATCAAACGAAACCAACGTTATTTTAGAAAAATGGTTTTTCACTTCCTAGGTTTAAGAAGAAAACTGCATATATAAACATTTTGTTCTATTTATATTTAATATTAATATATTAACGATTTTTTACACAGGGTGTCCGGAAAATGTGGGCAATTTTCCGGACACCCTGTGTAAAAAATCGTTAATATTTTGGAGATGATACTTTTGATTTTAGTAGTACTTAGCATTTCCCTTTAGTTGTTCCTGAATGGATACCAATAACTCGTTTAAAGCCAGTGCTTATACCCAGGGATGAACAACTATTACCTTTCAATGCAGAGGAGAACGTCATCGAAAATATTTTTTGTTTATTTATAGTTAATTATTTACGGTCGTGTCGGCCGAGGTTACGCCCAGTTGCATCAAGGAAAGTAATTTGGTTAGCGTTTTAAATTAAAATTAAGCAATTTTTTAAAATCATCAATCATTCTGAGAAGGCGGCTAATCCGCCTTTATGGGCTTCCTAATGGATCTCTGCTGAATTGCGCCTATCGAGTCTGATGATGGTTCGCGTCGAGTGCGATGCGTTTTTTGATCGATATAGAAGTAACTACTAATAATCGCACCTCGGAGAGACCTCGTTGATTACTGTAATATTTCTTTGCTGATGATGTCTAGTTTTTTAGGCAAGATTTTATGTTGGACAGAACCGAACAGAGGAGATATCGTGTATTTTACAAATTTAAAAAAAAGTAGATTCTGTTTTCGACTTTTAGGTGTTTATGTGTATGTGTAACGGTTTTGAAAGAAATAGTACAGATTATACAAAAATGTGTGTCTAATTATTTATAAAAATGTAGAACAAAAATAAGGAAAAAATAAAATAAAATTAAACATAAAAAAATAAATCAAAATACAAAAGTTCTAACTACACTACAACCACCACGTTATTAACAACAAGTCAAAAATTAAGAATGTTCACTTAAAAGAAGGTGAAATTTTAATATCTTTTGATGTAAGCTCATTGTTTCCTAGTGTACCCATACCACTAGCTTTAGAGTACTTAAAGGAACTACTTGAATTCAATAATTTGAAAAAAGAAATTATTGATGAAAATTTGCTTCTCACAAAATTATGTATGAATCAATTTTTTTTCAGTTCAACAATAAATATTATAAACAACTTGAGGGAACTGCGATGGGCAATTGCTTATCTCCATTCCTTGCAAATTTGTTTATGGGTAGATTAGAAACCCAATGCAAAAAAGAACTCAAGTATTTCCGAAGGGTGTAGTATAGATACGTAGACGATATATTTGCTATTTTTGATACTAAAACAGAAAATTTGGACACTTTCTTAGAAACATTAAACAATAAATATTTTTCCATTAATTTTACGTACGAAAAGGAGAACAATAAGCAATTAGCTTTTCTAGACACGTTAATTATTAGAAATAACGATAAATTAGAATTTGATATTTATAGGAAATTTACTGATAGGTATACAACATCCGACTCATTTCATTGCCGTCAACACAAAATCGCAGCGTTTCATTTCTTAACTCACAGGTTAGTCAATTTTCCATTAAGTAAAGAACGTTTTAACAATGAAATGATTCGGATTAAAAATATAGCTAAAAGTAATGGATGTAATGGTAATTTTTATCCAAAAATTAGTAACTAGACATAAGCATAAGAAAATGTTAAAAGATGCCACTACTCTTCAAGCACCTGAGGCTCTCAATAAGTTTATAGTAATCCAATATAATCTCAGATATACATAGATATATATAGGTCTAGAAAAGGTATTTAAAAACGTAGGTTTTTGAGTAGCGTGCAAAACGGAGAACAGTTTGAAAAATCTCCTTGGAAACCCTAAAGACAACGTCGACTTGAAGGAGAGGAGTGACATTAGCTGTAATGACTGAGATATAAAATATGTTGGGCAAACTAAACGTTTCATAACCATTCGTTTTAAAGAACACATGGCACATTTAAGATTCGGAAGTACAGAAAAGTCAAGCGTTGCCCAACATGCTTTGGAAAACAATCACCAAATAGGAATAAATAATGTTAAGTTAATTAAAAATGTATCTAATAGTAGATTATTGGATGCATTTGAGAGTATAGAAATAGTTAGATGTGGTAAGAAATCACTAAATAAAGACAAGCAAGTGTGACCACATTTGCCTATAAATAGCCTCGGTTAGGTTAGGTTAACTTTAGTTTATATCATCTGCTGATGATGCTAACTTGGTTAGCGAAACGCGCATACAGAACGTAACAAGTTGTTGTGTAGTGTAGTTAGAACTCTTGTATTTTGATATAACTTCCACCACAGGTTCCAGTGCCAGGACATAAAAAAATAAGTTTAAAATTAACAACAAAAAAATTCATTAAAGGGTATAAAAATATATTAAAAAAAAATAAAACCGATAGCTAATAGCGTAATAATAACAATATTGCTAAAAAAGGAACAGAGAAAATGATAATTTATCTAAGAAGAAGGTTGGAAGTAATAATCAAGGAAGGATCCCTCAAAACTGTCACGAAAGCCTTAATGTGAAGGGTGCCAATGGTTGTAGTAACTATTTTATTATGCGTTAATAAAAATATTTATAATTTCAAACATAACAGTTTCAATAACAGCATTTCCTTTCTAGCACCCGGAGATTTTTATATATAGAAGAAACACGCAATACAATGCATCAGGCGTTGAAAAAAGATTATATAAAGATAAGTAAATATGTATATTCATGAATAACAACTAGAATCTGTTATAATAATATTAATTATAGTGATAATAACTAGCTGGCCCGGCAGACCTTATTCTGCCTTCTCCGTTAGACGGCTCAGTGGGGTTTTAGTGGAATTATAAGAATATGAGGCACATTCACCACATCGTCCAGAAATGTTATTGAAGAAAAACATATTCGTTTTATAGAAAAATACGCAATAAAACAGTAGAAAATAGTGTTGAAAAGACCGTAATTTCAAAAAAAAAATTTAAATTGGTGCAGTACAACTTTCTCACGCACTTGCTTAAAAATCTCGCTTATAGCCGGTTGCACAAACCTTAATTGCTATTTAGAATATTAAACTGAGTTTTCGGATTTGACAAGCTGCTTATAGAAATCTGGGAACTCGTTGTCAAATTTGACATTCCGTTAAACATTCTAAACTTTAATTGCGCTTTCTGCAACCGGCCGTTAGTGTTTTAAATATATATATATATATATATATATATATATATATATATATATATATATATATATATATATATATATATATATATATATATATATATATATATATATATATATATATATATATATATATATATATATATATATATATATATATATATATATATATATATATATATATATATATATATATATATATATATATATACAGGGTTATTCACGCAACCCGTTCATTAAAAGTTTTTGATGATGCCATTTAGATAAAAATTTTAAATTTTGGGATTCAGGTAAGGTCAAGGGGTACTTCTTTTTTGAAATATTTTCAACTTCCTGTCACTTCCGGTTTAACCGGAAGTTGGTATCAACTTGCTTATTTTAAACGGAACACCCTATATTTTATGATATTTTTGGATTCTACGGAGAATTTTAATGTTATTTTATATAGCATGTCCTATACCTAGGTTCAAGCGTTCTTAAGATACTTGACCTTGAACCAAAAATGAGCCTTCGGGGTACCAAATTTTAAAATCTTATATTTTTGTAAGTTTTGAAGATATAATCTTAATATTTTGCAGACGATCGGTAAATAATCTTAGGTTTCTATTTTTTATTGAATTTGTCTATTTTTATACAGGGTGTCCTAAATTCAGCGGCAAACATTCACATTTTCAAAGCCGCTAAAGTCCGTTTTTTTAAATGGGACACCCTATAACTTTATGCACTATCAAATGTAGAATTTAATTTTATATCGAACTGTATTAAGGTTCCCTATACCTATTCGTAACCATTTTCGAAATAATCAGGTTTTTATTAAACTATCATATGTATTTGCTAAATGCTTACACCTTGGAAAAAAAACAATTGTTGTGCTTTTCTATTCAACATGACAGCTGATTTGAAACTTTTAAATTAAAATAAAATAACAGTCAAAAGCTGATATTCTCAATTTATTTTATATTCGCGGAGAATGTTACAAAATATTGGAGAGAACGTGCCATGTTTTTAATGAAAAACATCCTCATTTATGGCCAATGAACAAGAGAAAATTGAAGAGGATTGAAACGAAATTTTTTCGTTTCGGAAAAGTTAAAGTTATAAAAAATGTAATAAATTGTTTACATTATTTTTAACCATATCTACTAAGTTCGGGACTGTTCTAAACTTGTTTTAGTGAACTTAAAAATTATAGCAATCTAACAATCAACAATAAATAAATAAAATAATAAAATTGAATTATAACAAATGTTCTATATGCTGTCCGTTCATTTGAAGACACATTTCAATTCTTCTTTGTACAGTTGCTGTGGCCCGTTGAATTTGTCCGTTTTCTAATTCGGCAAAAGCTGTTCGTATCCTGTCCAGTAAATCTTGTTGGTTATTTACTGGGGAAGCATAGACTTTACCTTTGATAAATCCCCATAAATAAAAGTCTAGGGGTGTTAAATCAGGCGATCGCAGGGGCCATCTCCAAGGGCCATTGGGACCAATCCAGCGATCTTCAAAAATTCGAGATAATTAGAGATAAACGGCAGTGGAATTATGTGCTGGTGCCTCATCTAATTGATACCAATAATTTTGCAGCTCACCAATAGGAATTTCTTCTATAAATTCAGAAACCGTCCCTCGTAGAATTTCCAAATACTTATCACTGTTTAAATTGTCTTCATAAATGCAGTACCGCACCTGATCATTTAATACTATACCGAAAACATTGAAGCTAAACCTCTCTTGAGAACTATACCGAAAACATTGAAGCTCGGTCCAAAATATATTTTGAGGAATTGAGGGTCCTCTTGAATTTTCAAAAACATGAATTCGCAAAATTCTACTCGTCGGACGTCATCACCAGGTCTCAAGGCTTGCACGTTTTGGAAGGAATAAGGGTGCATATGATGTTCGCTCAAGATTCTTTTGACAGATGAAGAAGAAATTCCCAAATCGTTTTCTGCAGACGGTATTGAACTTTGCGGGTTTGCGTGGAAATAAGCTAATGTGTTTATTACGTTATCCTCGGCATTTGTCACTGGTTTCGGAACATTTTTTGTAACTTTAACCTTGCCACAACGTAAAAAGTTCGTTTCAATCCTCTTGAATTTTGACTTGTTCATTGGCGGCAAATCAGGGTGGCGTTCATTAAACACCCGACACGTTCTCTCCAAAATTTTATAACATTCTCCATAAATATAAAATAGATTGAGAATATCAGCGTTTGAGTATTCTTCCATTTCGATTTAGAAGATTTAGTTTATCACTGACAGCTTTCGATAAATAACGCATACTAATCATCTGTCATATTTGATATTGGATCTCAATTGTTTTTCCATGGCTCACCATTGGAACATGTAAACATTTAAGCAAATACATACGATATTTTTATAAAACCCAATTATTTCGAAAATGGTTACGAATAGGTATAGGGAACCTTAATACAGTTCGATAGAAAATGAAATTCTACATTTGATAGTGCATAAAGTTATAGGATGTCCCATTTAAAAAAACCGACTTTAGCGGCTTTGAAAATGTGAATGTTTTCCGCTGAATATGAAGATTATATCTTCAAAACTTACAAAAATCTGGACATCCTGTAAAAAAATGCTACATAAAATAGCATTAAAATTCTCCGTAGAATTTAAAAATATCATAAAATATAGGGTGTTCCATTTAAAATAAGCAAGTTGATACCAACTTCCGGTTAAACAGGAAGTTGAAAATATTTCAAAAAAGAAGTACCCCTTGATCTTACCTTAATCCCAAAATTTGAAATTTTTATCTAAATGGCATCATCAAAAACTTTTAATGAACGATATATATATATATATATATATATATATAAGACGTTTATTGGTATTTCATACGTTTACTTCTGATACAAAAATGCACTAATAGCTTATTTAATAGGCTTTCCCAACAGAATGTCAGGACCTGTTGATGCCTGGTAGCTCTACGTAGCTCTACCTTAAATGAATCATAGATAATACTTCATAAAGTAAAATGTATTCAATTTTTAATCCAAAAATAAAGCTTAAAAGAAATTAACTAAGAAAAGAAGAAACAATATGACAAGGAGAGGAAAAAAACGAGAGGATGAAACAACACGAAAGAAAGAAAAAGGAGATACAGGAGCAATTCTTTCACTGCTGAACACTTAGAAGCTGCATGTTTTCTGATTAATTAACTTAGAATATCGAACATATAGATTACGCTTTCTTTTTAATTGAACAACTGTTTTTTTTTCGGTGAGTACTTAGTTATGAGAGAAGCAGCAACGTATGAAATGGTCTTTTGAAAAGTTCCTTTCGATGCTGGAGAATGTTAAAAATTATTTTACCTCGAATGGTTAAATTGTGAAAGTATGTTCAAAATGTTGGTTCTCCTAAAAGGTATGGTGGACCCCTAATTTAATTATTTTAAAAACAAAAAGAGAGAGTTGCATACGCAATTTTTAGTTTTGAAATTAGATTTAAACTTAAGCTTACTATACAGAATAAAACCCAACTTACGAGCCTCATTTTTAGATAAAATATTATTATCAGCATGTTGTAAGTTAAGTAATTTCTAACCGAATCACTGCAAAACAACATATCTGTAGTTTTAGAAGGATTAAGTTGCAAGAGATGCTTTTTAAAATATGATTAATCGCTGCCAAATCATGGCGGGTAAAATGACAAATATATATGGGTATCTTCAGGGTATAAATAATGGTAGCACTATATTAGCTGCTTTAGAAATGTTAATGTGTATATTGAATATAGTAGTGGGCTCAGGATGCTACCTTGTGTGACACTTCGAGTTACCTTATTTGAATCGAAGTGTTTTCCTCTAGTTTCTACACGTTGCACCCTATCCGTAACATATGATTTAATAATAGTCCTAGCGGGTACAGAGAAGCCAATGTAGTGTAAAATAGCTAAAAGTGTTTGATAATACAATATGTCAAATGCTTTTGAATAGTCTAGCATTACCAAAAGAGTAGCCTTATCACCGTTAAAGATTTGAAAATGTCGTCAGTTACATTAGTAAGTGTGATTGAACAACTGTGACCGCGTCGAAATCCGTCGAAAATGTCTTTCAGGTAATAGTTTGTAGGTATGTAAAAAAGTTTGTATTTGGTTATCAAGTAATTTTTCCAGGATCTTAGATAAAACAAGTAAACTCGAAATTTCTTTTAAGTGTCCGAAGTCTGTTGGGTTTTTTATCTTTGGAATTCATTCTGTAGGAAAATATGATTTTGTGATGAATTAATAATATCTCGAATGAATGGAATAAAAAGTGGACAATAAATAATAATTAAAGTTATATTCAATTTAACATTAACAATAGCTTTTGATTTGATATTTTTAATAATCTCTATAATATAATTTTTATCAACCGGATTAAAAACAGCACTATTAGTTTTTTATTTGAATTATAATAAGAAATTAATTGAGAACTTATGACATCTAAAAAGTATTTGTTTATTTTTTGTGGGTTACCTAGTGTGGTAGGTCATTAAGGTTATTATTTGTTAGGTTAAGTTTTTTTAGTTCTTGCCACCTTCCTTTTGGATTGGAATTCTGAAGCTTAAAATTTGATTAAGCTTTTTTTTCTGCTTTTATACCGTTGGTGGTTAGGTTACGTTGTTGCTTATAATTCATCTTCTAGTCATTTTGTCTTACGGAATTTATCTGGTGCCTTATTACGTAATTTCTGCATAAATCTAACATTATCAGTAATTCATAGTGCATATGGTCTACTTTTTCCTTTTCTTATCCTGACAGGAGCATGTATACCGAAAATGTTTTTTATATTTTTTGTTAAAAAGTGTACTTTCTGATCACTATCGTCTATAAATCTTGCCAGGAGATGATTTCTAGATCAGGCCAAAATAAGGTTAGAATTATATCGCGCAAGCCTCTACAACTAAAAGAATGGCAACATTTTGTAGTTTTACTCATCAATTTATATTTACAACTGACCAGCATGTGATTAGAGACCTGTAGATCCTAAACATCAACATCAATGTGCTGCTCTGAACTTGTAAAAATTAGGTCTATAAGAGAATACCCAGTATTGGATATTCGTGTTGGGGTGTTTGTTATTTGTTTTTAGTCAAACGTTTTTATTAACTGGCAAAGTGAATTTTGCTGTTTGAATTTATATCGTACATATTGATTTTAAAATTCCCCAAACAGAAAATAATTGCGTTATAAGTAAAAAAAATAGTTAACATATTTTAGAAGTTATTATATTAGGTGGAACATTTTTAGACCAAAAACAAAAGTAGTTCGCATAGATTTCAAATATAAAGTTTATAAAAGACGCTTAAATGCTTACGGTTCATTTTCAATAATTTGCATGTCAATTCACGCTCTCTTATAGTCGTTACCAGTTGCGATGCAATCAGCACCATCCTATTTTCCAAGGAATCACCATAAATTCCTGCATAATTAGTGTGGCGAAAACCGACCGAAAACAATTTAAAAATTTTAATTCGTCTACCGAACCCGCTAAATACCTTTTAAGTTTCGAATTACCGGTGGGTCGGTAATTTGAAACCGTGGTTGCAAAAGTTTTTTCACCCGATTACCCGCGAAGGATTGAGTTACCGGCGCGGCGCGGTGAACGATGGCTGTCGTTCGCCCATAGGTACACGCTGGACAATAGCTAATTTCTTATGTTCAATATATGGGCTCTAATGGATTGGCAGCTTTTATGTGTATTCCTTAAATTGATTTTTTAACGCGCCAATGTGCTCCATGGTAATGGAATGATTGCCAAATATCGAATACTTAAAGGCTGCATATTGTAAATTATGAAACAAAATAGATTCGTCTTACACAAGAAGCAAGAGTACACGAAAAGTAATAAATTATAGATATATGTGCAGCGAATGTATTTATTTACGACTTAGACAGGAAAATTAGCAATCCGGAGTATATTAGAAACAGAAACTGAACAAACTGTAGAAAACATAAAATAATAGCTTTTTGAAAATATTGTCACCTCTCGGGTTGACTGCGAGCGATTTCACTTGGGGATAAGCGTAAACTCAGATGGATTTTCTTAATTGATATTTCTCTTAATTAGTCTTTGCTTTGTCAATACGATATGTTTCTTTGGCAATAAAGAGTTTTTACGAATCTTGAGATTTTTTTGGATTTGAAATAAAGAACAAGTTTCATAAAAATAAGGTGCGATTATATTATTCAGAATTAAGTGATTCTTGCATTTGTATCGTACCGTCGTTCATATTTTAAAATTCACTGTCCACTACTAATAAATACCACAGTTAACACAATATTATTTTAATAAAAAAAAAGAATCGGAAATCCGTATCGCTGGAAAGGCAATTGTTTTTAAGCATTACGCCATCTTGATGAACCTACCAATCTAATAAAATAATCATGTTAGTTCTGTATTTTATAAGTTTTGAGAAAAAATATATCAACAGACAGTTGACAACTGAAAATATCATTTTATAGACCTCAATAATTTTAATAGTTTTTTGCAAGTAGTGCAAGTATTGTCTGAGTTTTTGGGTTTAAGGAATGTTATTCCTTGAGTGAGAAAACTGGGGAGTGTGCTGGAGGTAAACTCAGAGGACATCTCTAGTTATGCGTGTATTTGATTGTTTCTGCTACTTCATGTGTTGTCATTGCAAAGTCCTCTTGTTCCTCCAAGTACTTGTGTCTGTCTTCTTCCTCTTTAATCCATGAAGCGTTATTATTATGTAGTTTCGGTTCTGACCAAATGCTTTTCCAGTATTCTGTGATCTCTTGTTTGGTCGGTGGTTCTATTACTCGTGCCTCCTCATTGCTCATGGATTTTTGGTAGAACTATTTTTTGCTTCTTCGAAACAGGTTGTTAGCCTCCATTCTTTCATTTGACTCCTTGTATCTTCGGAGTCTTGCGGCATACAGGGATAATTTTTGCTTCAGAGTGTCAAGGATTTCTGTAAGCGTGCGATCAGGAGATGCAGAATTGATTTTCTCAACACTTTGTGTGATACGTTTTGACTTGTTCTTATTATTATTATTATTGCTCCTTTACAGGGCAGTCCACTGTAGTGGATGTTTTTTTAACAATTCTAAAATAACAGATTTTTGCATTTTCAAAGATGCTTCTTAATCATCAATGTTTAACTGTTTTAGGTACTCCAAAGGCTTGTGTAGACGGCTTTTAACGTTAATGTTTTTTCTGTATTCTTCGCCTAGCTCATAATATTGATTTTTTCCGTTTGATTTTGGTTCTGCAGTGGCGAGGGCGGTTAGGGGTTAAGACCCGTCAGAGCCACTTTTATTTGAAATAGTATAAAGTAAGGACCTTTTTTTCTTAATTGGAAGGTAAAACACCACCTAGAGCCAATTTGATCTAAAGCAAAAATAAAGTAATAACTTTATTTTAAGATTTTCATCGTGTTAAAATCCTGCAGATGCAATTTCTATATACGCCACTGGGTTCAAGTTATGATATAGCGGATGGAATATGAAAAGAAGTATGCTAGGTGTTAATTGTATCCAAAAATCTGGCCTTTTATTAGCTATTGGTCTACCCGTGACTATGGTAGTGCCCCAGTAAAGTCGGTATTTTGTATTCTCCATTACTGAAACTGGGATATACTTGTAATATGGTATATTTTCTTTTTACATCTGGCAAATATTAGAAAGTTTTTATTGGACTGTATCGTTTCAGGTAATCTGTATTTTCGACTAAGCTTCTTGAAATGTTTTTATTTATTTTTTTTTATTGCTATAAAGGTATTATTTATTTATTTAAATTAATTGTTGCGTGTTCTCAGGTTTCTTTCAAGGTCAGAATGAGGACATTAACCAACTATATGTGCTGAATTGTACCTTATTGTAATTATAGGTCATAAAACGACATTTTTGCCAATCACACGCGCACGTGTTTGTAGAATGTCCCTCAAAGTACGGCAACACTGCTTGAGGATTTCGGTACCGATTAGGACTTACAGCTGTCACGAAACCCTTTTCGTACGGATTATATAGTCTGCAGAAAAGACCCTGATTGTTTTTCATAATTTCGGTATCAAACGCATATACAGTTATTAAATCAAAATTATATAGTGCCTTAAGACGTTGTTTGAATATAAAGAAGCCAAAACGCAATGAAACAATATATCTGAAAAAGACAACAGCACATTGAAATACAAAATGATATAGGACCTCAAAAAAATAACTATAATTTGTAATTATGTAGAGGAAGGAAGGGTTGCTTGATATATTTACGACACCAAACCCTATAGGGCCGCTGATCCTAAAACACCAACTAGTATATTTTTACAAAATAGATAATTAGAAGGATGGCCATGTTAAGCCCGGTAAGCACCGATATTTCTTTTTGAGCTATAAAATGTCGATAATCCCTGATCGATACTCTGCATTGGCTTTCAGATACAAAGTAGGAATTCGCCACAGTTTATTATAATTTATTATAGATGGATCGGTACCAAGTAAACAGTTTGCACCAGCTTAGGTACCGGAGTACGACACTTAAAGTCATAACACAAAAATGCATATAAACATAACGAAATAAATTATTAGAAAATCAAGTGATAAGTAATTAGTAATAAGGGTGATCACACATACCCCAAATATTTAATGCGGAATATTGATCACCTGGGTTAAACCAGTGGTCTCCTAAAAATGGATTCAATTGAGATACATATAGAGGGTTATTTTTTAGAATTTGCCACCCCCTGAGAGGCTTACTTTTTTAGGATACAAAGAAATGGTTCCTACGAAAATTATAGCAAATTTCCTAAAGATTTACATGGCGGCAATTTTGAAAACAAAAGACTATTGGAAAGTCACTATTTAATCATCATCAACTTTATTTTAAATAGGACACCCTGTATTTTTTGACATTTTTGGATTCTTCCCATTCTTCCCTTTCCGAAAATATATAATTTGTCTATAGTCGGAACAGTGGTTTTTGACTTATTCCACTTTAAAGTTACAATGATTACAATTACAATGACAATCATGACAATCTCACAGATATGCAACCATACTTAAATCGCGGTACCCATGAAATGATGAAATCGCTTTACACATGGAATCTAACCAACAAAAACAAAACACTTACTTTTTTTTACGTAAGTAAAATATTTTATTAATTTTACGGAAAACAAAATTAATAAAATCTAAAATGCAATTTACCGAAGAAGAAAAACTAAAAATTGTTCAACTTTATTTCGCAAGTGCTAATAATGCGTCAACTGCAGTGCGACTATACAGGCGGCTATATCCTGGTGCAAGAGTTCCCTCAAGAAAAACTGTTACATATATAGTAAAAAACCACGCATAAAAAAAAATCCTTGCAAAGGCAAAGAAGACGAGCACATTTTGACTTGGACGAGGAATTATCCATATTATTATATTTTGAAGGTAAAAAATTCTTTCTTTAGGTAGTCTAAAAGTTAATTTAAAACGAATTTTTAGAAAAACTAAGGAGATCGACTCCGGACGTCTCTCGAATAACCGGAAAATCGAGGTTCTACATCCGTTCAGTGCTAAAAAAGATCGATACCGTCCGTATAAAATTAGACCAGGGCAACTATTAACCAACGATCATTTTAACCAACGCCGTCACTTCTGTGAGAATATGCTGACCAGACTGTGGCAAGATATGCTGTTATTCAGAAGGATTTTGCGGTCTGATGAGGCTTCTTTTACCACAGTGGGAAAGTTTAATAGAAAAAATATGCACCATTGGACAACAAGAAATCCACATATAATTGAAGAACAAAAGAAACAAGGGTGGAAGTCAATGTGATGCGGCATCTTGGGAAACCAAATTATTGGTCCGATATTTATTGAGGGTATATTAACGGGGCACGATATTTAAATCTATTAAATAACGAAATAGAGCATTTTTTAGAGCAGCTTCCTTTAAACACTTATAACTAAATAATTTGGCACCAAACCACTGTAAAAATATTAATTCCTAGTTCCTGTTTTGTTATCAATTGTCCGTTTGTTTGTTATCGTTGTATTAGTATATATATAATCACATTAAATATATTTTTTTTACAAAAACTATATTTATTTATTTATAAAGCGATTTAAGTATCTGTGGATTGCATTCACGTCCAACAGGGTTCCTTTGTTTTTAGTTGGCATTTCATCATTTCATTGGTACCGCGATTTAAGTATGGCTGCATTTCTGTGAAATTGTTATATATGGTAAATTTAAAGCGGAATAAGTCAAAAACTACTGTTCCGAATATAGATGAATTATATATTCTTGGAAAGGGAAAAATGAGGAGAATCCAAAATTGTCAAAAAATACAGCGTGTCCTATCTAAAATAACAAAGTTGATGGTGATTTAGTGCTTTTCCGATCGTCTATTATTTTTAAAATTGCCGATGTGTAACTCTTTAGGAAATTCTCTATAACTTTTGTAGGAAGCATTTCCTTGAATCTTGAAAAAATAAGCCTCTCAGAGAGTGTCAAAATATAAAAAATAACCCTGTAATACTATCACATCATCGAAAATTGCCATCTAGCTCCATATTGTTAAGGCGTTTTTAGCTGCCATCATGTTTAACTTTTTTAAATTCATTATGGGGCTCTTTTTATTCGCTGTTAATGTCCTTGAATTCAACCAACAGAAAATGTATTTCTTGGGGAACAGAGTTTCATGATATTTTCATACAGATCTTGTGGCTTTTTTAATATCTCTTTAGAGTGAGTATCGTTTATCTGTTGTTTTTGTAGATTCAGATCGTTTTCTTATAGTGCCCCTAGAGACAATAGATAAGCATGCTCACATGTTTACCCACTGGCACCTCAGCCTCCTTCCATTTTTGTTTTTCATCCATTAGCAAAAGCATTTGCTTCTGAAAGGGCCTATCCATTGTCGAGTTTTACGGCAGTTATAGGATACTGGAAAACTGTTATCGTGTTGACTGATTTTCATTCATGACAACAACCTCAATTTTAGATTAAATTCAAGTATTTTTTTCGTCAGTGTTTTGTATTCATGGTTACTTACAGAAGTCATAGATAACGCATGATAGAAGCTTCATACTAACATGAACAAAATCAGTAGTTCTGTTAGTTATTAAACTATATTATTTTCCTTTCAATTTTATTTTGCAATGCTACAAACAACGAAAGATAACTTAAGAAATTCTAAATTTCTTGTAAAAATCATTAATCTAGATGCTAAATAGGTATCTCTGACACAGCTGGTGGGATCGTGGACTCGGTTAGAATAACACACGACTGTCTTTTAGGTGGGGGTCTACGCTTTACTGCAGATAGTAACCAAAAATTAAACTCAGTATGGAAGCGGAGAGTAATCCGCAGTCACTCAGACAGTCACGCGACTCTCAAAACTGTGATGAACTCAGTTCGAGTCTAGGAATGCAGAGAAGCCCGAAGTGAGCTAGCAAAGACAAAAGTGGCGGAATTAAAATAGATCTCCGTGCACAGTGCTGTCGAGGGCGACGAGAAGTCAGGTGAGTTCACTAGGAGCGGATTTACACTCCAGTTTTCAGGCCGAGAAACTTACTTGGATATTAGCAAGCTCTACTAATCGCAGGTGCTGAATAAATAGGTCTGGGAAAAACGAAGGAAAGTTGGTCAAGGACGAACTATTGCAGATAGGCAAAGCAAATGCTACCGCACCCATCTGGATGATATTCTCCATTTGGGGAACGTAAGATGGATACACCTATTGGTCAGATTTAAAAGGAATAAAATGGCATATTCTTTAATATAGTTTTATTGATTTAATTATCAAAAATATTGACAAAATAAGTTCAGAACTTGAGAAAAAACTACAGTTTTCACTCTATACATAAATATGTGTTCTTTTTTATTTTTCTTGTTTTAAAACACTATATCTCGGAAACTAATTTTTTCTTAACAAAGTTTTCTAGATCGATGAATTTTGTACAGCTTAAGGAGCTCCACTTCTTATTTGGTGTACCTAAAACTCAAATACCTTCAAATGTGTAATACAACTTCAAAACATCATTATCTTTACAGACTATAATTCTTCTTAAGAGGGTCGAACACATTTGAAGCTACTGTATAAAAGCCTAATTACCTCGTAGGGTTTTGAGTAGGTCGTACATTGTATTTTTCGTTTTATTCAGACAGGCATGTTAGTGTATCATAGCAAAGAAAAGATTATTAAAATCTGTTTCAGAATAACTGAAACTGATTTAATGAACTAGAAAAAGCAGTTCAAAATGTCTTGATGCAAGTTTAAGGCAATTTTAATAATTTTCAGCATATTTCATTGACTTCCATCTTCCAGATCCACACCGGCCCATAGAAAATATTAGACATTTTTGTTTCCAGATTCATAGAAAGCTTCATTATATAAAAAGTATTTACGGAAATAATAGAGAAGTACGCTATTTTCATGAAGAGTATTAAGTACTTTTTCTAGGTTGAAACGGATGCAAGCAAAAGTTGGCACGGTTCTGATTTTTAGGATTTACTTTGTGAGAATTCTTCTTGTCTTACCTTTTCTTGTAATTCACAAAATACACGCTTGTCCTTTTTAGGTAAATGGAGTCCTATATTATATTTGTTCTTGAAAAATGAAAGAAACATTTTTTCTGTTACAAAATTTGGTTGCAAGATAACCACATTTTTATATTCCTGTTACAGGTAACGATATTTTACTTTCCGCGGAAGTAGTATAAAGACCGAGCGAATAGCTTTGACAGAAGTGGTTTGAAATTATTAATCATAGATCCTTTAATTTTGTTCAAATCTCCCGTTCCCTTCTGGTTTTGGAGTATTCATAGTTGTTCTATTAACACCTAAATACATAAATCGTTTTTGAGAACTGCAAAGTATTGTGAGTAAAAACTGTTGACAAACTTATTTAGGTTCACCAACATGGGGTAAGTAATAAGCTCTTGAGGGTTTCCGGCGAATTTCTATAGCCGATAACGACGTTGTATTGAAAATTTCTTTTTGCGTGATAATGAAAACTGCTTTTGTTGCTGCTAATTCGGAAAGCTGTAAAAACTTTTTAAATGTTTTGACTCTTCTGCAAGTATTACTGCACAATTATACTAACAATTTTTATTTTGACAAAGATTTGCTTTTAAGTTTTTCTCCTTTATATTTTTTCGTATCACTGTTTATTCAAATTTCCTGCAACGCGCAGTTTTGTTTGCGTAAATCTGTAACTATCCCCTGTTCTGCCATTTCCCTCTACAGTATGTCCTACTAGCGAGGTTACTCTGGTGGCTTATGTCAATTAGCTTTACCTCCCTCACCCACGAGTAACAAGGTAATAATGTGAGTTGTCGATTCCCTTTTCAAGAAGGAACTGCAAGACATGACTAGGGAAATATGTTCTTCTTCATTAAAAAAACAAGCCTGTAAGGGAGTGAAGTGAGGTGGGTGGAACTGAGCTTTGTCAAAAGAGCGTCTCAGGCCTAAATCCTGGTCTTGTTCCCACTACCGCTGGTAGGCCTGTTCGACACTTCCTTATGATTTATAGAACACAGTGAAAAAAACCGGTCATCAGAACATGAAATATTGAAAAGATTTCAATATTCAAGATAGAACTCAATAAATATTAATCAATCCAACAATCAAGAACACCTTGTTTTTTAATAACAAAAAATGTTCAATTATCCAATGGTCACTTGAGTAATGCAGATTTCATCACCAACGTTTAGTTCGGTTTTTAGGAGAATTGAAGGAAATTACTATCTTTCTGGTGTTTACTGTTCTTATTAAAAAAAAATGTAGGTAAATACCATTTAAAAAATATATTAATCAAATTATTATTCACGGGGGATTTTCTGGCATATATTTCTGTTTATTTGAATGATATTCTAGTGTAAATAATTTCGCCAGTATTGGTTTTGAAGTTTCACACGTCTTCGTTTTTTTGACCTTTTTTTATGAGCCTTAATTTTTGACCAAAACCAATTGGGTAAGTAGATTTTTAGCTATGCCGCGAACAGAAGACCGGCAAACAGACAGACAGACCGACCGAATCGAGATTACGATCACGTTTACAATACTTCCCTTTTGCGAGGGATATTTAGAATTTTTTACTATGAATATCTATTAATTGGTTAATCCAATTATGGCCAAGACTGGGGCAAGATGTTTTCCTTCATTAGAAAGACAAGCTGTCTGTGTGAGGAAGTGAAGTGGGGTGGGTGGAAATGAGGTTTGTAAAAAGGAATTTTCAGGCCTTGTTGCTGGTGTTGTTTAGTCATCAGAACACGAAATACTGAAAAGATTTCAACAGCCAAGATAGAAATCAGTAAACAATAATCATTCCAACAATCAAGATACACGTTTTTCAATAACAAATACATTTTTAATTATCCAAGATGCACTTAAATAACGCAGAGTTCATCACTTATGGAATGTCCTGTTCGGTTTTAGGAGAATATAGAGAAATCATTATCTTTCTTGTATCTACTAAAAAGTTTTTTTTAGATAAATACCATTTAAAAATATATTAATCAAATATATTATTCAAGGCGGAATCTCTGACATATATTTCTTTATATTTGAATAATATTCTAGCTTCAATAATTTCGCTATTATTGGTTTTAAGTTTAGCACATTTTCATTTTTTAAACTTTTAATAGGAAGTTCTTTCAAATACTTACATTCTAGAGATAACAGTGTTTTTCTAGCACAAAACTTCTGTTTTCTGGACTACCTGTCCTCTGAACTACACCTTTCTAACATATTTAATTACCAGCAAAAAATTATGTGTATATTTGCGCTTAAAAATAAATTTGTTTAAATCTCTAAAAACTCTACCATTACTTTCTTCGACACACACACACCTATTAACATAAGCAACCAAATAATAATAAATGCCAACGAAAGAGGAAAGATTCACAAAAAGAAAAGAAAGGAACACGTTGAAATAAAGCAGAGAGTCAATTCTTTTCCCTGAGATGATTGTGTATCTTGTCTCGGGACGTTAGAAATCACTTGAAGGCAATGATGGACGAGCATTCAAGAAAGAATTCGATGATACAGTGCCCGATCGTGACAAAAACCAGCTCGATGGGAACACAGGCCCATCGACAGCGAACGACTGATAAATGACCGAACTGAGACCGAGTCGACGCGAACAGGTCTTTATTTCGAACGTTTGGTATTCCCTGAGAGTCTGGCTGTGATTTTAACCAATTGTTATGTAAGTTGTTTCCGTTCGGAGGTACTTACAACTTCGATATTTAATTCTTTTAAACGTTCCGATGGATTTTTCTATCTGAAACCTGAGACATGTCTGCAGTGTTTATTCATTCTTTGGTGAGAATATTTTTTTCTTAACATATCGACATAATGCAGATGCAATTTCTTTTGTTTAATACCAAGAAAATTTCTCAACGCAAATATTTTTAATATTAAATGAGCAGACAGGAATCATAGTGCCCTTGCTGTGACGTTGGTGTAACGTGAAATAAAAATATATTAACATAGAATGTAGCTTACTTTTATCTGAAATGCACAATTTTACAATTATTAATAAGTGTTTATTAACCATTGTACAACAAGTTTATTTACATAATCCATAAGAAAATTAATTGAGATATTTATTATTTACATTCATAAAAAGGAGGTCTTTATTCCAGAAAATAGAATTTTTCCATTTTTTTAAACATTTTGAATTTTGTTTTTGCCATATAGAATTGAGAAAATTTTGTTAGTTCATTCTTATTTAGTATTTGATTTTTTTATTGGCTATGTAGTTTTTTTATACTATTATTTTAGATATTTAATTTTAATATATTAATTGCCGTATTATTGACAAAATTTTATTAGTTCATTCTGTTTCACTGTTGTGCAAAATATCAACTAAACTGTATAAGTAGTTTTTTAATACTGATATTTTAAACATTCCACCATAATGACTCAGTACAAGTTTATCCTTATATCACTCCCGATTTTTGTGTAAAATTTAAAATGAATCGAATACTTTCAGGCCGATTTTATCAACATATAATTAGATCTCCAGTTTGTTACCCCATCTTGGATTCATATCAAAACTTTTACCAGTTTATCATTATATACGAGCCCAGAATCATATCATTTGGTCCAGTCATTATCTTATTTTTTATTTTATTTAAGAAGTCATTAGTAAACACAAGAGAAAAATCTATTGAACCCAACTTTTGTTATAATAATTTGAAACTTAATATAAAAATTTTTTACTAAAACAAATATTAGAATACTTGAAATATGCACAGAACACTAAATTAAATAACATAAAAATGAATCTTTCGTCTGGCCCAATAGTCATATTAGGGATTAGGTGATTTTACCAGTGGGTAACATCTCCCTTTTGCTTCAAAACTGCTTGAATTCGCTTTGGCCTGGTGTTTACAGTTTTTAGCAAACGAATGCCAAATTTGAGTTAGTTTCTCTTTTAATTCAGGAACGGATGTGTCCGGTGTAGCACATAACTTATTTTTCATGTTGTGCCACAGTATTTCAATAGGTGACACATCGTGGCTACTTGATACCCAATCTAACATCGGAGTATTATTTTGCAACATCCATTCCTTTACTATTTTGCGGTATGGCAAATCTTGTTGAAATATGTACTCAGTTTCTCTAGTTTGTATTGTTTTAATGAACGGCATCAAGCAGTCTCTAAGGATGTTGATGTACCTTGCAGCATTAACAGTCCCTTCTATCAGGTTGGTGTAACTTTCTGACCCCTTGAGCCGACATGCAGCCCATACAGAAGCCAGAAATTTTACTTTTCGGCGCAAGCACTCCAGATGATATGGTTCATTTTTGGTCCGTAATACCCTACTTCGATAATCTCAAACACAAATCTCAAGCCTTCACTCACTCCAAATTACACTATCCCATTGTATCTGTGATCAGTTCTGATGATTTTTTGACCATATTCGCCTATTCCTTTTCTGTCTTAGTTTTTCTTTAGCCTACGAGTGAAAAATGTTGTATTGAGTTTGTATAAAAAAAGTTCTAGCAAATAACTTACTTTATAAAAATGTATAGCCTAATTGTTTGAGAGCTCTGAGACATGTTGATCTTGAGAAATGTTCACCAGTTGGTCTGTTCCACTCTAAACTTAGTTCACCACAATTGGCACGACGGTTTTTCTAAGTTCCTCCCAAATTAGGCTTTTCTTCAACTGTTCCTGTCGTTTTATATAATTTAACGATATAGCATGATAATTGCAGTTGCTTAGCGATTTTACCAAAAGAATTAGCGCATTTGAATAAATTAACAATAACTTTACGCAAATCGGTAGACAACACTCTTCCCCGCACCCCAAATAATATACTCACAACAACTCGTTGACCTGTCACTGTCAATAATCAAAAAATAGCAAATATTTTGTTTTAACTCAAGGCTAATTTGATAAGCAAATGGTCATGTTTCTTGCATGGGCCATACGAAATGATTCATTTTTATATTATTTAATTTAGTGCTCTGTGCATATTTCAAGTGTTCTAATCCTTGTTTCAGTAAAAAATGTTTACATTAATGTTTCAAATTTTTCAAAACAAAAGTTGCGTTCAATAGATTGTTCCTTTGTGTTTACTAATGACTTCTTAAATAAAATAAAAAATAAAATAATGTCTGGGTCAAATGATATGATTCTGAGCTCGTAATACTTTATTTTTGTACAAAATTTGAAAACATTGGACGAAGTAGTTTTTTCACTGATTTATTCAACATTTTATTAGGTTGCCATTTTTTCCACCACCTTGGTTTTCTACCAAAATTATACCAGTTCATCCTCATATAACAATTACTTTTTCTGCAAAATTTTAGGTAAATTAGGTAAGTAATTTTTAGTGGTAATTTTTTTAACATTTTGATAGGTCGCCATGTTGTTCCGCCATATTGGATTTCTACCAAAATATAACCGTATCATCCCCATGTGATACTTAATTTTTGGCCAAAATTGGTCGCCAAAAAGTCGATTGGATGAGTAGTTTTTCAGCTATGCCGCGAACAGACCGACGGAACACAAAAGATAAATTAAAACGTTAAATTGTATTCAATTGTATTATTTCTTTATAACATTATAAATATGAGAAATCCATTACTTTTCATTAGCCACCAAAGCAAGGAAACGAAAAAGACCGAGACTTGAATGTGCAAGACGAAGATTACAATCAAATTCTTCTTCCTATAACTAGTTCAAGGGATAACGTCAATAAGACATTTTATCTTGACATTAAAAATCAAAAGTAATAATATCTTATATACTCAAAACCCTAAAAAGTTTCGTTTCATTTAAATAAAAAAAGACATTGCTAATTTTTGAATAATTTAGCAGTTGTAAAAGCCTAGAGAATATATACCTTTGTGTGTAAAAATTGATCTTGAGTTAATACACACTTGTATGTAAAAAATCCAAAAAATATTTACGTTTCAGGGACCTAGGTGCCGAAAAACATGTTCTCTAAATTTCGCAAAAATTTGGTAAATTGACCTTTTCGAGAATATCCCTTGTAATGAATTCCACCACACACAGATAACATAGTTTATATATAATTGGGCCGCTGGATATTTACCCATGCATAGTCAATCGATGAAAATATCAAAGACGTGCATTTTGAATATGATATTTCTTTTATCGATTAGTATTTTATATATCAATAATAACACAAAAGGATTAAACATGAAATATGGTCTTCCGAATATGAATACATTCAAGAAATATGTTAAAAGATTAAATTACCAAAACGAACTTGTTAGAGAAAGACATTAGCGTAGACAGGCTTTTCACGTCAAAGCCTCAAACGTCGAGGTTTTTATTATTGTCATTTTATATTATTCGTATTTGTATTTTTATAAAATCAATCCTTTTAGGAAACTATTTTTGCTATCTTTTTTATTACTGTTGTCAGTTATTAATAATTTAATTTATAATTTTTATTTATATTTCTGTATATGCCCGTAATGAATGTCAACCTTTTTTGACTACTTTATTCACGAAATTTTGATTTGATTCTCATGAATATGAATGATGTATCATGGGTAAACATTCAACGAATCAGCTGTATACATATATTTTATTGGCATCAATTTTTAGATATTGTATAAATTGTAAAAGTTAAAGCTAAGTTTAAAAAATTGTTGCTCGTAAATGGGAAGTATTGTATCACCCTCCGAGATGTTTTCAGATCTTCACGCTTCAGGGTCCCTAGATCCCGAAAAACATGTTTTCCCAATTCCGTCGGTCTGTTTGTATATCAGTCGGTCTGCTCGTGGCATAGCTAAAAGGCTACTTACCCAACTAACTTCAAATTTTGTCATAAATTAAGTGTTATATAGGGATGACTTGATAACATTTTGGTACAAATCCAATATGGCGAAAAAAAAATGCCGGTCTAGTGAAATGTTAAAAAAATTATTACTAAAAAACTACTTATCCAATGTATCTCAATATTTGGACAAAAATTAAATATTATGTAGGAATCAACTGGTAAAATTTTGGTACGAATCTTAGAAGGCAGAACAAAATGGTATGGCAACTTAATAAAATATTTAAAAATTCAGCTTGAAAAAACTACATAATACATTGATTTCAAGTTTTGTGCAGCAGTTAATTGTGGTATAAAAATTTTGATGAAAAATTAAGGATTATTTGGGGATGACCTGGTAATATTTTGGTTAAAGTCTAATATGCTGGAACAAGATGGCGGCCTAGTGAAATGTTAAAAAAAAGCATTACTAAAAAAACTAATTATCTAATTTACCTTAAATTTTGTACAAGCGTTGCATAGGAATGAACAGGTAACATTTTGGTATGAATCCAAGACAGCAAAACAAAATGGCGGTCTAATAAAACATTTATAAAAATTACCTTGAGAAAACTACTAATTAGGCTAATTTCAAATTTTGTGCAAGCCATAAATCCGATATAGAGATAAACTGATAAAGTTGTGGTGTGAATTCAAAAAATAACGAAAAAACTAACTGGTAAAATATTGGTAGGAATCCAATATGATGAACAAAATGACATCCAATAAAAATGTTTTCCCGATTTTTTAATTTTTATTGTAATATTTATTTTCAATAATAAAAGGCGATATTTATTTTTTTATATTTCACTTTTTGTAATAAAACAAGAGTTATTATAAGGTAAATTCTAGGTATACTTCGGCAGAAAAATAAGTAAAGTTGAAAATACTGATATTTATATGATGTGCATAAAGTTATTGCCAAATAAATATATGCATATATGAACTATATTACGTGTGTGGTGGAATCCATTACAATGAAAGTTCCTGGTAAAAGTCAATTTACCGATTTTTTAAATTTTTACGAATGGGCTCGGCACGAATATCAACGATAAATAAAATAAAAATAAATTAAATCTCGAAGATAATATCCTTCGTTAATATTATATAAGAAACCACCAATTATTGAAAGGTTTAAATTAATATTCATACCTTCGAAAAAACAACCGTTTAGGAAACCATCGGCATTAAGAGGCATCGAGTAAATTTTAGGGTTTCGGCCTCGCAAGTAAAAAAAACTAAAGTGGCCAACGTCGATGTTAAATATCGAGGCCACCGCGCCAATTTGATTGCCGAATATTTTAACAACTTTATCGCATAATAATCAACTCGAATGTCTCACTTAGGCATCATTTCCATGCAAATCGCGTGATGTGGGGCCTCGAAAGAAAAGATTTCTTCATTTTTAAGACTCTGGAGCTAAATTTTATCAGAACTTACTTTATTAACTTTTTTTTTAACAATTTATATCTAATTGTTACTTTTTACAGCTTTAAGTAAGTAACACATACCTTACCATTATTAGGGACCAACTTATCAATTGTGTCCCAAAAAAGTATTCTATATAACAGATTCTTGAAAAATGTTAGAATCATATGTGAATGATCTTTACCTTTTCCCATTTTTACCTTTTTTAACTCAGAGTCACTTTTATTCTCCCTCAAATTAATCCACATATGCGTATCAAAACAGAATCTAAAAATTGTCTGGAAAACGTTCAATCAAAAACTATATCAGACAACGGTTTTTACTTCTCTCTAAAAGGGGAGTATTAAAATCGTGAAAAAATTACTCTCTGGAATTTTGCAGATCTTCAGGTTTCAGGGCCCTAGATGACGAAAAACATGTTTTCTCAATTCTGTTGGTCTGTCACCCTCTCAGGTTTTATATATCTTTACGTTTTAGCGTAGGTAGATGCCAAAAAATATGTTTTATCAACTCCGTCGGTTCGTCTGTCGGTCTGTCTGTCTGTCTATCTGTCAGTTCGTGGCATAGCTTAAAGACTACATTCCCGATGGACTTCAAATTTTGGTCAAAAATTAAGGGTTATATAGGGATGGCCTGGTAACAATTTTGCATAAATCCAATATGGCCAAACAAAATGGCGCCTAGTAAAATGTTAAAAAAATTATTATTATAAAACTACTCATCCAATTTATCTCAAATTTTGCAAAAAAACATAAAGTATTATGTTGATACCAACTGGTAAAATTCTGGTACGAATACAACAATCCAAAACAAAATGGCGGCCTATTAAAATATGTAAAAATTTAAAAAATTACTTAATGAAAAAATTCAAGATGGCTAAATAAAAAAATTATTTTTTATCATGTTTTAGCGTCCCTAGATGTTTTATCAATTCCGTCGTCGGTCTGTCTGTCAGTTCGCGATATAGCTTAAATACTGCTTACCCGATTGACTTCAAATTTTGACCAAAAGTTAAGGGTCCTATAGGGATGACCTAGTAATTTTTTTGTTGTAAAAATCCAATATGGCGGAACAGTTTTAAAAAATTTTTGTTGGAGTGGTGTATTATTTGGGATTAAGATCCAATAAAAAAAAAACAAGTCTTTTTTTAAATTTCGCGACATTTCACAACATAATTGTTGCATCCTCAGGACACATATATAGATTTCTTTAGTCTTTACCTACTCCGTTGTTCCGCATATATTTCCTAGATATTAAGTTCCTAAATGGTTTTCGTTAACAATCGTCTTGTTGTTATGTTACAGGGGTATATTATTTGGGGTTAGGATCCAATAGAAAGGTCTATTTTTAAATAGTCGACGTTTCGCAACTTTATTGTTGCATCCTTGGGACACATATATAGATTCTATATCCTGCATGAAAACCATATTATCAGTCCTTTTCCAGAATATTAAGTTCCTAAATGGTTTTCGTTATCGATCTTCTTGTTGTTATGATAGAGTGTTGTATTATTTGTGGTTAGGATCCAGTACAAAAAATCAAAAGTTTTTTTTAAAATTGTCGACGTTTTGCAACTTTATTGTTATGGAAACAATATGACGTTTTGCAAGTTTATTGTATATAATAAAAATGAAAAGACAGTATCTGTAACACATATATACTGTGGCTATGTACTGAACAAAACTGGGTCACACTCCACTATTCCTAATAAATGGAAAAAAAATCATAACGAGTAAAGGAAATTTACCAACTTTTATATATTTTATTTATCTTTCCACGGCAGGGCCATTTTATGATAATTTAAAACTCCATAATTAACAAAATCTCATAAATAAATAAAAGTATCAATGAAATCCTGGAATAAATTTGCTTTTCTTAGCATTTTTGTCAATATATCATTAAGCCCATAGTTTGTTGAGTGGAATGTGACTTGAAAATCGAGCAAGGACAATCCACATGGGAATTCATAACTATGTTAAGAAAATGCAGTTCAACAGGCATTCTCTTGTTTTCCAGAGTTTTTAATTACAAATGCTAGCTTAGTACGTTGTACGTATACTCTTCTCTACGAAGCCCCATTTTAAACCCAGCAAACCGCAAAAAGTTGTTTTCCATCCTCTCCAGTGATTCAACCTGACAAACATATGATGCAATATTCTATAATCTGTCTTACTAGAGACCAATAGAGCATCCTGAAGGTATTGACAGAGAAATCATATGAGAATTTATGCTCAAAGTCCAGAAATTTCAACACACGAGATTTTAGAAATTAATGAATGTTTGTTAAATGATCTGGTCAGACACCATACCCATGTTACGTACCTCTGGAGAATATTTGAGTTCACTATTATTAAGTATATATGTTATGGGTGTACGGAACCTGAGAAATGAAATTTGGAAATACTTTTTTAAATTTAGTTTTCAGTTGTTGTGAAACAATGATAAGAGTAACTCATTGACAGTAATTTATTTCTTTGGAGCTCTTATCTGGAGATGGAAATGAATGATTTTTTTTAAACAAGTTAACTTATACTGCATATCTTAAGATTCCAAATATATTTAATATACACCTTATTTCTAAACTTAAAAAACTCTTTGCCAAAATTGATGTGATTGAACAATTTGACAATTTGCATAACAACATTTTGCATAATCAGATTGGGGATGAAATACCATATTCTGAAGAAATAATACCGCTGAAGTTTGTTTGAACTTTACCATTAAACAATTATTGTTAACTAAACAAACATTTTATGGCTTTGATCAAGAAATTATGGTCCTTAGTATTGGACTGTGTCAAACGGGAATTTCTTTCCGGCATTTCGCCTTTAATTGCAAGATACAGCTTCAGGAATCTCCAACGTAGAAAGTAAGAATGCTTGAAAAAAATTGTTTTATGGCGTTTTTAAAGTTTTCTTTTGGCTCTGTCTCGTACGCACTGTTTTTATTTCAATACATTGAAAAATAAAGTATTATTCATATATAATAATGCTTAATTACTAATTTGTTAACCTTCTCAGAATTATACTAGGCATTTCGGATCATTTTAAAAAATAAGAAAAAAATCTATTTCTTATCTGAAGTTTTTGAAATTAGCTGCAATATATAGTATGTAATTAGAATCAGAAATAGTCCAAGTTTTTTAACATTGGCTTCTCTTGGAAATTTGTTAACAAAACAACAAAACAAAAATTTACAAAAATAAAAACCTTTTTGTTGTTAATTTCATTAATACTTTTCAAAAACTGTGAAAATATAACAATACAAAAAATAAAATGTTGGTTCTTAGAAATTGGTAAGATAAAGTCAAAATTAAATAAATAATGTAAGTATTATTTTAAATAAGCTACAAATCAAATTACAAAAGTAGTCATATTTATCTTTTTTAGTTTTTTTGCATAGGGTATATCTCTAACAATTTACGAAATAGTAATGAAAATTACTTCCTAGTATAATAGTCTGAAACTTATACCTACATTAATGTCATATATGGCATATTATATATAAAAAGCAATCGCGCAAATTTTTGAATAACATACGTTTGATTTTATTGACTTCTTATGAACAGTTTGCGTAAACTGTACTTGATTTCTATTTGTATATAATGTGTCCAAAGAAGTATGCAACAAATGGGAGACTTTTTTATTATTCATTTCTCAGAAAATTTTGTTCTTGATAAAAGTTGATGCTTAAAAATAAGGAGTTTTGACAGTATTAAACTTTAGGTCAGATATACAGGGTTTTCAAAACTACAAAAAAGTAGAATTGAAACAGTGAAAATTTCAAAAAATAAAATTTTTGTGACGGCTGTTTTAAAAGGTACAAAAAATTGTAAATAAAAACTAAGCAAAATGTTTCTATAGTTATTGTCGTTAAGGAGATAGAGTCAAGCGCAGATAAAACTATTTTTTTCGATCTTTCTAAATAATCTCCTTAACTGTAAGTAATATTTACAGTTTTTATTGCCTTTAAAACTGCAGTCCCAATTTTTTTTTTAATTTTTAGTCTTTGAAATTCGTATTTTTTGAATACCCTGTATATCTGACCTAAAGTTTAATACTGTCAAAACTATTTTAAATTAAAAAATAAGTATTACTTTTCTTGACTAGAATAAAATACGTTACAAATCAAGTTAACCTTAATACAGAAAATATTATTTAATTTGAAGATAAGGCAAAATATTGATATTTATCTTTTTAAGTTTTTTGGATATGCTATATCTCTAACAATTTAGCAAAGAAAAAAAAATACTTCCTAGGGCAACAGCCTGCAAATTATATATAGTATTTGCACATGGAAAGTAAAACATAAGATTGAGTTTATTGATATTTTGAGTGAATTGTTGACGTAGATACTTGATTTCTGCGGTTATACATTGTGACCAAAGAAATAGGCAATAAATGGGAAACTGTTTTAATATCTATTTCTCAGAGAATTTTATTCTTGATAAAAGTTGGCGTTTGAAGAATAAATAGTTTTGATAGTATTAAACTTTAGATCAGATGTAAAAAATACGAAAAAGTGGATTTCAAAATGTAAAAATTTCAAAAAATAAAATTTTTGTGACAGCAGTTTTAAAGGCCACAACAAAAAAAGGTAAATAAAACCTAAGTAAATTTTTTTCATATTTATTATAGCTAAGGAGTCAAACACCAAAAAAATGTTTTTTTCGATTTTTAAATCTAAATATCCCCTTAACTTATTATAAAAAATCCTTAACTTTTATTTACGATTTTTTATGGCCTTTAAAACTGCTGTTTCAATTATTGAAACCTACTTTTTTGCATCATAGTATATCTGATTTAACTTTTATCAAGAATAAAACTTTCTGAGAAAGGCATAATAAAAGCCTTCCATTGGTTGCATATTTCTTTGGGGACACTGTATATCAAAATAAATCATATGTTGAGAACTCGAAAATCTTTGATTCGATCAGCCTAGATTAAAGGGTTATCGTTCCTGGGTATAAATGATATGTCTTGATAAATGCGCTGATTTCGAGTATCTTTTGCTTAATGGTATGAGCTAAATCTGGCCAAAATATTATGTCGTCTTCAGCATGATGATTTTGAATAAATTCAGTCAATTTGATTAGGCAATTACGAATATATTGCTGCATACTTAGTGCTTCTTCCCTTACTCACCCCCACATAATGCTTTCATATTCCTGCAGTGAAAACCAAACGGTATTCTCTGATATTGGTATAAAAAAACCATTGTTTCTCTTAAGCCTGGGTTATAGATTGAAGTTGAAGTCCTTGAAGATTATTTAAGGTAAAGCAATGGGTACGATTATATTTTTGCCGCCATCTGTTTGAGTTTCCGTTAGCCGTCGAAAAGATGGCGATCTTTAACTCTGACGAAAGCAGCTAGCGTAGCTGTCTTTAATTTTAAGAAAATACTGGTAGGAGTTTTGAGTATTTTTACCACAATAATGGGAATTCTCCACTCTCTTTGCTGCCTTCTCTTCAACAAGTTTACAGCTGCGGCACACATTAATATCTATACAATGCATAGCCCTTACTGCATCATTAGTATGATTTTGATTATCCATTCTCAGAAAATTAAAAAAACGCACATAAACTGAAAAACAAGTAAGACAAAATTACATTACACACAAAGGCGATAAATATAAACATAAAAGTAAGGTTAGTTTCACAGGCGACGCAAACGTTTCCAATCTATAACCCAGGCTTTAATATCTCAGAGTAAAGTATCGACTTGGCCGTTTGCAAAATGAACTCGCCTTAATGCCGGATAAGACCATGGTATGCTTGACAACTGGTGTTCAGTACACTTTGGACATTTTCTTCTTCTTCTGTATTTCTGACCATTTTTGGCCTATTCTCCCAAAATAGTGTCCTTTATACAACACTTCAATGCAACTAATTTTTAAAATTGCACTGTCAAAACAAAGACAAGCATTGAAAGAATGTTTGTTTCCAAAATCAACTTTAAATTTTATAATTATTGCATGGTTTTATCTCACTGAATTCTGTGTCAAATCTTTGATCACATGCGTTGCTAGCGTCAGGCAAAATGCACATTCAATTCTTATAGGTGACAAAAAAAAGGAATTTGTTTGGGGAAACGAAATAATGTTATTCGCGGAGGGCACATATGTTCATGTCGATATTGATCGAATATTGGGGAGAAGCAAACAGGCGGTAATTGACGCGACGAATGCCGTCAGGTAGCAGATAGACACATTGAGCGGGCGCAAAAACGAACCCTAATTGGGACCCGGTCAGCAAATTGGCCCTCGCTGATTGATTGTCGATGCGTGTCCGATTTTGCCAATTACCGGAAACCCTAAAAAGTAGCCGAAGATCGCGCGGAATTTGCCGAGCAGAAGCTGCTCGGCGATGCCTTTTTGGGCAGTCCTTAATCGTCCCGTGAATTGACCGGCAAAAAATCGGATGTTTTTGGAAATCGATTGGGCTCTATACTGGTCATGAATTTTTAACGGGTTTCGAACAGTAAGTGTAGTAAATTGTTCAAAATCTTCAAGGTGCATGATATGAGTTTATTTTTAAGGAACAGTAAATACTGGGTGATCCACCGAAAAAGTCCACCTCGATGTTTGCCTTTTCAAACAGAAACAGGTATTTTCATTCCTGTATCTTTAATCTCCACGCGTGTTATGATACACAGCCTTAAACCTTACTCAACTCCCTGTAAGCGGTACTTTCTTTTTCGGTTTAGTTTCACTGGCTAACAAACAAATGCATTTTGTTGATCACATTTAAAAAATATAATAAAAAAACTGTAAAATATGGCATTTCTACACCCAATGTACAGGGTGTCTCATTTTGGAAACGTTTGCGTTGTATCTTCGTTATTAATGGGTGCGATTTTTTCAATACTGTTTTCATGATCTAATTGGTTTTTCAGATACAGGGCGAATTTGAAAATGTTGAAACTCTACTCTCGTATTTCCGTTATCGTTTTACTGATCGGGACGGCAATAACTGGAACTGATGCAGTTTTCTACGTATAATCCAGTGACGTAGTCAAAATTTTTAATCATGTCATTTTTGACATATGACCCAAACCTATATTTTTTTTAAGTCAATTTTTTTTTTCTTTAAAACGATATAAAATATTTTATATCTAGTCCTTTCAAAAATACCAAAAAATAGCAAAAAACGAAATTACTTTTAGAAATACGTATAATAGGTAGCCATGGAATATTATTTAACTTAATTATCATTTGAAAGAAAATCAAAATTAACACTTGTTGGTAAAGGCTTTGTCGAAAAGGACCATACTAACATGAAAGAAAATAAAATTTTAAAAAGACTGTGTTCCCCTTCCCTTATTACGCATTATCAGTGCCACAATAATGGCCGGCAAGATCGCCTGATTTATCTCTGGTTGATTTTCTACGAGGCAAAAATGTATGCATTTTAACTGGAATCGCATTATTAATGAATGCCCGCAAATAGTACTAGTGGTGACTGGTTGAAACGAAAAATCCTAAATTTCTTCTTGACATTGCCTGATACGTTAACAAAGTGGCAACTTGTCTGCTACATTGTTGCTTTGTACTACGAATGTCCGTTAATTTGACATATATAAGCTTAATGACAATCTCACACATAATGTATAGCAATTTTGCGACTCTTGAAGGCTGAGCTGAGGAAATTTGTCTGCTGTGTGTGCAGTGATAGCTTTACTCGCTGTATTTCTGCATGCAGCTTTTGCACGGCTATTGTTATGCTAGTCAATTCAGCCTGAACAATGCTGGCATATCTGTCAATTCAGATACATGCTCGCAACAAGTTTGCTATCTATTATGTTTTTGCTTCGCCCGCATAATCTTTTTAGATCTCCTAAAGGACTTAATAGATTAAGAAAAAAAATAAATAAATGCAACAGGAAAAACTATTAGAGCAATCATTTTTTCATAGCTACGTGGTGTTTTCAAAATATTAACCACTTAAAGTTTTGGTGTAACGGCGGTTAATACGAATCAAAATTATCACTTCCAAGTACAAAAATGTTTAGTTAAACATATTTTGAAAATTAATTAAATGAATACTGAATCACCTCGTAACTTGAAAGCTTTGTCCCAAATCCAATTATTTGGTTTTTACATTTATTTCATAGTTTTGTTTATTAATTTAACATGTAAGACACAAATTCAAGTTGTCTTGAAATCAAGAAAAGTTTACAATATAATTGTAATTACAACAATTATGCCACAATCTTAAAAATAAAATACAAAGCTAAAAAAAGTTTTGAACTATATTTAGGCGATTTGCTATTACAAGAGAAATAAATTCATTGTGATGGTAGTGGTGATGGCCTAACGATTGCTGAAAAGCGGGATACAATGTCTCTTGTAGTGACCCTCGAGGAGCGTTATTATTTGTAATGAAACCAGGCGTAGAAAGAAAATAAACATTAGTGCCGACGTGTCCTCATAATAAAGCGACATCTTACTGATTAATAATTTTGTAATAGTTGGTTATGGTCATTTCTGACTATAAGCAAATACCTATTATACTTCGAACAGACAGATACCAATAATTTAATTTTTCGTGTCGTAGTTTAATTAAAACGCACGCAACAATATATGGTGTGATGTTGCCAGAACCGCCTATTTGTTTAGAAAAGCAATACAAAAAGTATGCTTACATATAAAAGAATTTAACCAGCCGATCGGATGATTCGGATGCAGTAGGTTGTGGAATGGCAAATCTGGGCTTGTGCGAGGCCAACAGCGTCGGCATCGGTCATTGTGCTATGCAAAACATCTATACGAAGTAATACTTCTGACTTTGCTATAACAAACGACAATCTTCGCCACAGAAAGTAATTAATCCGACATTAGGTAGGTTTATTTTTTTGTAAAATATTAATATAAAGCTATGTAATGTAGTTGTTTAAGTAAATCATAAGATTAACTCATATAAGGGGCCATGCTAACCTATCATTAGGGATACATAATTTTCGATGCGAAATTTATATTTTTCTGCAGAATTTCGATATTTTTTTATTCAAATTTCATGTGCCCCTACATATCGCGTATGCACATTGTCTGGTGTTATTAAGTCTAGAGCACAGAAAATATTAAAGAAATGCAAATTTATTCCGTTCACAGTAAACATAGTGCAGCACTTGCACCCTGGCGATGCCGAACGTCGATTCAATTTTTGTGATTGGTTCCAACTAAAAGTTAGGGAAAATGTAAATTTTGCAAGGATGGTTATATGGTCTGATGAAGCACACTTCTCAAGTGCTGCTATTTTTAATCGACAAAATACCAGATACTGGCATCAGGGAAATAAACATTTAGTATTTGAGCGGGAGCAACAAGGGCGATTTGGCTTTAGTGTTGCATGCTACATTATATTACATTACAGTATTTTCAAAATCACCCTGTATCTCAGAAAGGAAGCGGGCTGTTTGTTTACGGCATCTTTAGTTTCACAAAAATCGAGCACAGTGTTGCGAAAACCGCAAGTCTCTATCTTTTCAAATAGCCGAGATACCCCGTAAAAGCATCGAAATTTGGACACCCTGGACATATACCACATTATCTTTGTTTATTAAAGATAAGGAAATAAAAGTCGAAAAATGTGCCGACATTGTATAAAGTTGCCAAGATTGAATCTAGGTCCTCATCTTCAGTTTATCACGTCGACACTGACTTATCTTTGATCAAATTCAGTACTTTAAACAGTGTCAAAGACAGTGAGGAATCTTAAAAGGATATCTCAGTAACTCTAAAGTTGTCAACGTCTTATTAACCGAAAAAGACAAAAATGACGCGAGTAAAAATAAGTTGTTTTTTCGTTAAGATTATCGGTACTTTTGAACAAACTGATCTTTTTATACTATCAACAAATTTTTGAAAATTAAATAGGATGTAGGGAGGCGGATTCTCTCGAATTATCACATAACTCCAAGCCTAGCGTTCAGATAATCGAAACGCACTGATGCACGCGTAATCTTATTCTGATTGCTTAAAATGAACAAATAACGTTTGTTAGTTTATTGTTAGAGTATCTATTCTGACAGGTACGTAAATTTACAAAGAAATAATTAAGGCTACATGCACACAGTTTGATCGTATACAAGTGTCTTCGATCGTCTACAACCGACTAAAAAAAATAAATTATGCCAACATTGACTGGTGTGAAATTGAACAAAGTTTGTTTTCAGCCGACGCTCGGTTGTCATAACAACCCTGGGCTCTCGATCGTATTTAACTTTGTAAGCTGCACATTTCTGACTTCAGCATTTAAAATATCATAAGTATCAATATGAATGACGTAAAAAATGAAACACCACGTTGTTTATAACTGCTATTTTAAATAGTTTGTATATTTTGGCTTAAAATTTTGAATGATTAGCAAATATTAAACGACTGCAGGCACTCGGTGCGGTGTGCCAACTCTTTTTAGCATGCATTTTTAGTCGACAGCACCTGGTTGTATGCGATCAATCATGACTGAAGACGATCATGTGTGATTGCCACCTAAAGCTACAATTTTCAAAAATTAGTTGCTCTCTCTGTTAATGGGCGTCATCTCCTTGCAAAATTGTTTACTATTTGCTAGAAGTACTATTTTTATTTTATAATTTTAGTTATTATTTTACCATGTGTTTCAAATCCAGCATTGCCTTGAAATCAAGAAAAATTTACAATATAATTTTAATTACTCAACAATATTGCTGCAAAGAATAAAATAAAAAATAAAAAAACTATATTTCTTATTACAAGGAAAATAAATTCATTGTTATGATAATGGTGACGGTCTAACGATCCCTGAAAAGGGGACTACAATGTCTCTTGGAGTGGCACTCGAGGAGCGTTATGATTTGTAATGAAAACAGGCGCAGAAGGAAAATAAACAGTAGTGCTGCCGTGGCCCGATAATGAGCTCTCTGGGCAGGTAGGTCGATCCGACCGGACGATTACTGCTCGTAAAAGAGGATAAATATTGAGATGTAAATTGGAGAGCGGCCCGGCCGTGTTAATGCGTGTGTTTGTGGAACTTGATTCCATAATAGAGCTGCATTCCAGCGGAAGCAGTGGCGCGCTGCCTAAATACGCCGGCCCTGTGATTTTCTTAAATAGCGGGACGATTCTTAATTTAGAAGTAACGTAAAATATGTAATAACCACAGACATAATAACAGGGAGATCCAATATCTGGTGCTGTTGTTTTCATAAAATTGTGTATGCTTTGATGCAATGATTAAAGTAAATAAACATGTACTGCAAGTAAGTGTAACAAAGAAAAACATATCTCTCCTCCTTGTCGGGCTCCACAGACGGCAACGCTGTAAAGTTATAATGGCATACTTATTTTCTTCTTGCCGTTGACATATAATATGTCAATGGCCAAACGGAAAATGGATATATACAATATTTCTGTGTTCTTTGCATCTACGAACATTGGTTTTACCTCGGAACTTATGAATATTATTACGTTAGAGGGAAAAGTGTAAGTAAGAACGATAAAATAGCAATAACAGGTTCTATTAACCCTTAAAATTAATATGGAAAAACAATAACGTTTTGACTTGCCCGAGAAAAGACGCGTTAGGAGTTAAATAATCCAAGTTTTTGCACATTTCGCTTTCACCAACCATAATGCCCAAGAACTCTCACAAAAATCATCAAAAAAGTCACAAAAATGGTCCAAAAACTAGGCCTTTACTCAAATCAAAAGCACTTTGTCCAGTTTACAATTAACTAGAGTTTTGTAAATTCGCGTGTACTGCGATTCAAAAGTATGCGGCGGTGTTGTCGGTTTTTAATCAATAGCAGTATATGAAAATAAAAAATCGTCTAAAGTCAAAAGACAATAGTAATCTGGAACGACAACAACCAAACTGGCCACAAATCGATCGAAATATGGCAAATTTAGTTTTATAGCATGGTCTAGCGAGGCTATTGTCACTCTGCCAAAGCCACTATATATAAGGCGAATATTAATACTTTCGCATCTGTTAGGAGTAATCTGCGTATGTCATTAGCACCGAAGGTTGGCGATTGATCCCGAGCAAAGCAACATTTTAATAACAATAATTCAATAAAGCAGCTACCCAGACAAACTTAGGTGCTGATGAACTTAACCTAAGTTTAGTCCTTAGGACATATACATAAAACATTTTTTAATGTAAACACTTTTGTTTTGCATTTAATTTAATCAACAACGAAGATATAAAGAAAAAGAAAAAAGAACAGGAAACACTGCAAGGGAGAAAAATAGAATCAAGAAGAAGATGAAAGACACTACCATAAGAATAAAGTTAATAAGAATGTTACAAAAATCCTTGTAGAATTTGAATTGGTAATATTGATTTTGCTTGTTGATTTTCAAATAATTTTTTCTCTAAAATACGTTTTACAGTCAGACAGGAAGAGCTGATGTTCATCAGAAAAGGTAGTGCATTTGCTGTTTTAGAAATGTTGTATGAAAAATACCTTTTAAGATTTCTTTACGGTATCGCAGAATTACATGATTACATGATTACATTTTAAATTTCTTATATGGACATTATTATATATAGGAATTGAAATTTTCTATACTAATATATCGTTTTTTTATATTTAACTATTTTAAAAAGCAACATTATGTTTAAATAAATTTAATACGCTTGTCACCTGATGGGCACGTGGTGGCTCTTAATCAAGCATACGCTTAAATCATTAAAAGCATAATATTGTTTCTAAATTAATTATTCAGATGATTCTTAAGAAGAAAAAAATGGCCTATGGATTTCGATTTGTTCGCATCATTACCTGATGATTACGAGAATTAGTTTTTTGGCTGACAAGGGTGTCCGATGAAAATCGTAATTTTTCGCATACTTCATAGATACATTGGATAAAGTACATCCCAAAATATAATATCCTGACTTTTGCCGTTGGAAGTGGGCAATTCTCACCATCCGTTTATGAAAAGTTGCAGACACAGATAGAATTCTTTCAGATTTTACAAAGTATATCATATATAATATTTCATTAATTCAACCACTAATACATTCAAAATAGGAGAAAAAATTTGTGTTTTTGATTTAACTTGATACCAAATATGTTCAATTGTATTAAACACAATACAAAATATGGAAGCCGTAAAACAGTGTGTTCCATTTTCTCAACCATTTTTAATTTTTTTTTAAAACTATCTCAAGATCACTTTATTTAGCTAGATTCAAAGTAGATTTTTTGACATACATTTATATAAACTGGCCCACAAAAAAAGTGGTGAGCCTAAAATTTGTATCAATTTCAACCCTTAATAATTTTTGAATGGATTCTTAGATGCTGTTAATTTTTTTTGCAATTTATTTCGATACCCTTTCACAATGATTTTGTGATATAAATTTAAACTTCGGAAGAATACTGGATAATATACAGGGTCAAATGCAAACTTGTGTTTTTTCACCAAGTTTTGAGACGCTCTATTGAATGACCTGACTTAAATATCACTGTCGTCTATGAGTCATTTTGTTGCATGTTTCTTTAGAATAATTTTGTTTTTTAAATGATCTTTTTTTTTTAGTGAAAGTGGCCTTATTACACTTTGTAAACGCCTTGGCATGCTTTGATTGAAAGCAATTGAATTTTGGGAGATTCTTGAACCAGTGCTTCTCCAAGTTCCTCTAAATTGGCGGGTACATATGGACGACTATGAACACGCTTACTAAGCTGATCCCAAACATGCTCAATCGGATTTAAATGTGGGCTCCTAGCTGGCCATGGCAAAAGATATATGCGCACTTCATCCAAATATTGCCTCACAATACGAGCAGTGTGAGGTCGGGCATTATCATGCATAAAAAGGAACTCCTGCCCTTTGAAATAAGCAAACGGTACGACGTGTTCAGTCAGTATATCAATATAATGCTCGCCATTGAGCGAATTTCTTGGTAATATGCAAAGTTCTGTGCGCGCTGAATGTAAGCAAAACCGTGACTCGTCGGAAAATAATACTTGGAACCACTGTCGTACGTTCCACTGATTTTTTTCAAGGGCAAAATTAAGTCGAGATAAACGATGTTCTGGTAGCAATCTTGGACCTCTTGCTGGTACTCTTGACTTTAATCCTCTCTCTTTAAGCCAACGACGTACTGTCTCATCACATACCTTTTTATTACGAATCTCAAGTAAATGTCTCTTTACAATCACGGCATTCTGAAAAGGCCTTCTTTTCTTTCTTTCTAAGTTTGATGTAACTCTGGGACGACCAGATCCTATTCTTCTCACAAACAGTTTCTAGAAACCTGTTCCTTGCCCTTCTAGCCGTGGTTTCTGCAACACCCACTATTCGTGCGGTGTGCGCAACGTTCCTTCCATCATTTACTAATGCTACAATCTGACCAACTTGCTCTGGACTAATTTGTCGTGCCATTACTAATGAAAACAACGCTTCCAAACTGACAGGAAGTCTTTTCAAGGCTTGATATTTCAAAGACATTTTAAATTTCAAAGCACTCTACGCTTTTAAAATTCCATTTTTATTGAGTGTAAGGGAAATTACAGTAAAACATCACTTTACTTACACTGCTCTATATTTTCTAAAAAGAAAGATATGAAGGTCATTCAAAAAACAAAATGTGGCTAAAGAAACAGGCAACAAAATGACTTATAGACGACGACGTCTCAGAAATTGGTGAAAAAACACAAGTTTGCGTTTGACTCTGTATATTATCCAGTATTATTCCGAAGTTTAAATTTATATGACAAAATCATCGTGAAAAGGTATTGAAATAAATTGCAAAAAAAATAACAGAATTTAAGAATCCATTCAAAACTTATTAAGGGTTGAAATTGATACAAATTTTAGGCTCGCCACTTTTTTTGTGGGCCAGTGTATTTCAGATTTGGTGTTGGATGCGTTTGGAACTTTATTTAATATGCAACTATGATAACTTGCATTATCCTAAACAATAACTTTTTTTATGTTTTTCGCAGATAATTGTAGACAATTTGAAACCCAAGAATTTTCAGGTCCAGCATTCAAAATGGTTATTTGTTAACCTTTATTTGAGAGTGCTTTGGTTCGACATTTTGTACTGCTGTTAACTCACCCTTTTGATACAATATCATGTTTTCATCAAGGTAAATTATAGGCTTATTGCCTAACCGATACTTTTTAATTTTTTGTTTGATAAGCATGTCGCGCAACTGGTAATCTTTGTGATTCCACTACTACTTGCCTCTTTCTAATTTTTCGAAATGTGAAATACATTCTTCAGAGAATTCTGTAGAAAGTTGATCGGTCACAATATGTAGTGATTCCTTCCTGCACCAGTCCTAATTAGATTTGCTGCTCTTCATACATAAAATATATTTTTCTGACATTTTTTACAATCGTCCACATGATGTGTTTGAAAGTATTTTCATTTTTTCCTGTTGCAGAATAACCTGCAATACTTTTAACGGTCTAAATTGGGGTTTTTATCAATTCACTGGTTTCTTTCAAACCCCTTTTTACCAAAGTCTTGTCAACATTTTTAACTATTTGTTTAGCGTCAAGTGATAAATACTAAATCTGGTGATAGCAACTTGTAAGCACTTAAAAGTATCGTATAAAACTAATTCGGACCTGTGGTCAACAGACTTTTATTATAAAACGTATAATAGATTCCAGACAGAATTGTCAACTAGTCAATTTATAGGTAAAAATAGTATGACTGCATTATATATAGGAGGGCGTTAATAAAGCATATAAAATAAAAATATTTTTACCCAAACAGCTATGTACAAAATCTTAATAGGATATTAGAATGTACTTTAATAATAGTATTTTTTAATCTGCATGATCAACATTATCAAGAAAATTGCTTACTTAATTAGAAATCTTCAAAATAGACCCCAGCTCATGTTCTCATTTATAGGCGTAAATAATTGGAGCCCCGCCGAAAAAAAAATTGTGAAAATCAAATTCTCGAGCATGCCATTCGATAGAGGGGAAAAACTAAAACGATCTGTAGCCTCACATATTTGAGCTTATTGAAGCTAGATTTTGAGATTATAACCATTATCAGGTATGTTTTGTATACTTACAACATAAAAAAAAATTGAGTGAAATAAATTTTTGAAAGTGACATTAGGTAAAAAACTAAATATTCTTTAAATTTGCATTTTTTTTCTCTATCTCTTCAAATAACGAATATAGGAAATGCGCATTTGCCAGATTGTACAAAAAAAATGCCATAAGACACGCTACTCGTATTTCAGAAATTTTCAAAACAGACCCCAATTCATGTTTCCCAATTATAGGTGTAGACCTGTGGAGAAGCTTAAAAATTCTTTTTGCGTACACTCTTAAATGTAAGGCCTTGATGTCCTTATATGGATGATTGAGTCATTGAATATGTAACTAGGGCGCAACTTGTTGGTGAAAAAAAATTATAAATGGCGTCTGGGGCGCTACTTTTTACGCCTCCAAAATATCAATGATTTATTCACCTTCTTGCATTAATTTTTGTATACCCTGTACAATATAAACTGTATTTTAAGTTGTGGAATGTATCAGTGTCCAATGATTTAATCACCTTAGAAAATAATATTTGAATGTAAAATTTAATATTTTACTATAAAATATAAATCTTATCCAAACATGAATACAAAATATAGCTTAAATGGTGCCGCAAATGCATAGTATCAATCTGTAATGTTTTTTTTTCACTTTTTGATTCATTTTTATAGACGTAGAATGTTTGGTGGTTGATTGTTTTCATTACCAACTATAGCATTTAATACTCCTGTCCAGGAAGCTTCAATTAGATCATGTTCAGAGGAATCCAGGAGGACGGTAATAGATGTTTGATAAAGCTCTAATAGATAGGTGATAACAAACATTCAAAGGCTTTTCGCTGAGTGTAAGAAAGAGTGGGAAGTAGATAGGTTCTTTGATGACTGGCAAGAGGTTGGCTGATTCAAAATATGTCTCAATTCAAAGGAATGAAAAGTTACTCGTAAAACATTCAGTAACTTTGCTAATGTTTCAAAAAATCAGAATAAGTTTTTCAATTTTTTTTAACTATATATTATTTATCATTACCAATAACAAAAAGTTTATCTTACTGGTGGCAGTTAGTAGCAAAATACCAACATTTATTTTATTCTCGTAATTACCGAAATACGTTATTGGGTTACTTAGTACCTCTCTATATAAAACCGAATCGATATACCGAAAAGTTTTGATTGTTACGCCATTGGCCGGGGACCAAAACCTCGACTCTGAGACTGGCCAACGCGGAGAGGTTACCCGAGTGCACCGCCGAATTAAGTTATAAAATTTAACAAGCAATTATTTTACTTTATAACTGCCCGTAGTCGTCCAACGGGCAATGATTAATAATACGAATCGTTGACACTCGCGCTCGTTTGCACACAAACGTTGTTTATGTAAAAATATCCCATTTTAATTGCCTCACCATATTTGCTCTTTCTTTCGCGTCTCTTTTAAGTTCCAAGTTCACGTGGTGCTGCTGCTGAGGTTCATTGTTGGTTTAATAGGCATGCATGGATAAATCAGCAGTTGAGTTATTTCTGCGATGGTATCAGTTGCACATAGAATATGTCTAAGCAAGAAATGTTAATTGTAAAGAAAGATAGCATATCAGATATTCTGGAAAACATTAATTTTTCAAAACGTCAGAAGTTCTCATGACTTAATTGCTATTCTAATATCATATTCAAAATGTATTAAGAAAAAGCGGTAAATCTTGTCACTTGCATTCAATTAGACAATTCATCGCCACCGTCACACTTCATGTTTAATAGATCAGTCTCGCAAAAATTTCTGAAATTTACAGATGAATTTAGTTTACTTACATATATTCTTCAACTCTTTATCTTGTCATCTAACTTAACAAGAAATATTAATTGTAAATAGAAATAGCTCATCAAATATTCTGGAAAACACTAATTTTTTAAAACGTCAGAAGTTCTCACGACTTAACTGCGATTCTGATATCAAACATCAAATTCAAAATTATTAAGTTAAAAAAAAGCGGTTGATCTATTCACTTGCATTCAATTAGACAATTCATCGCCACCGTCACACCTCATATGTTTATTAGATCAGTCTCTAAAATATGCAAACATTTCTGAGGTTTATGAATGAATGTAGTTTACTTACATATCTTCTTCAACTATTTTCCTTGTCATCTAAGTTAACAGTTACTCACCTGAAACAAGAATAGTTCAGTTAAATATAAATATAAAAAAAAACAGACAAAAGTTTACTAAAAGAACAAATAAACTTTTTTAGTGTATATTCTCTAAACGCTTTGTCATAATACTCAACATGATTAACCGCGTACTCACTTAGCGAAAGGATACGGCCTCATGGTGAAGAAGGTAAAGTAAGGAGACATCCAATAGAAATGCTTTTCAACTTAAATTAAACCAAAGAAACGAAAGATATTATCATATTTATGTGTTTTTATTTTTAAGCGCAATATATTACATTATGTATGAAATAAGATGTCAAGCAAATGGCCGTCTGGGCTTTGTTGAGTAGCGTGAATTGATATCCAGTTTTCTATCAGAGTCTCATATAAAGCTGATTGAATTTTATTCATAATTCTTTTAATGTTGTTCTTTAACTCCTCAGTAATTTGTGCTGCAGTGGCATATACTCTGGTCTTCTTATATCTCCATAAAAAGTCTAAGGGTTTTAAATCGCAGGGCCTTGGTGGCCACCCGGTATCACCACGACGCAAAATTAAACAACCTTGAAATGTTTTCCTTAATAAAGTGATTGTTTTATGAGCTGTATGACTCTTAACGCCATCTTTAGTAAGATGGAGAGGACGTTCATAAAGAAAGCACCCTTGGATGGCCTTGGATTCTCCTCGCTCCATTCCTCGTCGCTAAAAATCATCCTTAGCTCAATCAGCAAATAAACGCCGCAACCTCTGGTCGTATGGCTTTAGTTCCTGTATCAAGATAAAATGTATTTTATAGATTAAGTTTCAGACCCATGTGCAAAATTGGTCCTGTTGTGCCCCAAGAAAAGTTTAATTCCTATCCTCGGCGAGAAATTAATTGTGCTGGATTATTACGCACGCTTTGATGAACGGCCTTGATGTTTTTAACGGAAAGGGCACTCTCTGATTACTAACTGACCCCGCTTTTTCAAATTTTCTTATTAAACGCCGAATTGTCCGCCCTGTTGTACGATTAACTGAACCATAAATATCACAAAGTGCGCGCTACGTTTGGCGAGTAGAATACCCATTTTGATAAAACAATTTCACAAATTGTACGTGCTATGGAATTGTGTATCCCTCCATGATAATCTTTTAGAATATTGACTGTAAACACCTGAAAAATATGATAACATTAACGCTAGGAATTTGACCACAATGAGCAATTAAAAATAGGACATTCTTATTGGATGACACTATGGACCATGAACGCATGCTTTTACTTGTTGACAGGTTCGCTAACTTGTCGATAGTCGAAAGAGAAAGATCGCTCTTAGTTGGACATAATAAATTTCACGAAAAATGGTTCTGACTGAATGATTGCAATAAAACTACCTGGATGTGTGGGCAATGTATTAAGGGATATTTATATATTTAATGCAGATTTGAAGTCGTTCTAGGGAAAACAAGTAATAATAATCGCATATGTTTATATTAATTTAATCAAACTTAGATATTACTTATTTATATTTACATTATAATCTTAATTTATATCTAAGTCCTCATCTAATTATACGATCCAAGGTAGTACAGAAATTTTCTACAGTAATTATCATATTGTTTTTATTAATTGTACTACACTACAACTTAAATTCGGAGAAATATCTTCAAACTTAACTTTTGGTTTTAATTGGTGCCACATTTACTCTATGATATTAAAAACACAATAGTAGGGTGGGAGTCGTAGCACAGTATGTCCTATTTCATCTGCTAATGTCTCACAAAACATATACTTTCTTATATAGAATACCTTTAAAACTTCTAAAACATCACTTTTTTAAAAATATACGGGGTGTTAGAGGTTTGACTACAAATATTTTCACATAAAATAGAATGCATGATTTTGAACAAAAAATGTTTATATACCATCGGCAAATTCTGAATTGTTTTCGAGATATTGCAGTTTAAAATGTTTAATCTTGGAGAAACCTTAAATCAAGTTTCTGAGAACATGGCAACGTTGCTATTCGCTTGTAAAATACGAGATCAATCCCAACAGCCGTGTTTTACCAACAAACAAAGAAATAAAAAAACCGTAGGTTTGAGACAGATTAATTTAATTTACTTTGTCTTTTTGGGACATACAATTTAATTATTTAACAAAAAGGATAGTTTGTTGGTTAATATCGGCGCGTATAAAGAAAATAGAAACAAAGTGTCATTAAAATTAAATAATAATAGTTTCTGAGATTATTTATTTGCATAGTTTTAATTGCACAACCCTAATTAAACTTAATATTCTCTAAAAATTAATAAAAAGTAAAAACCTATCATGTATCTTAATTTATAGCACTACATAGGTAATTCACATACTAGGAAAAGTATTTGAAAAGCTTAAAGTAAATTCGGAAATTTGAAATCTAACTTATCCGAAAATTGTTTGAGTGCTTGCACCAGGGATTTCCTTCACTAGAGCTAAACTATGTTTCTTGTTTTCGGGTGCTATTTGTCTCTGAGGTCTACGATTATTTTGACGAACGTTTACATTTTGTCTACGTTGTCCATAAATAAATAACATGTGTATACATTTATAAATTAGATCAGTATAGAACTACCTCATGCAACAAAAAAAAATAAGCCAGATGGAACTAGAAGCAAAAAAAACAGGACAATTCTGCTATGTTTGCAAATGTTAGTGTCACGCGTTCCTTGAATCCCGCAATATTGCCGTTTTTGGGTAGGTGTTTTGAAGGCAAAATTAAATATTAGTTACTTTTATAAATTTAGATTGTTGAGATATCTTAGTAAGAAAAAAACTAGCTTTTTTGTTAAAAATGATATAATTAATTAATGCTATGTTTTAAACTTAATAAAACAAGATACAACTTTAAGGCCGTTTTCTCAAAATGGTAAGGATGTTATAAAAGACGTTTTTAATCAAAATAGGTTATATTATCATGTGTTAAAATATTTGTAGTTATACTCCTAATACCCTGTATATCACTCGCCGCCATGTATTTCTAAATCTCCAATTTCGTATTATTTAAGCCTGGAGCGTTTTGTAACTGGCGACTGTAATAGCTCGCGTTGACCATTACTATCACCCTTTTCTAAGAAAAATCCTTCAGTAAAGGTCAAAAACAATTCTTGAACTATTCAAAATGGTCCAGTATTGCATCTTCATGGTAGTCCACGCAGGAGTCTTTAATATTCTTTGCAGTGTTCAGATCTCGTGAAGTAAACATCCCTGAAGACGCCTCGTGCAATCGAAGGCAAAACGTCGGATATTAATTACAATTTTATACGGTCTAAGGAAAGCTTCCTACAGAGTAACTATCTAATTTGATGAATATTGAGATATTAAATTTGAACGTGGTTTTAAAACGACTGAAGACATGGCTAAAAGTCAATATGGGTGAAGAAGGCTTTTGCGGTTTGGCACATATGCGCATATCCTAAAGAAACTTACACTACTGTAGATTCTGTTATCAATTGATTTTGCAACGGTACACATCCAGTAACTGATTTTGTCGTTTTAACTGTTTATCTTGTTTCACCTTCAATTCACCAATTACTCTCTTAATTCACATTTGTTGGTTCCAAATTATATTTTAAAGAAGATATCTGAGTTTAATTATATTTTATATCCTTTTCGGAGTGTTTCTGTAAAAAAATATATCATACTTTTATTCGTTTTTTACCTATCCTAAAACCCTGGCCTAATATTTTGTCATGCTCTTTTAAACCCCATTGGGGAAAATTTCCCCTCCCATGATCGAAAGCTAAATCCGGCCTTGGTTTGTCATTAAGGGAGCGAATAGTTTAATCACAATAATTTTCAGCTACAAGCTATAACTTAAAAAAAACACCGCATAGTACCTTGCATACTCGCATGCCTACACAAGCGTATTGTTACCGGTTTTAAAATTCATACGGAACCCATTGGTGTGTTTAAGCAATACTAATTATATTCTCGTAGATCATAGACAGAACACAAACGATATGCATGACATTAACATAATCTCGATTCGGTTATGCTAACAAATATTAAACAATAATGGTGCCACGTTACAAAACAACCGAATGCAGCAGCGCTAATTGGAGATAAACAGCGTTCAGCGTGTCAGAGACAGCATTTGCATTTGTGGCTACGAGTTAATGATAATAAACTTCCCACACTTCTAGACCACTCTCTTTCTATAATACTATTTGATTTTAGTGTTCTATTCATTTCTAATGGTTAATATTTAATATTTTCCTTAGTATTTTCTTTATTGACTATCATGTAGCTCAACAAAAAAACCGACCCTTTCAATTTTTTGGTTTTAATTGCTTTAATTTTTTAAAAATTAACCTTTTCGATGGCCGATTCAAATTTTAAAATACCGTCTTTTTTACATTATGTGTCAAAAAAAATGTTTGAAAAAATTTCATATTTCATTCTGACAAAAATACATTTTACGTACCTCAATATGTTACGTTGCCAAGGTAATATAATATCTCTAGATATTTTTTTTAGTTTTTTAATTACTTGCTTGTGACAGTAAACATAAATCTACTATGTCGACACAAAATGGAGGCCTAGTGAAATGTTAAAAAAATCGTTACTAAAAACTATTTATACAATTTACCTCAAATTTTGCACAAAAATCAAATATTACTTAGGAATCAAGTAGTAAAATTTTCGTACGAATCCAAGATGGCAAGACAAAATGGTGACCTAACAAAATATTTAAAAATTCGGTCTAAAAAACTACTTAATAAATTAGTTTCAGATTTGGGTAAGAATTAATTATGGTATAGAGACAAACTGGTAAAATTGTGGTACGAATTCAAGGTGGCGAAATAAAATTGTGTCTTAATAAAATATTGGTATCGTGAAAAAATCACCTTTCCATGTTTTACATATCGTTTAAGCGTCTATAAATACCAAAAATATGTTTTTTTAATTCCGTCGGTCTGTCTGTCGATCTATTTGTCGGTCTGTTTGCCTGTGAATTCCGACTGAAAACTACTTACCCGATTGAGCTCAAATTTTAGTCAAACATTAAAGGTCAAAAATCCAATATGGCGGACCAAAACAACCTAGTGAAATATTAAAGTTATTACTAAAAAACTAATTATACACTTTACCTCAAATTTTACACAAAAATCAAATGTTACATAGTAATCAACTAGTAACATTTTGGTATAAATCCAAGACAACAAACCAAATTGGGGCTTAATAAAACGTTTAAAAAATCAGCCTTAAAAACAACTTATTACATTAATTTCAAATTTTGCGTAAGCACTAAATGCAACATAGAGTGGATAAAATGGTAAAATTGTGATACGAATTCAAGGTGGCGAAACAAAATGGCTTCAAATTTTGTAGAACAATTAAATAAATGTGATATAGGGATAAACCCATACGAATTTACCATGACGGAAGGCAAAGGCGGTCTTAAAAAAAAATATTGTTATTTATCAACAATATTATTATTATTATCGAAATTGGCAATCAATTTCTCAACAAATGTTGGGTTCCAAGCCCATCGCGGATGCATACATCAAAAGGAGTGGGCTGGTTTTTCTTAGTTCTATATATTACCTGTAAGAATTTTCTCACTGTGTGACAAGTACTGGGCAGGACTCTCTTCTGGATGTCGATGAAGGTGTTAGTATGCAGTCCTATGATTGTCAGATTCTGTTCTAAGGTTTTTGGAACTAGTCCAGTTGATGATACGATGATCTGTATGACATGAACCTTATTCAGTTGCCACATTTGCTGTATCTCGATGCCCAGCTCTGAATATTTGGCCTTTTTTTCTTGATATTTATCTGACACGTTGTAATTGTCGGGTACAGCGATATCTACCAAATAGGCTGTTTTTAAGTTTTGTTTCCTTATTTAACAGTACCACATCACGCCGATTATTCATCACCCATCTATCGGTGTTAATTGCCCGGTCATCGTACAGTTTAAAGGCATTATTCTGAAGCATTGAACTTGGTTGGTATTTATAACAAGGCACAAAGGTGTTCAGGAGCCCATATTTATTGGCAAGCTTCTGGTGTATGATGCTACACACCAGGTTATGCCGCTGAAGGTAGTCTGTGTTTGCTACGTAAGAGCAGCCAAATGTTATATGCTGTATAGTACCTGATCTCTCGCTACATTTTTGATACTTATCGGATTCAATGGACTGGTCTTTGTTGATGAATTTCGTGTGTTAATAACTTGGTCCTGCCACCTGTTGGATGCTTTCTTATCTATGTGTGGCTGATTCAAGTCATAGTGATGTCGGCCGTGCAGTGCTATTTGAACCCACTGTTCTTGTTTGTCGGAATCTGAAAGTATGTACCACATGGCTTTCCAGAGAGCGTAATTTTTGTATTCGAGCTTTTTTCTACAGTTGCAAATATTGTAATTATTTTTAAATCCGAGCTTTTACCGAGCCTGCCATCCATTTAATATTTTGGTCTCAAATGATTTAAGCATGCATGTAAAATCACCTACACGTATTTCTCAGTTTTCGGCGACTACTATAGACTATGTCTGACATTGAGTGGAGAGTACGAGTTGTCACTTAAGGTCACTATGCGGTGAAGGTTTGATGTTTGTGCCTTGTTGGTGCACAAATCTCTTAATTTTTACAGCTGTCTCCTTCTCTTCGTGGTAAGGACATTCGGAAAGTTGATGACCTTAGGTGGTGTGACTTGTCTTTGGTCATTATTAGGCGAGTAGTTCGTTGTAGTCACTTTAGCTCCGTATTAGTCCATTTCAAGATTCCGAAACTGTAGGTCAGCACAGGCACAGCATAGGTGTTAATTGCTGTCATGAAATTTCTGGATTATTATTATTATTTTCCATTCTGCAAGATTTTTTACCTATATAAAGGCAGATTAATACGCAAATTCTACAATTTTTAAAATTATATTAATTCATTTTTATATTTCAATGCGAAACCTCTCTTCTGCTATATCGTATATTAAATGTTTTATGTTGTGTTAACCAGTACCACATCATTATTTATTATCGATATGAGCACTTTCCATATAATTAATTAAGGCATTTTGTCAGATTTTCTAGTTTTTCCGTACACCTTCTGTTCCTGCGCATGCGTAAAAAAAATCACCCTGAAATATCGCTCTTTAACATAGCGAACAGCCCATTCAAATTATCTTAGTAATTACTGATAAAATCTCAGACATACATAGATACTATACAAAACAATATCTTTTTTTTAAGTTGGCTCAAAAATAGTAATTTTTGTATTCGATACATTAGTGTGAAAATAACTTTTTTTTTCTGATTTGTAAGTATATTTAGAACTTTTTTTTCTACAGTTGCAAATATTGTAATCATTTTTAAAGTCTCGTGAAAAGATCAATTATTTATCCCAATCAATTAATATAAAACAGTTTAAAAAACAAGTTCGCGAGCGCTGCCGCTTTTACCTTTTCATGAGCACACTTTTTCTACAATTTTGTTATTTTTTATTTAAAATGAAATATGTGTCTTATAATTATTTTTTTTTGTATAAATTTTATTATTTATTATTTGCTATTTTGTTAATTTTATATTTTAGTTTTTATTTTATTTTAGTTTTAATTTTAGTTTTAATTTTATCTTATTTTTTAATTTACAGCTACAAATTATATATTATAGTATATTGTAAAGCTATGTTTAAGAAAGATTTCTTGGACAATAAAGCGTTTTTTTTGACTTTGACTTTGACTTTAAGGTACATCTTACTTAGACATTGTATACGCTATTTTACTAAAAAGCCGCCTACACGCTATTCTAGCAAACCAAATTTGCATGTTCACCCAAAAATCTGGGATACAGCTGGGGAGACAATAGTGAAACTCTTCTCTGAAATAAATACGAACATTTTAGGACCCTCGAGGCTCGTCGGAGAAAAATTAAGTATCTACGCCATTGCCAATATAATTGTTTACGTTTTTATATTTCTTAAAAATATCAAAGGTCTACGCCTATGATACCCAAAGTTTAGTGTCCGCGATACACCGATCTAGACCGTTTTTGATTTATATTTGAAAGGAAGGACTTTAGAACGTCGAAAAAACACAACCTACATTTTTCGAAATTTTTTGCGATTACAAGGTTTTCTCTATACATGATGCCCATATAGTATGTTAATAATACAATATATGATCTGTTATACGGGAAAGTAAAAAAATATATGACATTTGTCTTTGAAATTACTGTTAAACAAAGTGACGAAAAATTGCGAAGTCATTTTCAAAGCAATCTCTAGCACCAGTACCGAGAATTTAGAAGTTAGTTCTGCAACAGGTCAAAAAGACCGAAAAATGTCAGGGATCGGCCAAAATTCTGGGAAGCATGGTCGACTATACCGGCACTTGCGAACAGCGGGTGAAGCGGATATGGTTATTGCCATGTAGACTTTTTAATAGTGATAATTTATGAAAATGTTTCCTTAAAAATCTTGTATCTGCAGAATTGTCAACGACGGTGTTGTTACATCGAAAAAACAACCGCATCCATAATATATATGAGGATTTTTCATTATACGGCCCAAATGTATTTTTTATAAAATATTTCTTTGCAATATATATATATATATATCTGTATATGTGAATGACATAATGTAATTTCACATATGTTGAACAAAATAGCCAAATAACGCAAAAAAAGTTTTAATACTGTAATAATCTGTCTAATATTTCATTAACTATATAAATCAATAAATAAATAAATAAAAAACTACATACATTTTAAATTAACAAATTAACTTAAATTAGTAGCGGAAAGTCTCTGGCCCAGTCTAGCTCAGTAGATACTCTACTGAACCATATATTAACATTATTAAAAAACTATTAAAGTTAATAAAGGACGCTAAAATACTATGTTCCACAAATCAAAAAAATCTTTCAACCATAAAAAAAAGTATAAAATAATTTAGTAAAAAAATTAAAATGAAGGATTAAAAATGCACAAAGGTGTCAAAAAGAAGGTCTAGTAAAAACAAATTTATTGTAGGTTGGCTTTCGAGAATGCTTATTCTCTTGTTCAGGACCTTTCTGAATTTAAAATAAAGAAATTTATAAGTGAGGAAAATTGCTTATACATTTTATTATAGATCTCACCAAAGTGAGTTAAAAAAATAAATCCATTACACAACATAGATGCGATATTGTAGAAAAAGTTATCGTACCCTACTTTATTTTTTTTAAAGGAATACCCTGTATATTTATAGACTATAAAATTTGTCTTTTTTTTACCTTTTCAAAAATATATAATAGTATGCACTTTTTCTCTGAAACACGCAAAATAAATGACGATTTTCTGAAATTATGGGTATTGTTTATCACAACAAACAAAAATAAATGTCAAATATTTGTCTCATCGGCTTTTGGTCCGACTTTCGTTTTATTAATCAGTTTATAAACGATTTTTTGTTTTTTTAAATAATATTTATTAATTTGTTCGAATAATGGCAGCGTATGAAAATTATGAAAAATATGAGTAATGAAAATTCTGAAGAAGCTTCGGAATTTTATTTCCAAAGGTAAGTAAGCTATTATCGCTATGAAAAATCTGTATTATCATTATAAGTTTTTGCTTGGTAGATATCCAGAAAGAAGGCAACCGTTTTTTGAAATATTTGTTCGTTTAAAAGCAAATTTAAACTAAAACATGCAACAAAGAGAACAGGTAAAGAAAAGAGATAGATGTTTTGGGATATATAGAAGCAACACCTTCGTCCTCATGTAGAAAAACTGAGAAAGAAATTGGTGTCTCAAAGGTGACGGTCAGAGGATCTTGAAAAAATATGAGTGTCACCCATACAAATTTAATATAGTGTAACATTTGCATTCTGCCGATGCCGAGGGCCGGGCACTGTTTGGAAAATGGTATTTGCAACAAATCAATGCTAACTATTTATTTGGCAGACCCGTTATCTGGTCAGATGAATGCTTTTTTTAAGTGTGGGGTATCATGTTTTATTTTGGGCAAACATATAGTTTATAGGATTTTTGAAGAAGGTCTTACTTGAGGAAGTTATTCCAGAACTGCTCAAAAATATTCCATTAGCCAAATATAATGCTGTTTTCCTACAGCAAGATGGTGCCATAAGTCACAACTCTAGGCTCTTAGGGGAATTGCTTGATAATAACTCTCCTCAAAGATGGATAGGTACCAACGGACCTGTTAGATGGCTTCCACGATCTCCAGATATTTTAATTTTAGATTTTTTTTATGGGGCTAGATACAAAGTAAAGTATATAAAACACGATATGACTGCATAGCGGAACTTCGAGAGGCAATTCATTTAGCCTTTCGAAACCTGCGAATGAGACCTATGGTTCTTTTTTAACGCTATTTAAAGAATTACAAAATTGTGCCAATTTTGCATCAGAGAAAATGGTCGTCAATTTAAATATCACCTTTAAAAAAATTAGTTTTTTCTTTTTTTTTAATAATGTTATTTTTTGTGTTTGTCATATTGTTACTTTATGCTATAAATTGTTGTTACAAACTTACTGTTATTAAAAAACTTATTTACATTATTATATAATTAATATAATTAAATAATTCTTCGTTAGCAATATATAACTTTCACTTGTATATTATTGATATTCATGATCTATTAAATTATGCATTTAATTTCAAAAAATTGTCACTTATTTTTGTATTTCTGAGAAAAAGTGCATACTATTATATATTTTTGAAAAGGTAAAAAAAGACACATTTTATAGTCTATAAATACACAGGGTGTTCCATTTAAAAAAAATAAAGTAGGGTCCGATAACTTTTTGACCTGATCCTGTATACTAATTCCGAAGGCGGAATTGAGTTCTACGGGAAAAGTTTTATAAGAAACAGTTTTCACATTTTGACATAGTATAAATTTATATACAAAAACGTTTACCCCCAGCAAATGTCAATATTACGCAGTACAAAGTCATAAATATTATAATGTGTGTCGTTTAATTATCGGAAGGCAAACCAATACTCTCTAAATTTAGAGCGGAGGCAGGGCGATCGAATATCCTAGAGTTTTTCTCGCACTACATCCGTTGCACAATGCAATGGGGCATATTTATCGCCTCTGAAAGTGCGCTTTATAGGTTTAACAACCTCGGGCCGGAATTTTTAGTACCTTCGGCCTCGCAGCGGGCGTTACAGCTCTGTTTATTTCTCTTCTGTCACAGCCCAGTTAAATTGGCTGCAGGATAAAGTAGTTAAGACTGCCCGGGGCTCGTTGGAAGTAGAGAACCTCTGGTCATTTATATATGCTGCCACAAAACTTAATGCATATGTGGTATAAAGCACAAAATGTATTGAAAAGTGGTTTAGGTAAAATTTTCTGGATTTTACATATAATGTGACTTAAAGTCTCTCGCTTTACTTTTCGTTTCATGATGGGCTATTTTGTGAGTTACGGGGACTCATAGATGTTAGTTTAAAAAATCTATTATTTATACAAACTATTAATTATATTACTTTCTAGATCAAAAATTATAATTTAGCCACTCTTTTTATTACTTCCCTCGTAAAAAGGAAGAATTGCAACTGTGAAAATATCATCCTCCGAGATGTTTTCAGATTTTTACGTTTCAAGGTCTCTAGATGCCAAAAAACACGTTTTCACAATTCCGTCGGTCTATCGGACTGCCTTTTGGACGCATGGCTAAAAACTGCTTTTTCGATTGACTTCAAATGTTTGTTAAAAATTAAATGTCATATGAAAATGACCTGGTAATATTTTGGTAAAAATCCAATATGGTGGCTAAGTGAAATTCTAAAAAAAATATTACTAAAAATTACTTATCCAATTTACTTCAAATTGTGCATAAAAATGAAGTATTATGTAGGAGTCAACTGGTAAAATTTTAGTACGAATTCAAGATGACGAGACAAAATGGCGGCTTAATAAAATATTTAAAAATTCAGCCAGAAAAAACTACTTAATGTATTGATTTCAACTTTGTTCAGTATTTAATTGTAGTATAGAGATAAACTGTTGAAATTGTCGTAAAAATTCAAGATGGCGGGCAAATAAAATGTTTGTAATCAGGACAAATCACCTTTCGCGTTTTAGCGGGCTCTAGATGCCATAAAATATATATAATCAATTCCGTCGGGCTATTACAGAGATATGACGTCTGTCGGTCTGTATCAATTCGCAGAAGCTTAAAAACTACTTACCCGATCGACTTTAAATTTTAGTCAAGAATTATATGTTATATGAGGATGACCTGCTAATATTTTGGTAAAAATCTAATGTAGCAGAACAAGATGACGGACTAGTGAATCGTTAAAAATTATTACTAAGGTAATAATAAAATAAAGTAATACATAAGAATGAACTGGAAACATTTTGGTATGAATCCAAGATAGCAAAACAAAATAGCAGCCTAATAAATATTTAAAAAAATCAGCCTGAAAAAACAGTCCTCAGTGCCCACATTGATGCAGATATTTATTGAGAAGCATCTAAGTTTATTTAAGGAAGTTTACAAAATATGAGCTATAATAAGGGTATCAAGATCCAATTTTAATGAGGGAAGCTAATACTCAGTATTGACAACTTTTGCTTCAGAGCTCTGCAGAAATGAATAGGCTGAGAGAAACAATTGAACATAAAAACGTCGATTAAAGTCGTTGAGGATTTGCTAGGTTAGAAGAACACCATATACCCGAGTTGCAGAGAAGCCCTTTAGAACATCTAAGAGACCGCACAGTTGGCACATATTAATAAACCTTGCAGCATATTTTATTCATTATACAAGACAACAACGTGGTGTGTGTCAACGTAAAAACTATTTATTCAATTTATTTTAAATTTTGTCCAAAAATCAAATATGGCATAGATAGAAACTGGTAAAATATTGATAGGAGTCCAATATGGGGGAACAAAATTGGGTCAGACTTCACTATACCTAATAAAAGGAAAGATTTATAACGAGGGTAGTTCTGGGTAAAGGATTTTTACGGATTTTTTAGTATTTCTGGTTATGTGAGTAGGTTGTGTGGTATTTTTAATAATATTACACTAAGAGATTTTTTATTATGCCTGATATTTTAAGTAACATAAGTTAGATTTTTTAAACATTTATTTTCGTTTAATAGGAGAGAAATAACAACGTGTTCATTTATAAAACTCTCTAAGAGGACACAAAATGTTACGTGTAATATATGAAATATTTAAAACATATATATATTTTCCTGTATCCTAATTAAGGAACATCTATATTATACAGGATATGTATTGTCTGCATAATAAATATTTTTTTTGTTAGTATAACAGCTGTAACAAAGCTATACGGTTTACTTGAGGCAATATTAACTGAAGTAAAAATATTTTTAAAGTCCTTAGTTTTTTCTATATTTTTTAAAGTACTGTTGGAGCATTATTAATGCAGAGATTTGTACAGGAAAATATAGGATTGAGTTCAATAACACGAGACCAATTTATTGATTTGTTTTAGGGGAGCTTTACAAAATATGTAGATATTACATATTACAATAAATAGATATCAAAATCCAGTTGCAATGTATTTAGCTAATATTCAGTATGCAGAGCTTTTGCTCCCGCGCTCTGTAGAAATTAATGGGCTAAAAAAAAGAATAGAAAATAAAAACTTGGTTCAAAGACGTTGAGGATTTGTTAGGTTAGAAAAACACCATATATACGAGTTGCCGAGAATTCATTTAGAATAACTAAGAGACCTTACAGTTGACACATACTAATAAAGCTTGCAGCATCTTTTATTCATTATACAAGACAACAACGTGGTCATGACCTATAAAAGGATATTTCAAAACAAATTCCAAATATTGTGAGGCTATATAGCGAGTATGTAGAAGTATAGTCAAGATTTCGCAATAGGACAAAATACGAAGTCTGGATGCAATTTGTCAATCAAGATCAGCTTATAATAAATTATTACTGTACTCAGAGAGAATTCTTTTTTGTGCAAACTTTGAAATCATTTCGATAAGTCGTTTTTTATTCTGATTTTTTTAAATTTATTAGATGGCTGCCAAATAAATCATAATATAATCGCTAAAAATCACTCTCCAATATTTTCATATCTTCGCATTTTGGTGTCCCTAGATAGCAATATATGTCTTAATATGTATTAATATGTATTAATACCATCCATATTAATACACACACCGATAGTGCGTCTGTCGGTTTGTTTGTTAGTTCGCGGCATAGCTTTCCCGACTGACAAGGAAGACCTGGTAGTAATTTGGTAAAAATTCAATGTGGTGGAACAAGATGGCGGCCTAGTGAAACGTTAAAAATGATTACTAAGAAATCAAGTGTTACATAGGAATGACCTGGTAATATTTCAGTATCAATCCAAAATAGCAAAACAAAATGACGCCTAATAAAATATTTAAAAAATCAGCCCGAAAAAACTATTTATTAGATTAATTTCAAATTTTGTCCAAAAATCAAGTATGGCGTAGATAGAAACTGGTAAAATATTGATAGAATCTAATATGGTGGAACAAAATGTCGCCCGATAAAAATGTTTGAGAGTACACACACACGTTATATATATATATATATATATATATATATATATATATATATATATATATATATATATATATATAAATTATTCACGCAACCCGTTCATTAAAAGTTTTTGATGATGCCATTTAGATAAAATTTTCAAATTTTGGGATTAAGGTAAGATCAAGGGGTACTTCTTTTTTGAAATATTTTTAACTTCCTGTCACTTCCGGTTTAACCGGAAGTTGGTATCAACTTGCTTATTTTAAATAGAACACCCTGTATTTTATGATATTTTTGGATTCTACGGAAAATTTTAATGCTATTTTGTGTAGCATGTCCTATGCCTGGGTTCAAGCGTTCTTAAGATATTTGACCTTGAACCGAAAATGAGCCTTCGGGGTACCGAATTTTAAAATCTCATATTTTTGTAAGTTTTGAAGATATAATCTTCATATTTTGCAGACGATCGGTAAATAATCTTAGGTTTCTATTTTTTTTAATTGAATTTGTCTATTTTTATAGAGGGTGTCCTAAATTCATTTTCAAAGCCGCTAAAGTCCGTTTTTTTAAATGGGACACCCTATAACTTTATGCACTATCAAATGTAGAATTTCATTTTCTATCGAATTGTATTAAGGTTCCCTATACCTATTCGTAACCATTTTCGAAATAATTGGGTTTTATAAAAATATCGTATGTATTTGCTTAAATGTTTACATGTTCCAATGGTGAGTCATTGAAAAACAATTGAGATCCAATATCCAATATGACAGATGCTAAGTATGCGTTATTTATCGAAAGCTGTCAGTGATAAACTAAATCTTCTAAATCGAAATGAAAGAATACTCAAACGCTGATATTCTCAATCTATTTTATATTCATGGAGAATGTTATAAAATTTTGGAGAGAACGTGTCGTGTATTTAATGAACCCCACCCTGATTTGCCGCCAATGAACAAGTCAAAATTCAAGAGGATTGAAACGAACTTTTTGCGTTTTGGCAAGGTTAAAGTTACAAAAAATGTTTGGAAACCAGTGACAAATGCCGAGGGTAACGTAGTAAACACATTAGCTTATTTCCACGCAAACCCGCAAAGTTCAATACTGCAGAAAATTATTTGGGAAATTCTTCTTCATCTGTCCAAAGAATCTTGAGCGAACATCATATGCACTCTTATTCCTTCCGAAATGTGCAAGCCTAGAGACCTGGTGATGACGTCCGACGAGTAGAATTTTGCGAATTCATGTTTTTGAAAATTCAAGAGGACCCTCAATTCCTTTCAAAAATATTTTAGATCGATGAAGCGAAATTTTCTAGAGAAGGAATACCAAATAGAAGAAACGACCATTTCTGGGCAGCAGAAAATCCGCACGCTTTACGCGAAACGCGTTCTCAAGAGAGGTTTAGCTTCAATGTTTTCGGTATAGTATTAAATGATCAGGTCCGGTACTGTATTTATGGAGACAATTTAAACAGTGATAAGTATTTGGAAATTTTACGAGGGACGGTTTCTGAATTTATAGAAGAAATTCCTATTGTGAGCTGCAAAATTATTGGTATCAATTAGATGGGGCATCAGCACATAATTCCGCTACAGTTTATCTCCAATTATCTCAAATTTTTGAAGATCGCTGGATTGGTTCCAATGGCTCTTGGAGATGGCCTCCGCGATCGCCTGATTTAACACCCCTAGACTTTTATTTATGGGGATTTATCAAAGGTAAAGTCTATGCTTCCCCAGTAAATAACCAACAAGATTTACTGGACATGATACGAACAGCTTTTGCCGAAAAAAACGGACAAATTCAACGGGCCACAGCAACTGTACAAAGAAGAATTGAAATGTGTCTTCAAATGAACGGACACAACATATAGAACATTTGTTACAATTCGATTTTATTATTTTATTTATTTATTGTTGATTGTTAGATTGCTATAATTTTTAAGTTCATTATATATATATATACATATGATAGTTTAATAAAAACCTGATTATTTCGAAAATGGTTACGAATAGGTATAGGGAACCTTAATACAGTTCGATAGAAAATTAAATTCTACATTTGATAGTTCATAAAGTTATAGGGCGTCCCATTTAAAAAAACGGACTTTAGCGGCTTCGAAAATGTGAATGTTTGCCGCTGAATTTAGGATACCCTGTATACAAATAGACAAATTCAATAAAAAAATTGAAACCTAAGTTTATTTATTGATCGTCTGCAAAATATGAAGATTATATCTTCAAAACTTACAAAAATATGAGATTTTAAAATTTGGTACCCCGAAGGCTCATTTTTGGTTCAAGGTCAAGTATCTTAAGAATGCTTGAACCTAGGTATAGGACATGCTACATAAAATAGCATTAAAATTCTCCGTAGAATCCAAAAATATCATAAAATACAGGGTGCTCCATTTAAAAGAAGCAAGTTGATACCAACTTCCGGTTAAACCGGAAGTGACAGGAAGTTGAAAATATTTCAAAAAAGAAGTACCCGTTGACCTTACCTTAATCCCAAAATTTGAAATTTGTATCTAAATGGCATCATCAAAAACTTTTAATGAACGGGTTGCGTGAATAACCCTGTATATATATATATATATATATATATATATATATATATATATATATATATAATGTGTGTGTGTGTGTGTGTTACTAAATGAATTTGTATCGAACTATCGAGTCACACTTCGCTATTTCTAATAAAAGGAAAGATTTATAACGAGGGAAATTCTGGGTAAAGTGAATTTCCCGATTTTTAAGTATTTCTGGATATGTGAGGTAGGTTGTGTGTCATTTTCAGTAATATTACATTAAATGATTTTTTCTTATGTCTGATATTTTAAGTAACATAATTTAAATTTGTTTAAACATTCATTATCATTTAATACGAGAGAAATAACAAGGTATTCATTTATAAAACTCTATAAGAGGACACAAAATGGTACGTGTAATATATGAAATATTTAAAATGATTATATCACTTTACATTCTTTGCAATTGAAAAGTATCAGTGAATATGAAATATTTAAAACACATATATTGTGAAGTATCCTAATTAAAGAACATCTATGTTATACAGGGTACGTATTTTCTGCATAATAAATATTTTTAAAAGAAATCAAAAAGTTAGTATAATAGTTGTCTTTGACTGAAACAACGCAATATGGTTTATTTGAGATAATATTAAGTGATGTAAAAATATTTAAATTCCTTAGTTTTTTCTATATTTTTTTAATTAATGTTCGAACATCATTGATACAGACATTTGTACAGGAAAATATAGGATTGAGTTCAATAACACGAGACCAATTTATTGAGTTTATTTAGGGAAGTTTTACAAAATACGTAGAGCTACAATAAATACATATCAAAATCCAGTTTCAATGATTTTAGCTAACATTCAGTATGCAGAGCTTTTGGTGCCGAGCTCTGAAGAAATTAATGGGCCAAAAAAAAAAAGAATAGAGAATAAAAACTTGGTTCAAAAACGTTGAGGATTTGTTAGGTTAGAAAAACACCATATATACGAGTTGCCGAGAATTCATTTAGAATAACTAAGAGACCTTACAGTTGACACATACTAATAAAGCTTGCAGCATCTTTTATTCATTATACAAGACAACAACGTGGTCATGACCTATAAAAGGATATTTCAAACCAAATTCCAAATATTGTATGTAGAAGCATAGTCAAGATTTCGCAAAAGGACAAACTATGAAGTCTGGGTCGAATTTGTCAATCAAGATTAGCTTATAGTAAGTTATTTCTTAGTCATGCCATATTCAGTTTTTCAAAAATTTGAAGTTAAGTCGGAATAGACCGACGAATAAACAGATAGGCCGATGGAAGTTGGAAAACATAAGATATGAAGATCTGTAAAAAGCTTGGAGGGTAATTTTTCACAATTACAATACTTCTTTCTTACGACCTAAATAAAGTGATAAAAAAACACTTTGTACAAAAATCAAGTGTGACATCTGGATGAGCTTGTAAAATTTTAATGCTATTTGAATATAGCGGGGCAAAATGGCCGCCTAATAAAACGTTTTAAAAAATCAGTATCAAGAAGACTAACTCTATTGAAGTGTTTTCCCAAAAACTAGATGACATAGAGATGCACTGATATTTTTTCGCTTTTTTGATTTTTTTTACGTATTGTATACACCTTAGTTCTGATAATATTGTTTACAACAGAACGCCGAAATTTTTTTTATATGAATGTTCTAACGTTTTATAGAAGGGAGCTAATTACTAGACTGATCGACTTACCTGTAACGAAGATCGATCTTAATTATCCGAGCTGTTGTCCGAAATGATTATTACACCAGGTAGTAGCATTATTCGTCCGGGTCAGCACAAAAAATTTAAAGATAAGAAAACAGTCGGTCACAATATGCCTCGTCTCAGTTCCTACGTTCATTGCATTATTTGTGGTTAATTAGGTCGCGGGGATCGGGGGGGTTGGGTTTGTAATAATCATTTCGGACAACAGCTCGGATAATTAAGATCGATCTTCGTTACAGGTAAGTCGATCAATCTAGTAATTATCCTTCGCTGTTGTCCTTCATGATTATTACACCAGGTAGACCTTCAAAGACGAAATTAAGCGACCTAATTGGCAGGTAATGAACAATAATGTATTTACATTAATTAAATGTTTAAAAATACAGAGAAAACATACTAAATGTAACAAACAAATACAATTCCATCAAAGGGAATAATTTAAGTACAATTTATAAACTATGTAAATAGGTAAATAAGATGTACCTACGTAATAAGTCCAAACTAACAAATAACAAAAAAAACATAGAGCATTATAATATGGAACAAAAATCAATAATTCGACACATAGGGTATTCGTTAATAAATGTGTTATTATAATAAAGAATACTAAAAGTCATGGAATCAATCCAATACTAGTACCTAGTTCTTAACCGGTTGATTGATAATTGACCTAGCGAATGACCCAGCAGGGGAGGTTATAGGCCTATTATAAAATTTTTCGAATGTGTTTGACTTTGGTGTCCAACCCGCTGCAGTTCGAATTGTCTCTATGTTTAGTCCTGCTCGTAAGGCTGCCGATGTACTTGCATGCCTTGTGCTATGCGAGGAAAACCTTGTGGTATCAATGCCACTGTTGGCTAAAACAGTTTTTACCCATCTACTTAGGGTTTGAGAACTAGCTGCGCGATAAGGTTTTTTATGTGTTATAAACAATCTATTTTCCTGTTTCGGCCTTAATTTTACAGTTTCCTGAATATAAAAAAACAATGTTTTTGCCACGCAGAGAGCAGGTTTGTCCGGAAAAAAAGGAAATACTAGTAGGGGCTGCAGTTTTTTATAACCCGATGTTTTAATTTTCTCAGGTATCCGAATTTCTATGATATCTTCAGACGATTTGATATTTTCCAGGCAAATTTTGGAAAGTGTTTGTATCCTATGGGCAGTGGCAAGGGATAGAAATGTTACTAATTTAAAACTGAGGTGTTCTAAGGACAGTTTTTCTAGGGGAAATAGGTTTTCGAGATATGCCAAGACGACACTTGGATCCTACGTAGCGGAGTATCTGGGTTGAGGAGGGTTTAAATTGTATGCGCCTTTAAAAAACCTCTTAATAATAGGTTGATCATCCTCAACCGGTGGAAAAATTAAAGAGAGTGCGGCCCTGTGAGTGTTTAGTGTAGAAAATGAGGTTCTGGAATTTTTAATCTCTAAGAAATATTCTAATATTTTATTATTGTTATATTCAAATGGATTATGACTATTTTTATAACAGAAATTCCACCATTTTTTAAAACAGTTATTGTACTGTTTGATGGTACTTTGCGATAATGAGGCTATTAACGTTGGGATCACGGCCGTAGAAGTTCCTCTTCTTATAAACGCCCCCCGTATAACCTCCCCGCTACCAGGGTAATGTTCTGAGTATGTTCTAGGGTCGATCTGAAAAGAGATAAAATAATGCCGTCAAAATACGGAAATTTTAGAGGTTCACAAGTTAATAGTTCTTTGAATCTAGGGTACCAAAATTGACTAGGCCAATCTGGCACCACTAAAATTCCTAATGCTTTGTCCTGTACAATTTTAGGCGTAAAAATAGTAACATCCCCAGTTGACCGTAAAGGCGTCCACGCATACGGATTCTGGATCAGGCTTCCATGAAATAAAGATTTTACATTTTGCGTTCTGGTAGGAGGCAAACAAATCTATATTAGGGGTTCCAAATTTGTTTATGATGTCATGGAAAACAGAATCATTTAATTCATATTCTGTATTCGGTTTAGTTACGACGCGAGATTCTGAGTCTGCTATAAAATTTACTTGGGAGCTTATGTATGTAGCCCGAATAAAAATATTCTTTGATTCACACCAACGCCATATTTCTCGAGAAATAGTGTTTAATTTTTCAAAACGGACGCTGCCCATTTTATTTAAAGTGGCGATGGCGGTGACGTTATCAATTCTTAATAAAATATTTTCATTGTGGAGATATTTCGCAAATGTTTTTAACCCATTAAAAGCGGCTAAAAGTTCTAAATAGTTTATATGTTCTTCTTTTTCTTTTGTGTTCCAGAATCCGTGTGTCTTGACACCGTTACTGTGCGCGCCCCAACCTGTATTAGATGCGTCTGTAAATATTTCTATTTTAAAAGGCTTTGCGCGAAGTGATGTTTTCGCTAATGGAATGTTTTTAATCCACAACAATAGATCGTTTTTTAAATATTTCGGAAGAATCATTTTTGCGCCATAATTTTTTTTATGTAAATGAAGAGCTGCGCATTTTTCACGCTCAAAATTCTTTAAATAAAGCCAACCGTATTTTACCGCTGGTTTTGTAGCGACTAATGTGCCTAATAATTTGGCAAACTCTCTTATATGGCATGATTCTGCATTCAAAAAGAGGTCTAAGGTTTTTAATACACTATGTTTCTTATCGGTTGGTAGAGAAAGAGTCATGTCTGCACTGTTTATGGTAAAGCCCAAATATGTTATTTCACGGCGGGGTATTAAATTACATTTTGAATAATTTATATTGAAACCTAAAGCTAAAAGTAAATCCCCAACAATCTTGGTGTTTTTTAAACATTCAGAATACGTTTTCGCTATTATGAGAAAATCATCTAAATATGCGGAGCAGTGTATATTCCTTTCGCGGAAATATTTTAACAGTGGTCTTATTATTTTAGTAAAGATATACGGTGCTATATTTAGGCCAAACGGTAAACAAGTAAACTGATATGTTTGGTTCTCAAAATTAAACCGTAGATACTTTCGATGTTTATTTTTAATCGATAAGGAAAAATATGCATCCTTTAAGTCAATACTGCAAAAAAAGCATGAATCTGACACTAAAGATAACACCGTTCGATAGTCCTCTATTTTAAAATGAGGGGCTTCTATAAAAGTATTCAAGTTCTTGAGGTTGAAAATAAATCTGTTTTTCCCATTTGATTTTTGTGTAAGAAAAAATGAGGATAAAAATTGTTTTTTGCTGGGTATGCATTTTTCTATGGAACCGATATTAAGTAGTTCTTTTATAGCTTGTTCAATTTTATTTTTGTTACTATTGAAATATACTACCTTGGGTGGAAAAATTTGTACAGGTTTGGCCTTAAAAGGTATTGAAATACCCTGCACCCAATTTAAAACTCGATTATTTTGAGTTATTTTCCTCCAATTATTTACCTTGTCTCTCGTGGATCCAGCACGTGTGGAATTTACCTCCTTGGCGTGTATGTTCTCTTCTGGGAATATTGAAGGCGTCTCGGATAATTCGCATAGTCTGTTGGAGTCGTTTTCTTTCTGAATGGATTCGTCGGGCGCTGGTAGTTTAAATAACTGGTATTCGGCCTGGCTTTATACGTTGTTTGCAAACCTGAAGGTCCCGGTTGTGATTGGAGCAAAGTAAAGGAGTTCTTGTTCCAAAGTTTTTTATTAAGCTTTAATTCATTTCCAATCTTTGCTACTGAATTCTTCGCTTGGATGGACTCTTGAAGTTTTTCACCGAATAGATATTCATCGACTGGGCATTCACTGACTACCCTTCTTTTTTCTTCACGAAGGTGCGGCTTTATCAAAAAACGCCTATGCATAGATACTTGATGTAAAGTTTCACATAGTATTTGTCCGCTATCTGAGAGCACTGTGAACACTGTTTGCGTATCAGTTGGTTCCTTTCTAACGATGCTCGACATCAATCCCCCAAGCCCTGATAAGGCAGCTGATATTTGACTGTGTAACTGTATAAGAAATTGGTCCTGTTTTTTAGTCTCCCTGGTAAGACAGACGTCGATTTCGTCATTTAACCTGGGTGGCTTGATTAACTTACAGTTTTCGGGGGTGGGGTGTTTATTAAGTAGGTCCTGTACTAGGTCTTTTCCTATACCTTGTGTGGCAAAAGATTGCCAACGAACGGCCACTTCTTGGTGGGCGTCTGCAATAGTAATTTTAGTGTTGCTCGGATCTTTGCCTAAGAGGTCCAAAAAATTAACATCTACATTTTCTGGCTGATTATCTGGCCTTACGACGGCCTCATCTTCTGGAAAGACAGAAAGAGAACTATTACTCTATAGAAGTTAAAGGATAGAGAGTAAATATATATTGTTTTATTGGATTCCGAAAAACGTAATTTAATTTGAAGAGTAAAGCCACACAGTAAGACACACGTCTATTACTGGAGCTTGTATTCAATGAAAACCAATAACACAGTGAGACATTCGTCAATCACTGTTTTAATTATCTAACACATAAGACACAAATCGATCACCGTGGTTTTGTAAAATGCGTCAGCATTCCCCTATCAACACGACAATATGTGAGTCAGCCAACAAAAAAAAAACGTTTATTTACCTTGTTCACCTTCCGAAGATCTGCAATCTCGAATAGTCGCCTCGATTTTGCGCAATTGTGTTAACAAATGATCATATTTACTTTGTTTCTTCCTAATATGCCTGGAGGTACTTGGTTGATTAACATCCTCCCCCTCTGATTCACTCGAAGAAATAACTCTAACTCTTTTAAGCACTTTGGGCATTTTTTCGAAATTCACTCGCGAATAAAACAAAAATTCGTACACACTTTACGCGTTAATATGCTGCTTCACCGGCACAAAATAATGCAATGAACGTAGGAACTGAGACGAGGCATATTGTGACCGACTGTTTTCTTATCTTTAAATTTTTTGTGCTGACCCGGACGAATAATGCTACTACCTGGTGTAATAATCATTAAGGACAACAGCGAAGGATAATTATACGGATGAATTATTAAAAATAAAAATAAAGTAATATAAAAAATATAGTACAGAAATAAAAATAAAAATTAGGCTTTCTTTAACTTTTGCTTTTCTCATTTTTTTAAATATTTTATTTTTATTTCTTACTTTTCATTACTTTTGATTAAAAGGAGACCTTAGTACGAAAGAAGTTCTGGTTAAAATTCATTACAATTACCAGAAAGTTTCCTTATACTGAAAGTTAGCAGCATATGTATAGCTACTGTCTATCAAATATAACAAAGAATAGAACTAGGAGACTAAACTGCTGGAACTTTGAAGTACACCAAGGATATTTTTACTGGAAATTCAAAGTGAAATATTTTCAATACGAATGAAGATTTTGAGTTGCGGTTTTCCATAGTATGCAGTCCGGTAAGGGCAGCCTCAGGACACCATAGCAACCGTCTTATACAGGGGATTATATAAGACCCTGTCATTTTTTTTGTTCAAGTTTGTTCGGCCAGAATTCTTACTATGGAAGATTTCTTTTTCTCTTTGTGCAACCCAAAAAAATCTAGAGCTAGGTATGAAAAAACGATTTCTAGCGATTTTGAAATTTTTTCTTCGTTGCCGACATACGGGGTTTTTTCGAAAAATTGATTTCTTAAAATAGTTTACTGAACAAAGCCCACTTGTAGTAATCAAAGATGTATCTATCAAATTATGAACAAGGTTGGCACCCTTAAATTTTGTTACGTGAACACTGTATACAAGGTATACCAAAAACTATTTTGAATTCGATATTGCTTCTAATGTCAGTTTTAGTAATAATGGACATTTTTACTGAAATAGTTTTTTACATCTGAAATTTGCTCTAGTTCTTCAGATATTGCCTTTAATTTAACACAGACTTTTTTTAATAAAAACTGAAAAATCGCCTTTTATCATTGATATAATTCTCTTTTTCCCAATAGAATACAGTTTCACATATTATTTTTGTTTATACAGACTTACTTAAACTGTTTACCCGTCATTTCGAATTAAATGAGGATATATCACAATAATACAGTGGTTAGCAAAGGTTTGGAGTGCGGAGCAGCAATTCAACATTGTTAAAGTTTAGAATCGTTAGAGTTTTTGGTGCACCCTGTATACAATATTCATGGTAAAATACTTAAGGGTGCCAATCCAGTTCATAATTTGAAAACTTCCACTGTAAGAGTTCTTGTTGAATAAACTTTGTATAAGATGGTTGCGATGGTATCCTGAGATTGTCCTTATCGGACTGCATAGTGTAGGAATTAGTCAAACAAAGGCCTAAAATCGTCACTCAAAATCGTCATCCGTATTGAAAATATTTCATTTTGAATTTCCAGTAAAAATTTCCTTCGTGCATTCCCAAGTTCCATCAGTGTAAATAGACAACGCCCGTTTGAATATCATGTTCACACTACATAACATGCTCTTTGTTCTAAATAAACCCAGTCTCGGGGAATCCTCAACAGTGGTCTAGTTACTGCTGGTAAATCCCCCAATAAATGTTCAATTTAAAACGAAATTGTAAGGCGAGTCTCAACGTTTCGAACAAAAAGAAGGATTTTTTAAATAATTTGCTGCGAATATTCAGAAATAATAACTTGATATTGGTTTACAAAAAAGATTTACGTGATAGAAGCAAAAATGTGTTAAATAAAGTAAATATATACTTAATATAATATTGATCCCAAAATTTTATGCAGGGCCGTGTTATTGAAATTAAACCACAGAAAAAGACTTTTTTGAGCAGATTTCTTAGTTAAACAAATAGTCAGGCGAACCAAATCTCAGCGTTGCATAAAACCGCTTATTTAATATACCAAACGGATTAACATAAAAAACAAACGAGTTCCCTTGCTGAGAGACCGAGAGAGGAGAGATCTCAACCGCAGATAGCATAAGTGTTTTGGATCTTCAATGCCTTATTCATGGCAGACCATAAATAAGGAAATGTCTTAATCTTTGGGAAGGTCGTATATTTTATTTTATGGCGAGATAAGTCACTTTAGAAAAACTCCGAAGATGATAGCTTAACATTAAAATGCTGTTTTCATTTCAAATTTCGGTAGGTTTGACTTCTGCCGGGTCGGTCATTACGTTGGAAGAATAATTATCAATGAATTTATTTTGTCGTATATTATAGCGCCCACTCTATGTTATGATGTTAAATGAGTGTTAGTGCACTTTAGTTACCGCTGGCAGTAGCGTGACATACACCGCTGAACAGCGGCGTGCATACAATATAGGCAAAAAAGTATTGCCTACTGTATATATTTGGTTGAATAATCAAAATTTTTTTATATAAACTCTATAAGAAGAGAAAAGACTTTTTTGAGCAGATTTCTTAGTTAAACAAATAGTCAGGCGAACCAAATCTCAGCGTTGCATAAAACCGTTTATTTAATATACCAAACGGATTAACATAAAAAACAAACGAGTTCCCTTGCTGAGAGACCGAGAGAGGAGAGATCTCAACCGCAGATAGCATAAGTGTTTTGGATCTTCAATGCCTTATTCATGGCAGACCATAAATAAGGAAATGTCTTAATCTTTGGGAAGGTCGTATATTTTATTTTATGGCGAGATAAGTCACTTTAGAAAAACTCCGAAGATGATAGCTTAACATTAAAATGCTGTTTTCATTTCAAATTTCGGTAGGTTTGACTTCTGCCGGGTCGGTCATTACGTTGGAAGAATAATTATCAATGAATTTATTTTGTCGTATATTATAGCGCCCACTCTATGTTATGATGTTAAATGAGTGTTAGTGCACTTTAGTTACCGCTGGCAGTAGCGTGACATACACCGCTGAACAGCGGCGTGCATACAATATAGGCAAAAAAAGTATTGCCTACTGTATATATTTGGTTGAATAATCAAAATTTTTCATTATAAAAATTCTAAAAATATTACCATTTTTTTATATAAACTCTATAAGAAAATTTATAATGCAATTATCAAAAATTAAAACAAAGTGCCCAACAACTTAAAAATATTCCACCACAAAAACATGGAGATATCAATATTAGTATTCATAAAAACCAATGAAACGAATAAGTTTTAAAATTGTTAGTGGTTCAAAAATCATTTGATAAATTTTTGGAATACAGTTGTTTTACTCAAACAAGGTGGACAAAAAAGCGTGCAAGGTACTGTATCTTAGAAAATACTCATTGTAGAGGCTTGCGGTAATAGATATTTACGATAAAAGTGAGTTAACCGCATCATTATTGCACAACATTTAATCTACGTCTGATGCACGACTGTTAAAATACACACATATTTTTATTAAACAATTTTTTTCTACAAGCGTGCGGAAAATCTAATTTTCAACACATATTTTGGTGTGTTGGAAAATGTGTTTTTCAGTACTAGTGCGGAAAATATTTTTAGCACTAGTGCGGAAAATATATATAATTCTCAATCCAAAAGATGTTCCCACACCTTGTTCATCAACTTTCTCTCGACCTCCAGCTACCTTCAAATCAAAGACAATTTTTCCAGAACGGTGTCCCAGCACGTCGACAGAAACCGACATTCAAACAATGGAATCTGAAGAAATTAGAATAACGCCAATTACGGTCAATAGGGATAATATAACGCCAAGCAAAATCAACCAGTTGCAACCGGCCGGCAATGTGGTCAATGCAACTAACTGCACTTTTGTAATATAAAACTTTAAATAAAATCTTTAATATGACTGTTGGACATTGGTTATTTCCACACGCTTGTAGAAAAATAAATGTTCCTAACGTGTGTGGAAAAAGTGTTTTCTGCACTGAACTGCTTGTCTCGTGAGGAACAATTCATTTTCCACACTTGTAAGGAAAAATACTATTTCAAAATGTTTAAAGCAAGCATAAAACACCTTTCTGTCAGCTGTTACCTGTTTGCACTTTAATCCTGCCACTCTGCGTTATCCCGAGTAATGTCAGTTTAAGTAAAATCTTATTGATAGTTTTAATTTCTTTAGTCAAAATGAGTGATTCAGAAAGATTCATTCCTTCGGATATTGAGCAGGAAGCATCCAAGGCAATTGAGGGTTGCTTCCCGAAAAATCCAGGCCAAAATATGAGTATATTTTCAATACGTTTCAAAAATGGTGCAAATAGAAGAATGTGTAAAACTATAGGAATGAAAAGGTATTTATTGTATACTTGGGAGAATTATCTACTAACTATAGGCCTTCATCTTTCTGGGCGTTTTATTTTATGATAAGAACAACGATATCTATTAAATTTAATATTGATATCAACAAATTTAGAAATTTAGTCGCCCTCTTCAAAAGAAAATTTGAGGGATATCAGTCAAAAAAGTTAAGGGCATTAACTAAAACCAATATTACAGCATTCCTTTTAGAAGTGGATGACAAAAAATACTTATTTATAAAGTAGCATTGATTACTGGGCTTGCAGGCGAGAGGAGTTAACAAATTTGTTGTTGGAAAATGTCAAGGATGAAGAGCGATGTTTTCATTTTTTTTACCGACAACGAAAACGAAAATAGGCAGGGAATTCTATGTAACATCTGGAAATATTTAAGAGATAGACATGGTTCAACTAGTTAGAAAATACATTACGCTTCGCCCATGTAACATCGAGCGTGGCAGGTTTTTCATCCATTTTCGAAATAGTGTGTGTATGAAGCAACCGGTTAGCATTAATTCTTTTGGATTCTTGCGAAAACAATTTGCTTTGTATCTCAAACTTGAACATCCAGAAGTATATACGGGGCATTGCTTCCGAAGATCATCTACGTCCCTTTTGGCAGATTCAGGAGCTGATATTCTAACAGTAAAGCGTCTTGGTGACTGGCGACCCAATACGGTTGGGGAAAGCTACATAGAAAATTTCGCAGAAAATAAAAGGAAAATAGCATTCAAAATTCTGGGTGAAACGGGAAATACTTTGAAGGAGACCCGAAAAAAATTAAACAAACAACCGATTTAAAAAAAAAGATTTTTCATGCCTCCATAAATACTGAAATTGCTGTGCATCACGTTCTATACAATTCCTGAGCCTCTCTTGCATGGAAAAAACTGCAGCTTCAATTTTGGCCCTTGCTAGGTTACGAATTACATTCCATGCCTTACCTATTTGAAGGCTGAGTTTGAAATACGATGTTCTTTAACCGCCCCCTTAAATATAAACAGGTTAAGTCTGGGGATCTGGGTGGCCATGGAAATAGACTACCTCTTGCTATCCACCGCTGTTAAAATACTGCATTAAGATGTTCTTGCAGATTAATTGCAAAATGTGCTGGACAATCGTTCAGTTGGAAAAACAAATTTCGCCGTATTTCCAGTGGCACTTTTTCTAACAAAATAGGTTATTGATTGACCAAAAAACTAGGAACATATTGCTATTTAGTGGTCAATCGAAGAAATATAGTCAAATAATGCTGCCTCTCAGGATGACACACCACACATTAAGATTTTAACGTCCTTGATGTTTAACTTAAGCGCAATCAATGAGGATTTTCCGCAGATCAATAATGCTTGTTAAGTATACTGACTTTACTGTCACTGTTAAAAGTTACTTCATCCGTCCAAAGAAATTGAGATACAAATTTTCTATTTTCATTTATCATGCCATAACATCAAATAACATTCTCCAACCTACGATCGAAATCTTGTAGATTCAAGGCAGGACGTAAAACTAAATGGATGAGTGCAGTCTAAAATAAAAAAATACTTTGTGGGACATTTAAAGCGATATATTTTCTAATGTCAATAAAACTTTGAATAACGAGTTTAGTTAAAGGATGCTTTTGTGGTAAAATATCAAAATCCATTGAATTTTCTTATCAAATCTTTTTTTACCGATATTTTAGGTTAGGAGCAAGATATCGAAGCGTGGTTTTATAATAATAGTAATAGATTTAATTTAAAAATGCCCTCTAGTGGAGGCATACCAAATTACAATAACCACAGATTTTTTGTTATCTTAATAGAGATGAATTTCGAGAAAAACACTTTTCTAAATTAAAGATCACGGTTACGCTCTTAACGGGCATCTTAGAAACCTGAAAATAATTTCCACGATTTTCTTTTGGCAATTTAAGTTATATACTTTCTAAAAATGAAACAATGTTGTATACCTCGTATTTCACGGACAGATAGATGGAGCAGAGAAAAAATAAGTCCTGGAATATTCATCCAGAGAATTTATAGAAAAATACCAAACTAATGCCTCTCTAGAGCTTTCGGATACCCCTCACAGTAATATTTACTATCTCACCACTTTTCTTCAAATGTCCACATTGTTCAGACAAAGGGCCTTTTTACTACACTGTTCGAATTACGTCATTTGTCATTAATATCACATGTGTTATAGTAAGCTGTGTTAATACTGCTGCCAAGAAACTAGAACGGTTATCCTTCTAACTTGTATGCCCTTTAAATACCACAAGTCTGGTCTACCTGTCCAACGAGACTTTTCGACAAACGTTCTAGCAAAGTTTTTGATGTCAAATATTTTAGACATGTTGTTGCTTCTGTGGTGTCACCCATTAGTGACTGCATTATACTGAGATCGCGAAGGAGCAAGCATGCAAAAGAAACCAGGAAGTTTTGTTTAAATTTGTTTTTTCTTATATATTTTTTCTGTCAATATTAGGGATGCAAACAGGGAGAAGCACAAAGTGGTATCCATAAAATTACATAAAGCATTATGCAAACAATGAAAAAAATCTAAACTAAACACTATTAATTCTTTTAGTTATATGCTACATAAATTACAATGAATGGGAGTTGAATGTTAATATGTACTTGGAAATGGTTAGACTACAAAAAAGTAAAGAATTAATATTGCTATAACTCAAACATTCTCAAAAAACTCGCCTTTAAAACACTTTTAATATTGGTACGTGACATATACAAAAATCTATTATATCTCTATATTTGCTACCATTTCTAAGCAACCTGCACAGAGGTGATTTCTGAGGGCATTTACCCATTTCTAAATGTAATAAACAATAATTCGTTTACTCAAAGATTAATTCGAGGGATATTAAAATATATCAACGAGAGAATGTCTGGGTGATTTATGTGGCTATTTATAACTTATATAAGAAAGGCATATTTGAGATTGTTCTTTTTATCGTTAATTATTGTTTTCGTCTATATCATTAACTTTGTTGGACATAAATCTTAAAAACCTATTATGTACATGTTTTAATCTATTTAGGTAAACATTATAACTAGGGTTCCAAATGCTGCTACCAAAATTCAGTCTTCCTAGCATGAAAGAAATGTAAAGGCACATTATCTATATGTTTAAAACACAAAGCCAGATTTTTCAGTAAGTTCGTGAGCACAGTACAGCACCAACTTTTTTTTAAATTATCGTCTACTTACCGATACCTTTCAACAATAATTTTGTATTGTGTTTTTGCGCATTTTTTCTATAAAACCAATATCTTTTCCTTCAATAACATTTCTGGACGATGTGGTGAATGCGCCCCATATTCTTATAATTCATTACGCCCCATCTAACGGAAAAGGCAGAACATGGTCTGACGAGCCAGCTAATAGCTCTTATGTTAAAGAACATTTGATACCTCCTCATAAGCTTGCCTACAATTTGGTTTACGGTCATATCAATATGTAGATAAAAGGTAAGTTTGGAATCAATTATGATCCCAAGCTCTCCTGTATTATCAACACTTGCGAGGGTGATGTTGTCTATTCTGTAATCTAACCAAAACTCTACTTTATTTCAGGAAAAGAGAGTAAAGAATGAGCTGTTATGAATGCAATACTCAATTACTTTGTCCAAATCCGCTTAAATGTTGTTAACAGACATCATGTTTTGAAGTTTTTTAAAGATTTTAAGATCGTCGCATATAAAAGAAAATTTGAGTGTTGAAAACCGGATTTCATATTGTTAAAATACAATATAAAGAATGGAGGGCCTAGATGGGAGCCCTCAAAACAGTAGGAGTCAAAACAGAATCCTTAAATAGACGAAATGTGTGACTTATTTTTTAGGGTAGTAACTGCCACATCGACCTCAGTAAGTCGTGCAAACAGAATGTTGTGACTTAGCTTATCAAACCCCTTGCTCAAATCGGTGTAAAATTGCATTAATCTGGATTCTTTTTTGGCTTGTAGATATTCAACAAACAAAAACAAGTCTCAAGTCATTGCCCCGGATAGAAACCATGTTACTCCAATTCCATAATATTTTAACTATGTTAAAAGGTATTTTATAAACAATTTCTCAAAAAATGGGTATTTTTATACTGGCAAACCCCGTATATAAATTTAAAGATGCTCAGAGCGTTGAATCTGTTTTAACCACCACCTGACACTTAATATATTCAGTTTTTTCGACTGTATACCAATTAATTTTTTCCTAAATGATGCACCACTATACAGGGCCAAGTCAATTAAATTTTCACAAGTACGCGTAATTATCATCTCTGACGAATATAACTTCATTTGAAGTTTTTGCCTGTTCGTCTGAAGGATAACAATGGTCGTTTGTCCGCGAGAGCTGGTTTTTGTCGATGCCCATGCATAATGCAACCATCAGCCCAGATCTGGTCCGGTCAAATGGTCGGATATCTCTGCCTTTTTCTTAAAGTCGGCTTATATAACTTTTAGATGCGACCGATTATCTGTACGAGATAGGGTTTTCTTTCGATTGTAAATAAGCCGGTTATCGGTTCCGATGGTTCCTAGGATTTACAACATTATTCGATGTGTCGTCTCCAACTAATAAAGCTGGATTTAATTATCAGCGATCAGCATCGGCTCCAAAGATGAATTTAAAGAGCAGAATGTATTTTGTGGTGAAACTAAATATCGTACGCTAACATAGAATGAAAGCTTTCACGGATTAAATCGTATTAAAATTGGAATTACTACCCGACGTTCGTCTTCACCATCATCAGGGATCCTTACTCTACGATATCTCAACGATGAACAATTTCGGAGAAACCCAAGCGGGATTTTATAGCCGAATTGTACTCATCGCACGGTGTCCCCGTGTTAAGGTCGGGTTCCACGTATCTGTTTTTTGTATGTTTAAAGAATTCAATAGATTTTCTGATTTTTCATTTACAGAATCCTGGAATCAACGCTAGACTCTTGGATTTTGTATATTAAAACCATTTATTTAATTTCACTTGTATTTTTATTAGTATGTTAGTATGTTTGTGTCAAATCTTGTAAGTAACTTTTGAAGCAGTTTCCAATATCGGAACTGACTGAAATTTTGTATATATACATACGCGCGATGGCAGTTATTTTATTTTAATATGACCTGAATTATTGTTCAGCTACAGCAGATTGAACAATTTGTGGCTTTTTAATGCACCGTTCATGTTCCCTAAGTCAAGGGGATATTGAAAGCCCTGTTTCTCCCACATACAGTTCTCCTCAGGAGCAAGGAATTTTATATTTTCCTTCTGTTTGAATAGGTGCAAGAATTATCCAAACCTCGTTTGCGTATTGAAAACTAAAGAGTTTATGTATGTTGGAATGTCGAAATAATAGTTCTATTTTCTTTGTAGCGCTATGTATGTAAGGCAGAACAACACTACCTAACTATATTATTATCTTCTATTTGAACTCGTAGTATCTTCAGTGCAATAGACACCTGCAGCTTTGTTTATCTGTTCCTGAAAACTCTTGATAGAAATTAACAGTTCTTGAAATATTGATGAGTTTTTAACGGAATGTTTTTGTGCTGGATGGTGGTGGGATTTTCATTTAAGTACTTATTTGTATGCGTTGGTACTATTTTCTATCCTTTGAACATATATTCTAGAAAGGCATGTCATTGAATTTCCATTGTGAATTTAATATTCTGCTGTTGTTGACCAAGGTGGTTCAGAAATATGAGGAGATTTTCCTGTCCATAGGGCCAAACAACAAAATTATAATCTATATATTAAATCCAATAGTTGGATTTAATATAGCAGATGTTAAAGTAATCATCACAGGCATCCATAAAGATATTCGCTACCACAGATAATAGAGAAGATCTCATAGCTCCCACAAGTTCTTTGAAAAATAAAATAAGTAGATGTAAGACAACTTTTAGTTTTATTATTTTTTATTTTTCATAAGTCTTTAAAAAAACAATTAGGTCGTTTATTACTTTCTTCCATAAAAGAATAATTTATTCCAGGAAACGGAATTTTACCAAGTTTTTAAACAGTTTATTGGGCAGTTATTTTGTTTTTACATACCCTAACCAATAAAATATGCAGTTTTTTAACACTGATTTTTTTAATATTCCAATATTCCGCCATTTTGTACCGGCATCGTGGCTTAGCACCATAGTTTTCTCAGTTTATTCCTACACCACCATTAATTTCTGTGCAAAATTCAAACTCAATTGAATAAATATTATTTTAATTAAGGGGGAACTGCACGCAGTATTATGGATCATTTGCAAGCCTTCCGCCGCTGCAATATCATGATAAAACTATAAGAGATATGTATTAGCTTCAATGTGATTTTAATAGGGAAATATGTATAGTTGGGCGCTAAATGCTAAAGTAGATTTGTCCATTTTCGACCATTTTTTTGACGCAAATGCCGTCGCATATAATTTTTTTTCCACAAAATGGCTCTTTACCGCCTTGCATTGATCCCTTGTCTACTTAACTGCAAAATTTGAAATGGTAAATCGTACTCATGTCTTTGTATTTCTGCAGCGCGTGAACCCCTTTGAACCCATTTTTAAACGAAATGTAATTTAAATTGCCTATACGTAACATATTTTTTTGAGGTCGGACGTGCAGAAGGTTTTCTTTAATACGTAGGTACCTTTTCGTCTTACTTTGAACTTGACTAGACCTTGTCAATGGTTTTTCACTTTTTGCGTGCAGTTCTCTCTTATCTGGCCGCCATTTCGATTTTTACCAAAATATTGCTGTTTTATTCCCATACTACCCTTGCTATTTTACCAGAATTTGAAGCCAATTGGATAAGTAGTTTTTGAACTACGCCATGTAAAAGCAACGACAGACTGACCAAGAACCCCAAAAACGTAAATCGTAATCTGGAGGGTGACTTTTTTCACGACTACAATAACAAAAAATTGGCTGCGTTCTAATTTTCTTCATGTTTGCCCATCCAGGTACTGGACTATTGAGAATTCGCTGAAATATAAGATACATATTGCCAACTTTGATATCGTCTAATGCGCTTCCAATCCTTTTACAAGTATTGAGAACGACAACAAGAAAGTAATTGATGGAGTTACAGAAGGAATATATATCTCTAGATCTAACTGTTCAAATTGCAAAATAAATAGTAATTTTGTTATTAACATACATTTTATTTTTATAAAAAAGCTCTTATAGACTGTCCATCAAAAAGAATAGTAAAAAGTTTTTTGTTGTGATATTTAAATGTCAGTCATTCCCACATTTCCTTACCGATTTAAATACGCTTTTCGAATTCTAAAAGCTTGTTTCATGTAGAATCTGGCGCGTGGAGTGCTTTTCTCAAGTTCTTATCCTTATACGAACTCAGAATCATATCATTTAGCCCAGTCATTATTTTATTTTTTATTTTATTTAAGAAGTCATTGGTAAACACAAAAGAAAAATGTACTGAACGCAACTTTTGATATAATAATTTAAAACATTAACGTAAACATTTTTTACTCAAACAAATATTAAAACCCCTGAAATATGCACAGAACACTAAATTAAATAATATAAAAACGAATCATTTCGTTTGGCCCAGTACTCAGATTAGGGACTGGGTGATTTTTTTTTTAGAGCTGTTGAATTCACTTTGGCATGGTGTCTACTAATTTTTTTAGAGTCTTTAGCAGTAAACGAATTCCAAATTTGAGTTAGTCTTTCTTTTAATTCAGGAATGGATCTGACAGGTGTAGCAAGTAACTTCGTTTTCATTTTATGCCACAGTGTTTCAATAGGTGACAGATCGGGGCTATTGGATACCCAATTTAACATCGGAATATTAGTTTGCAACATCCATTCCTCTACTATTTTGGCAGTATGGCAAGCAGCACCATCTTGTTGGAATATGTACTCATTTTCTCTAGTTTGTAATGTTTCAGTGGATGACATCAAGCAGCCTTTAGGGATGTTAATGTACCTTGCAGAATTAACAGTCCTTTCTATCAGGTATAACTTCACAAACCCTTGAGCCGATATGCAGCCCCAAACCATTACAGAAGCCGGAAATTTTACTTTTCAGCGCAAACACTCCAGATGATATAGTTCATTTTTCGTCCATAATACCCTACTCCAACACAAACCTCAAACCTTAACTCGATCATTGTATCTGTGATCAGTCCTGATGATTTTTTGCCGATATTCCCCTATTTTTTGAGAAATGTTTACCAGTTGCTCTGTTCCACGCTAATCTTAGTTCACCACAATTGGCACAACGGTGTTGTTTCACAATACGCCGTAAGATTCTCATATTGATTGGACTTATTTTTGGTTTAGGTTACTTAAGTTCTATCCAAATTAGGCTTTTCTTCAGCTACTCCTGTCGTTTTATATTAATTTAACGATACTTCGCACAGTGTAGCGTGATAATTGCAGTTGCTTAGCAATTTTACCACAAGAATTAGCGCATGTGAATAAAGATAACAATAACTTTAGGCCAATCGTTAGACAACGCTTTTCCCCTCACCATTTTGTAAGTAATATACTCACAACTACTCGCTGATCTGTCACTGTCAACAATCAACAAATAGCAAATGTTTTGTTTTAACTCAAGGCTAATTTGATAAACATATGGCCATGTATTTTGCATGGGCCAAACGAAATGATTCATTTTTATATTATTTAATTTAGTGTTCTGTGCATATTTCAATTCAACTGTGTATTATCATAATTTGAAACATTAATGTAAACATTTTTTACTAAATATTTATTTAGATAAAAAATGTTTACATTAATGTTTCAAATTATGATAACAAAAGTTGCGTTCAATAGATTTTTCTTTTGTGTTTACTAATGATTCTGAGCTCGTTATATAAATAACTATTGCCGTTCTTTTTGAGGAACAGTTTATTTATTAAAAAAATCTAAAATATGATTTTACGTTATGAAAAAGTCTCAAATAAATCAGACTAGCACTTTTAACAATAATGTCATACATTTTAGATACTTGCAATTAACAACTTAATATTTTGACCTGCGTTTTGACCCTCTTCTTAAAAAATCACGAGCCACCACTGGAAAATGTAGTAAACATCAAATATCTTTACCTGTATAATTGAATAATTTATTTGCGGCGCTATAAAAACAATTTTAATTTTAAATTTGAAATGCTCAATTTATTTACAAACAATACTACGGCTAAATTTCCCATTAGGCTGTAAAGAGTACCCGTGGATTTCTTCATAGCATCAAAATGGCGCTCGGGCCTCGTAAAAAGCAATTGCTTCAATCTCGACGGCTGCAATCACATCAGCGGAATCCTCTTAGTTATTCCATCGGCGATGGCTAACAATTCGCTAGAGGCCAGTTCTGGTCTGTTTCTCGGCTTTGATAAAAAAGGGCGCCCGCTGGGCTGCTCAATCGCGCGATCATTTAACAACTTCAAAGCGCACCGGCCGCAAGTTCGTTTTCGTTCTAGGGATGATCTATCCTGTGCTTAATGGTTCGACGGTTTTCTTATTATATTTATATGAGGCATTTCCGAAAACAATTTTTTATTAGTGCAATAGTAAGCACACTTTTACGTACTTTCCAGTTCATTGGACAATTTACATCATATAATTTCAACAACTCCACATCATATAATTTCATCCCCATAATTATAATGTGTGCAGATAGTGTTTGTACTTTGACGCGAACAGACAAACCGACGGAACTAGGAAAACCTGTTTTTCGGTATCTACGGGCTCCAAAACGCAAAGATAGGATGGGGATTTTCTAAGTTTTTTTGGGGTATGATATTTATTTTTTCAAATGACTTCAAAAAAATGAACTAAAAAGTGAAAAATAATATTTTATTTTACCTTGAAAATGTTACTCGGCGCCAAACTAATAAAGACAGTAAGACCTTATGTCTGTAATTAAATAGTTAAGAATAAGTTTAGCGCCGACTTCACGAAGCAAAATTTTCAAGGTGAAATAAAATATTTTTCGCTTTTTAGTGAATTTTTTGAAGTCGGATTCATTTTTTTATATATGTACATTTTTGTTTCATCCTTTGTAGTTTTATCTATTCGAGTTCTATTGTAAAAAAGTTTAACAAATGGTTCACTGCATAATATTTTTTTCCTGATATAATGGAGAACGCATAGAATCGATATGCGAGCGTAGAATGTAAAAAATCTTGGAATATATCTTGGTGTATAAAATAAAATGGCGCCATTCCGCCATTATTAACATTTTTTTTTATTCTTGCCATAGGACCACTCCGGCAATATCCTGAATATTCACTGAAATTTTCATCTAAATTGGTCAAACCATAGCGGAATAATCGATGTACAAATAAAAAACAATAACAAAACGGCCGCTATTCCGCCATTTTTAACATTTTTTTAATATCCTTGCTATGGGACCACTCAGGCAATATCCTGAATGCCCCCTGAAAATTTTATCCAAATTGGTCAAACCATCGGGAAGTAATCGATGTATAAACATTAAAAAAGCTTAGGGTCAAACTGATAACCTCCTCTTTTTTTGAAATCTGATAAAAATACTTGATTTTGAGGTTGCACATTTTTATGATAACCCTGTATACACAGAATTACATAACGGGATAGCCAAAGAGATATCTTTTAGTAAATGGGGTTGTATGTTTATTACCCACCTTAAAGCTTTAGTTTTAGGAGGGTGTTTAAAAAAATGTAAATTTAATTATAAAACTCGCTGCCTTTATCGCCGTTATACCTGTGTTTTTTTATATTATTACAAAAAAAGGATGAACTGGACCACCAGAGAAATGTTCTCTATAATTTGTTTAACTCATCAAAATCGGCCAAACCGTTTAGACAATATGCGCGAACAAATATACATAAAATACATTCAACGAATTGAGAACATGCTCCTTTTTTGAACTTGGTTAAAAATCTTAGGTACCAGTCGATTGCATGTATGTTGTGCCTTGACTTATAACTTATACCATTGGAACTTACTTTTACGATCTTAATATGATCTTAAAGTTAGTGGCGGCATAGAGTGAGCAGGGCGGGAACTCTATCAACATATAAAGAAAGAGAATGTCAAAATAGAGATTATTTGCTATAGATAGATTGTGATTTGCTCAAAAATTATAGAGATAGTTCGTTGGGGTACTATCTCTTATTAGATCAGTATTCCCACCTTTCGTCAAAAATATAAATACTTTAGCTATTGTCGATGATGTACTTCCCGATATTAAGTTTGTAATAAGTTTATTTATTTTGTCATGCTTCATTCTACATATACTTATAGGTCTCAACTCAATAACTGTTTTCTGCTCCTTTCGACCACTCATTTATCTTAAATGTGCTCTCCTGAAAAATTGCCGTTTTTGCACACGCACCATAGATTTTTGTAAGAAAAAGATAACGCAATGATAAAAATGTGCCAGTAAAAGCAACTGAGATGATTATCGAAGAATTTGCTTTCGTACGGAGCAGAGACGATCGAGTTATTCGTAAAGCTCAGCAAATATGTTATTAACTTGTTCAGTCCGTGGATGTGTTTGTCGTTTGCGTAACCGTCAGCGGACAACACATAATCAGAGAGCGTCCCCCTTTCAATTTACACACAATGCGGCGCTGCCACGGAAAACAAATGGCGGTCCACAATCGCGGCGTCAATCGATCTGTTCGAACACGGATCGATCCGCGGACGATCTTTTGATCCGATCTCGCTCTCCCGCTAATTGGACAAGGGCCACGGCCACGACTTTACATGAGCTAAAATCCCACGGCGAAGTCGAATAACTGTCTTGTATTTCCTTAGCAAGAACTAATGTCACTCTATTGTTATAAAATAAAGATAACTCCTAAGAACAATTTTTTTTTTAGATAAATACTCCTTAGCTATTTTTACTAGCTTTTATTTAATTTACTTGTCTGTCTTTCTACAGGAGCGGCTAGAAAAATTGTCTGGGGGTCTGGCAGAGGCCTAAATTGTATTGTGAAATATAAGGAAAAATTTTAGTACCGATATTTAGAGCCGTTTATAGAACATTTGGCCATCGGGTTTGGGAATGAACAAATGGCGCCTTAGGCAATACTAGCGACTAAAAAAATAAAAACAACACTACTAACAATTATTTTGTAATAATTTTCAGTCCATTTGGAGAACTCTATAAGTCAAATTCAAATTAATATAATTTTAAACCATTTTAGACGCTACTTATTGTTAAAACTATAATATAAATCAACGTTTGATAAATATGACTTCTTCAGTTACTTACAAAACTGGATAAAAATAGGGCAGTGGCTACCGTTCTAGCTAAAGTATCTTTTAGTTGTATATTTTCTATGTCGCGTCGTGCTTGTACTATAAAGTATATTTTTAATACAAATTTGAAATGCGTCTGGGAGGGGACGGCTGCTCCTCTGCCCACCTGGCTAAGCCAATATGTCTATCAATTTTGACCTTAGCCAACTGTGTTATATTTTCTTAGGAAGAACTAATGTCACTATATTGCTACAAAATAAAGATAACTCCTAAGAACAGTTTTTTTTTTATAAAATTACTCCTCAGGTATTTTTACTAGCTTTTATTTAATTTACTTGTCTGTCTTTTCTCAGGAGTGGCCAAAAAAACTGTGTGGTGGTGGGGCAGAGGTCTAAATTATATGGCTCATTAAGTGAAAATTTTAATACAGGATATTTAGGGCCGTTTATAGAACATTGAGCAATCGGGATTAGGAATGAAAAAATAGCACCCTTAGTAAATACGAGCGACTAAAAAAAATAAAAACTTAACTACTAAAAATCACAAGCCATATTTTTGGTGCCTTTGGAGAAGCTTATAAACCGTTAAAATTCTAAGTGACATAATTTTAAATCATTTTACACATTATTGTGACCATGCTTGTCAAAAATAGAGCAGTAGCTACCGTTCCATCTTAAGTATCTTTTAGTTGTATATTTTCTTATGTCGCGTTGTGCTTGTACTATACAATATATTTTTAATACAAATTTTGAATGCCTCTGAGAGGGGACAGTTACTCCTCTGCCCCCCTGGCTACGCCAATATGTCTTCTATCTATCAATTTTGACCTTAGCCAACTGTCTAAGGACAGCCAAGATACAGTGGTTAAAAAAAAATCTTTTTATACACGGCGGGATTTCAGATTTCAATAAGTCTTAGATTTCCAGAAGACTGTCCATCTTAAACTTATTCCCTGTTAAAGTTTACAGGTTTGGTTGTCTCTACTAATACATTGTCCTATATATTTAAAAGAAGTTTTTTGTTGCGCCTGGATCACTTACTGTTAATACCTTCTCTATGAACAAGTTGCGTCTTAAATATATATTGATTTTAGGCCTATTTATCTGGAAGCAGTATTCAGTCTTCGAAGTATTTTAATTACATCGTCGCAGTATTTTGAACAATTTGGGAGATATGGTTTCGCCTTGTCGGGCATCAATTTTTACATGAAATTTGTTGGTATAGTCATCCACTTGCTGCAGCTTAAATTATTGTGGTGTATCGATGATCTGTTCTGCTGTCTGATAGGGCTATTAATATTTTATGCTGGTTTATGGTGTCAAACGTTTTTTCGTGCTGTTTAGTAACTTTAGGTTATATTATATTGTGAACGTTACCACGGCAATGATAAATAACTTTTTGTGGCTTTAATGAATTGTTATGGATTTGCATGATAAGTGGTTTCGAATATCCCCGCAACGAAACGATGATATTATTAGGATAACCGGGCAAAGGCAAAATCCTTTCAAAAATTGATGATGTTAATTGGCCGCCTAGATTGTATAACTTGAAGCCATTAGACTACTTTCTTTGAGACCATGTTAAAAATAAAGTATACACCCGCAATGCGTAGGCGATCGAATAATAAGGCAAAGACGCGGTTTAACGGATAATCTGCGAAAGTGAACCGCAAATGTGCTCAGACATAATTGAAAATTTTAACAAACGAGTAATGTCATGCCAAATAGGCCGATGTAGCCATAATTGGAAATAAGTATCCTATATGTAGCGTATTCATTAAAATAACGGTGTGTTGATATAATATTTTTAAGTGTATTTTATTTAATCAAAATCCGATATTTCATACTGAATAACTACTACTACTTAATTACATGTAAGGATTTTTCTTAGACTGGTACTGTCTCAAGATTTTGGAAAACCAATATTTATGGGAGAACAAGTCCCAGAATCTTAAGTGTATATAATGTAAAAAGATATTTATACGTAATTATTCGTAGTCACCGTCCCCCCACTTATCGGGATCATTCGCCCATGCTACCTAAACCTGCCTTAGTTTAGTAAAAATGAATAATAGTCTATATATTTGAAACAACAAGCCAGATTTTTCTGCAAATTCGTGAGAGTCTGCTTACTGAAACCTTTCAACGCTATTTTTTGTGTTGTTTTATAGCGTATTTTTCTATAAACCAATTTCTTCAATAAGATTTCTGGACTATGTGGTAAATGCACCCCATATTCTTATAATTCACTGGATACTCATGGCGCCGTCTAACGGAAAAGGCAGAACAAGGTCTGCCGGGCCAGCTAGTAAAGTTTAAAACTATAAGCCCAAGTTGCAGTAATATAATATTCAACTAATTATTTTTCTTTCAAATGAAACAGACAGGTATTCGAAATCAAAATTTCTTTATTATAGAACAAGAGCGCACATCTAAACTTGTACAGTTCGTTATTATATTTTCAGAGTTGCAGGAACATTCCTCTTAGCTTACACAGACGAGGTTTTGAAATCTCTAAACATACCTAAGCTGGACTCTTAGTTGTTCATAGTTTTCTCGATCTAACCCGAGACCCGGGAAAAAATAATGTGGATACAGTGGCGTATTTAGAATGCTTTTCTGAGGGGATACATGTTTGGTTACTAAATTACTAAATAAAAAAATGTTGCTTTTTGTTAACATAACATAAGCATTAACATTCATGAAAATCAGCGACGACTTAAAATAAAATTCTCACTTTGTGAGCGAATAAAATTTGAGTTTAATAAAATGATGTTTGCTTGAGTTATAAGCTCTCTGAGGAGGACATTTGCCTCTTTGCCCCCACCCCTAAATACGTAACGGCAGTATTACTAACTTCGCAAATAATGTAAATAGGAAGGAAGTTGAATTAATAGCTTTTAAGAATGATACAAGCTATTTTCCTAGTTTTTGGTAAGAAAGTAATCTTTACAGATGAAATACATGCCACAACTTCATTTTGCTTACTATTAATACACCATCGCGAGTCCTTTTATGTCCATGTATTTTTTCGTTGTAGTTGGAATAGTGGAGTTGGTATCCCATATTAGAAACAGGTGACATCTGATTTTATTGCATATGACAATGATATTCCTCAAGTTGAACAAGAACTAATCATGCATATAAAGAAACCAGTTGAGAAGGGCACCTATTTACCTGCATTTCGTCGAGACTATATAGCTAAGTATGGTAAGAACTTACCATACTTGATTAATTCCAAAAGGAATTTCTTGCAATTTGTGGCATCAGGATAAAAAGTCTGAATTGATTTTGTAAATTATTTAACAAAATATGCAGCTTTTTCATAAGTTTTGGGCAGAGATCATTTTAGCAAAAAAGGTACTTTGTTTCTTATATTAACCTACGTTCTGAAAGTATCTGGCTTTTTTAAGAAAATAAAGCGTTTTCCAACCGTGCCCAAAGAATGTTTCAAATCCACGACAAATGCATGAAAATCCACTGCCTCTATAGCCAAGCACTGTCCGACTGGAGGCATAATAGTATTATATTTTTTTAAAAACGATAACGGCCAATTCCATACGGTTAGTGGTAACTGCTACCTATTCTATTCAATGACTGTCGAGCCACGTCCGGCGCCCGTCGGTTTTGATATTGGCGGTTTGAATTTCGCGATCGCGTTTTGGTTTACTAAACAAGAAAATTCAGGTCATGTCATGTCGGGAAACTGTTAATAATCAAATAATGCTTGTTTGGTTTGATCCACAGCGAATGGTACGCTTTTTAAGTTGTTTGGTTGTATCAAATTGAATTTCTAACGTTCTACAGATATTTGGATAGGTACATTATAAACTTAATCATACATAAATAGGTAAGTCAGTTTTCTTTATAAGATTAAGTTGTAATTTTAATAACTGTGTTTGCTTATTAGGTTGTTTGAAAAATTTTAAAATGAAAAAAAATTGATCTTCTTCTTCCCCTCAAAAAAAGAAAATTAAGAGTTATTGTACATTCATTTCAGAATGGGAAGGTCAGTTTAAACATATTAAAAAGTTCGCGATGTTCATTTTACAGTTAAATTTGAGGGGAAAAGGACTGTTGAAAATCATTGTAATACTCGTTTTTTGTTTTTCAATAATTTGTAAACTTATCTATCGTATTTAGGTATATCTAGTTCCTCTTATTATACCAAATATCAAAGATATTTACGTTATGTTTAAAAATAAAAAAATGGTTATATTTTAATACATATAATATATTTCAAATATATATCGGAGTTTTAATTGACTATAGTCTGACAAAAACTATAAACAAACAAAAAAACTAACCAACTTGGAAAAACATTTGATACTTTTAATTTTTGATGTTTGCTTAATTTTAATTATTTAACTAAAACCTTTATTAATTAGTTATTTTCCTAAAAAATTGTAGAAAATGATATTTTTCCGCACCCACAGTGTACTGTAGTTAGCACAAGAGTTAGGAACAATATTTTTTCTATTAGCGCATAAAAATAATGACACAAATAAAAAAAAGTTCAAAAAATCACATCAAATTACTAAGTTAGACCCGATACCCTGTTATGTTTATCCATGCGGAAAAGTAGGTTTTCCGCACGTGGAAATGTGACGCTTTCTGAACTAAGATTACCTAATATGGTGAATGGAAAAGTAACGTTTTGCACGCTAGTAGAAAAAAATTCGGCTGCCGTACTGTTATTTCCATTTTTTTTTTGGAAGTTAGCTACCATAATATTTGTCCCGGAATGGCCGATGCTTAAGTTGGGAACCCTAATTCTATGATAAATAATTTGTAATTTCTACTTGATTCGTGACCTCAGATTGATATTTTGTACAGGAGGGTTGGTTGGAATAGGTCAATAATAAATCCCTAGAAGCTCAGAATTTTATACTAGTCTACGTTTAGACCTATATAAGGTCATCCTCAGGACTCTAAAATTATTTAACATGGTTTACATTATGCGTTACATATTTAACAATAGTTACATAATGGTTATAGATCTAGAGGAATATTATTAGACTAACATAATTAAAATGAAACATACTAAATAGCTTTAAACATTGAAACATTCACAATTCTTTTACGAGACAATACGAAATTTACAAAGATTTAGATTAAAAATTATTATTATAAAATGTGCAATAGTGCATACATATACATCAAGACACATATTTTTAAAAATCAATCATACACTAATTCCTACAATTATCAGGATAGTTGCTACTTACAAACAAGGCAGAACTCTATCTCAAATTAGAACATATATTTTAAAACTGGAAAAACTATTAGATAAAAGATTTTAAGAGATCGTACCACGGTCTAGCTAGTACTAAAATAAATATATTTATTTGTCTGTACTTTCGCATACCATCAGTCGATATCTCACTTCTAAAAAAATTTGGAATTTTGATTTATTTATAGTTTTTTAAAAATTTACAGCTCGCAGATATTGTTATTGCTATAGAGGGTGTTGACAAAATTTAATTATGTTAAAGTATGATGTACATAAATTGTCAACGTCTTGTTTGTTGTTGACACTATTAGGGTTTTTTTTATTTCTATCATTTCGTTCAGAACAACAAAAAGCCTCCTTAATATTAAAACATATCTACAAAAAATGATTATCCTAATAAATTGATAACTAAAATTCTAAACAAATCTCCGCAAACAAATAACCAAACTCAAAACAAAAAAGAAACAACCTATCTAAAAATCCCCCATATCAAATACCGATCTGAAAAACGATCTAGAGAACTAAATAACGATTCCCTTAACGTAGCCTTTAAAACCGAAAATATAGTAAAGAAATTCTACTCAAAATTAAGAACGACAACACCGCGTGATTATGAAAGTAATGTTATTTATCGAATTCCATGTTCTGAATGTGATGAAGTTTATGTAGGACAGACAGGGAGATACCTCAAAACAACAATATCCGAACATAAAAGAAGTGTAAAACCAGTAAGCTTAATAAATACAAACAACAAGACTGCCCTAGCAGAACATTTTGAAAATTTAGGACACCCCTTTAACTTTCACTAAACAAAAATTATTGGAAATCAAACTAATTACAAAAAACGAATTCTGAACAAAATGATAGAAATAAAAAAAACACCCTAATAGTGTCAACAAAAAACAAGACGTTGACAATTTAAGTACATCATACTTTAACATAATTAAATTTTGTCAACACCCTCTATAGCAATAACAATATCTGCAAGCTGTAAATTTTAAAAAACTATAAATAAATCAAAATTCCAAATTTTTTTAGAAGTGAGATATCGACTGATGGTATGCGAAGGTACAGACAAATAAATATATTTATTTGAGTACTAGCTAGGCCATGGTACGATTTCTTAAAATCTTTTTTCTAATAGTTTTTCCAGTTTTATATATATGTTCTAATTTGACATGGAGTTCTGCCTTGTTTGTAAGTAGCAAATATCCTGACAACTGTAGTAAATTTCGTATTGTCTCGTAAAAGAATTGTGAATGTTTCAATGTTTAAAGCTATTTAGTATGTTTCATTTTAATTATGTTAGTCTAGTAATATTCCTCTAGATCTATAACCATTATGTAACTATTTTTAAATATGTAACGCATAATGTAAACCATGTTAAATATTTTTAGAGTCCTGAGGATGACCTTATATACGTCGAAACGTAGACTAGAATAAAATTCTGAGCTTCTAGAGATTTATTATTAACCAATTCCAACCAACCCTCCTGTACAATAATTTGTATGTCCAAAATTAAATATAAATTTGCATGATAATTGGTTTGAATATGGTGCTATACCAGCAACGAAACGATGATGTTGCTGAAAAGATAGATCAAATGATGATGTTTATTGCCCGCCTAGATTGCATGACTTGGCGCTACCGGACTACTTTTTTTTGTAGTCATGTTAAAAATACACCCGTAACGCGGAGACTATAGAAGAACTTAAAGAAGCGATTCGACTGATAATCTGCAGGCTTGAACTGCAAAATTAGTTGGATATTATTGAAAATTTTAACAAAATAGTCAATCTTATCAAAAAAGCCGGAGTAGCTTTTGTGTATGTAAGCTAATCGTTAAAATAAAAGTTTGTCACAAAATATATTTGAGTTTTATTTTATGTTAAATGAAAATCTAGTAGCTCATAACGGAAACCTCCTAAGAATTTTCTCTGTCCTAAGATTTGGAACATCTGTGTTCATAGGGGCCAAAATTTTTAGTGCGTCTAATATGAATAGTTTCTTTATATACTTAGCTTAGTATCTGACGTAATTCTACTTAAAATAATATTCACTTAATTATTCATAGTCATTGTCTCCTACTTATCAAGGTCATCCATCGCTGCTGTGTAAACCTGCCTTAGTTTTGCAAAAATTAACGTGGGCTATTAACGAAACCAACAAAATCTAATAAGTGTAAAACCATAAGCGCAAGTTGCAGTAATATAACCTTTACAATAACTCATTATTCTGCTACCACACAAAACCAAGCAAGTAATTTTTTCCCTTTCAAATGAAACAAACAGATATTCAAGATCAAGAACCGTTGCGTAATGGCCATCGTTCGGCTGGCAAATTGCTCATTTATGATGAAGTCATTATCCGAAGGAAGATTTCTTTGTTATGAGAGAACAAGAGCGCCCATCTCAACTTGGACAATACCCCGGTATACCTTTCGGTGTTTCTCTGCCGTGGGCCCGAGCAGTAATGTCAAATCATGCAAGGAAATAAAAGGGGCATTATTTTTTTACAATAAAGGCGCATTTCATATGGTGTTTAATGATTCTGGCTTTGCTTTGAAGTTAAAAAGACAATCGCAAAAGTTTAACAGCTTTTCATGGCCCATAGAAGTACTACATTACCATTAAATAAAAATGGATTCCTAGTTGATAATAATATCTATTTATTAAAGTACAAGAGATTACAAGTGTCAGTACGCTAAGATTAAGTACAATAACTTAATTAGTGTGATTTTATTTCTAAAAATCAAAAAGACCTAAACGTATCTACCCCTTAGTAAGTTGTTGTAAATTGTAAATTCTATTTATTTAAGAGTGTTTACTTGAATTTATTCGGAGAATCGGTGGATTGGTAGACGGGCTCTCACGGAATGACCGGTTCACTCACCTAATTTAAGGCGGCTAGACTTTTTTGTAAGGGTATTTAAAGTAAAAAGTTCACTTGGACTTTACATGGAACTTTACATAGTTTTTATGTACATAAAGTTAATTGACAATATCTTTGTATGTATTATAAAAATTGTAATATACAAGGTATTCGGTCATATTTTAAACGCTTTCTACCCTTCTTATTTATAAAGATATCAGATAATGTTAAATACAGAAGTTTTGGGATTTTGTCTGAGCCGTCAAGATTAGTTGCCAGAAAAACAAATGAATATCGGAAAAGAACATTAATCTTGTTATTTAAAAAAAAAGTCCGTCAAAAGGATCTTGCTGATTATAAATATACTAGGTTTGCTACCTTTATATCTAAACTCAGCTTAGAAATTTGAAAAAAACCTTGTGTGTTAGGGACAGACGGAAAACGCTCTGTTGCACAGTGGATTCGATGGGAATAATTGCATCTCAAATTTGTTTGGTATCTTTAGAGATAAAGGTATTAAACCTGGTATATCTATAATCAGCAAAAAGATACCAATTTTATGGTCATATATTAAGCAGGGTGTTTCATTTAAAATAGCAAAGTTGATGCTCATTTCGTTAATTTTGGATGTGCATTTGTTTTTTCTGGTAACGAATCGTGAGGGTCCAGACACAATTCTTTCTTCAGTCAAAATATAACCAAAGACCCTGTACATATTTAATTTTTTTTATATAAAAGGAAAGGTTTATTTCTTAAAGAAAAGTAAATTATATTACAATTTTCAAATATTTAAAGTTATTATCATAAAAACCGCATTCATATATAAAATGTGTTATTTGTTTGTGGTGGAATACTAGGAAAGATGCGGGTAAAGACCAATTCACAGAATAAAAAAGGAAAATTTGTTATTTCAGTAAATCATTTAAAAAAACGAAATTGATGTTCATTTGATCATTTTACCACTATATTTTGTCTTTTAATTCTATTAGCCTATTAAAAATTTTTCAGGAAAAATATGAGAACTTCGCATGTCACACACAAAAATATATGAGGTAAATGTATGCCATTCTAGCACAGTTTCTACCATTTGTGAAAAATAAACGACAATTCAATAATAAATACTTTTTTAAATTAAGTACATTTCAAACAAATCACGTAACTAATTTTAAAAATATTTTGCTGAGTCTAAAGCTTTAACTAACTCTGTTTTTACATATATTGTAGACATATAACTCTATTTCAGTGAAACCCCCAACAATACTATGTTATTGATAATCTATAACCGCTTTTAACGTCTATTTATTTATGTGAATATACTAATTATTTGTTTTGCACAGTAGACCAAAAAAAATGAATATAAAAAATATTTTTAAAAACAAGCTTTTAAATAGTAAAGGTACAGAAAAACCTCGCTACCTCACTGAGAACTTTAAAGTTTGAGGTTTTATTTCAAGTATGAGGACAGACGTCTCACGTCTTCTTTACAGATATAGGTTGTCCCAAAACCGAGATATATATGAAAAGTTTTAAGACCTATTCAGCCTAAGAATTTTATTTTGTTAGTATCTTTTATTTATTTATTAGGGTCATACTTCGAGACGTTTTTGGCGATTTTGAAGTTTTATGATTTCTCTTTATAGATAACCTAATTTTAATACCTTATCTTTGCATCTCACGTTTCTAAGGAGTAATAATTAAGACAGTCCATTAACAAATCAAATAGAGATTTAAAAATTTTAAGTTACTGTACAGGGTATCCTCACAACCAGTATACTATTAGTTTTTAAAAAATCTACTAGAACTTCTAAGTACATTTTATATGGCATTCTATATAAAAATTTATTCGTCATATACATGTGATAAGAGATAAGAAATATCACTATTTCTTATCTCTGTAGTACAGCCTAGCAATTTCAGAATTTCTAAACTCTCAAATTTTTATTTACTAGGAATGAATAAAATGGCAATAAGTCTCCCCTACAGAAAAAAAACCCGATCTTAGCAATTAGTTAATCCTGAGAATGCACAGAGAAATCATAAACCTCGAATATCGTCAAAACGTCTCGAGGTATGGGTGTGACCTTATTAAACAATATACACCAAGAAATTGGAAAGTTTGGTTGAATAAGCCGTAAAAAACCAGTAACATATTGTATACACTATTAAAAAGTATTTGTCATATTTTATTTTGGGACACACTGTACGCTAAATTGAAAAAAGGTAAACTTTTTAACGGACTGTCTTAAGAATTACGTAAACCAGAAATCTCAGATGCACAAATAAATGCAAAAATTCATCTTTGTGATTAAATTAGGCAACCTTTTTAGAGACATTATAAAACTTCAAAACGTCTCAAGATAAGAATGACCCTAGGCAGTGAATAAAACAATATAACAAGAAATAAAATTCCCCAGTGGATGTTCCATTGAAAACATTTTGAACATATCTCATTTTTGGGACACCCTGTGTAGCAAATTGGAAGCTTTAAATGAGAATTTCATTTTTTAACGGATTGTCGTAAGAATAACATCTCAGAAACATCACATGCACAGGCGAGGTGCTAAAATTCACAACTTTAATAAAATTAGATTATTCTTTTAGAGTAATCATAAAACTTCAAAATTGCCAAAACACCTGGAGATACGACACTATTGAATAAATACCTATATATGCCAAGAAATAAAAATCGTCAGTTGAATAAGCTAGATTTCCTAAGTCAAATTTTAATTTTTTAATTTTAATTTTAAAATTCTAGGATTTATTTATATTCCAATCTCTCGGGTGAGAAATTAAAATATTGATTTTAATTTACACTTGTTTTCGACGTTATTACACAACAGTCGGAATCCTGGAGCAGAAAAATTACCATATTCAGTTTCTTCGAAAACACCTATCAATGGATAAATCAGGCATTTATCTACAGTCTTGCCAATTCTCCGGCTTATCTTGTGATATTCATGGTTTTTATAGATTGTCATTATTTATTTCCTTAATTTGCAGATTTTTCTATATAATATGACTTCTTTCTAATTCAGTCGGCTATTTAGGTTAGGTTAGGTTGCACTTTAAATTAGTTTATATGGATCAAGTCCTCTTTGATTCCCTTACCTTTCTGGTTTAATGAGGAACATATTTTGGAGAATTTCCGATTCCCTTAAGCTAAGGTAAGCGATTTTTTTTTACTTTTAAGGTCTCAAGTCTTCATTGTAAATATTTTACAAGGTCCTCCCTCCGGCTGCAAGATGAAGCCGTATTGTTAATCCTTCATATTTTTTTAATTTGAAGAAAAAAATTGTAGCATTATCTGTATTTTTGGAAATCTTTTATTCGGTCCACTTGATCTGACTGAACACGTTCCAACAATGCCTAGCTGTCCTGGGATGAGCTAACCCTCTACAGTTCCACTGCAGCTTTTTGATTTTTTTTATGCTTAGTATATATATATATATATATATATATATATATATATATATATATATATATATATATAGGCTCTGTAGACACTGTGATAATTTAACTGAGTGACGGCCAAAATAAAGTGTAAATATTCCTTGCTCACTTCCCATTATTGACGAAGTGCTGCCTTTCGCACAACAAAAGCTGTTTCAGTAGCATGAGTTATTAAAGACCCTGTATAATAGGCAAATTCATAAAAGTTGACAAACATTCTGATTCAATTTAGACCCAAAGCATCACACCGTTTGACTGAGTTGACATTACAAAATAGGTCATTTTTTTTTTGGCACGGAGCAGTTATTGCTTTGTTTTATTTTTCCCAATTTGGATGGTCTTCTGAACTAACATTTTATATAACAAATGACTAAATAATTGATAATTTTGAATGTATTTTTTTATCACAAAAAGTAGGTAATGTATAGGAGGTTTTTTTACTATAGAAACGTAATATTGCCATTGATCATTAGGTGTCAAAACATTAGAGTGTAACGGTCTTCCCAAAAATTGTGAAATTTTCGTAAAGTTGTTGCGGAAAGTATTTGGCACTGTTAGAGAAAGTTCCAGAGGTGTAGTTTGAGCATTGATAAGTATCTCTAATGATGTATTTTATGTATTCAAGTGTGGCATCATTGTGAGCATGGGGTTTAAATAAAGGGTTTTTGGGGTAAAATACTTAAAACTTGATTTGATTATAGAAATGTAGAGCTTTTTCTGGTATTGGAAAGTACTAACAAGGATTTTAATGTAAAATTAGTTACGTTTTAGTACCAGGGATTAGATGCAGGTATTATTTATTGGTAAAGGAAACAATGTTGCAAATGGCCTTTTAGCGTAGTAACCTGAAATATTTCAAGTCGTTTTTTTTTCTTTAAAATATTAAAAACTCGCACAAAAAGTTCTTAGATTAATTTAATTAGTTAAATTACTGTTTCCGAAATGTTCTTAATACTTATTAATAAAGGCAGTTATAAAACAATGACAATCAAACGCCTTTTTTAACATAACAGTTAAAAAAAATGCTACTTTAGGTAACAACGATAAAAAAATAACATTATTTAGATGCCCTTAAACAATTCGCGATGTCAGTTTCCTTACAGACGTTTATGAAAAAAATGTCTTTTATATGTTCTACTTTGCTGGCCTATAGCAAGTCAAACATAAGTATTAAAAATGTTCATTATTATCAGTAAAACTTAAAGAAGACAATCAAATCAAATAGCTCTAAAATTAAAAACCAAATTACAAAAATTTTCAGACCATCTATTTGAGGAATGAAATAGTATTAAAAGATGACTGCTTTTAATATATGATAAATAAGTGATGTCGTTATTAAGGCTTGTCAAAACTACGCCAAGTTTTGCTCTCGAGGAGATAATTTAGATTTCTGAAGGCACCTGTGGATGATTAATTTTAATTTTTAGTTAATTTATCATTCGACGAGTGACGTTCCCATTTTTAAATGACTTTTGGCTCTGAGGGCACCACTTGTGAAATCTGTTTAGTAATTCTTTTTAATCACGCTGTTGTTTACCAGGTGAATTATGAAGTATTTTAATGTAGGTATTTAGTTTTGCCGGGTTAACAAAAGCTATTAATTTTTTTAAAGTTATTAGTTATTAAAAATCATCAGAATATCAGCAATGTTGATTAACTTGGTTAACAAAATAAATATATAGAAAAGATTTAAAACCTACTGGATTTAAAGATTTACAAATAAGCGATGATATTTTAGTGAATAAACTGATAGACGCATGTGGTGATTTGTTTGTAGTTTTAGATATAAGGTTTTAAATAATTTATTAATTGTTAATCTTCAAGGATCTTTAGTCTTTAGTTCACCGTCCATATACATGTTTAAAACATTTGAGACACATAAGGTATGTATGTGAGGTAGGCCGATATCCAGCAGTGGATGAAAAATACTTATCATGTAGCCCTCTGGATATGAAATATCTAGTTTCTCATACATATACTATTCTTTTCCTTCTGTTTCATTTCATTAACTATCTATTGGCTATCTTCGTGTTCTGTTTTTATCTGATTTCTTCCTGTGATTCTTTCTGCCACATATCTGATCATAAGTTTTACGCATGTCGGATATCTTTGAGTCCTTGTATTGATCTCCTGCTTGTTTTACTCAAAACATTAAGTGCTAGGTGCACCTAAACTCTGGCGGCTTTATTAATTTGATCTTTTACTTGATTAATTTTGTATTTGTATTTGCCTAGCCACCCTACAACAGGTTTTGTTGCGGTTGTTTTTCATCTTCCGCAAAACATCCTCTTTTAATTCTGAACATGCAAATGCATTTTTAACCAGCTTAATAGTCACAGGTTACAAGATTCTGTACTTTCTATATCCCTTTCCAGGTGACTTTAAAAGATTAGAGGGAAAGCACATTTCTGCTGTTTTATTCATAATTGAACGATGTGTTAACACATTAGCGGATAATGATAGAAAGTCGGATATAATATATTTCAGGACCGTGCTTTTTGAGCTATATTTTAACCACAGTACTGTCTAACTATAAAGGCTATAGGACTTTTTGTTGCATGATATTAAACTCGTAAATTTTGGAATTCCGAAGACTGCAGAGTATGTTAAATGAGGGTTTATACGAAGAGGCAAGATTTTAGAGAAAGAGTTAACATAGATACAGGGTGTTTAAAAAAATATGTACCATCGTTTAACAGCAGATTCTTTGTAAGAAAATAAGACGAAAAGTTGATTTGTACATGGGTTCGCAGATGTTTGGTTCTCTAGATACATTATACGATTGGCACCACCACATAGGCATTTAGACATGACAGTATTCAATAGTTCTTATTTTAACCCAAGCGGTGGTATGGGTAACCACCCCTGTCTCTCTTAATAAAATATGGTACGCTACTGTTTTTTTAAATAATTTGTAGCTTTATCGTTTAGGTCGAGTAAAAATACATAAAAAGTGTCTCTTAGTATTTTGTGATACGACAAGTCGTTTTTGAGAAAACAAACGAAATCTTATTTTGATACACGCCTCTGGCGCCTCTGGTCCAGTTTTAGTAGGAATCAGAATTGCTCACAACTGTATAAAAGTGATTCCTTGGATAATTTTTTAAAAAACAAAGTTTTAATAAATAATGTTCGAAAGTGCCCTGTTTTTAGATACGGGATGTTAATGTTAAAAAAAAATTCGTAATTTTTTTTAAAACTTTAACACCCTGTATCTCTAAAACAGAGCATTTGAAGAAATTATTTATTAAAACTGTAAGGCTTTGAGAAACTCTGATTTTAACTAAAACTGGACCAGAGGTGCCAAAGGCGGAACAGTTTTTGTGTGTTTTTACTTCGCCTAAACGACGAAGCTAGTTATTTTTTTAAAAATCAGTGACGCACATTTTTTTTATTAAGAAGATCAGGGATCCCATAGCTACACTTATGGCTGAAATAAAACCTGTTGAATACTGTCAAAATATAGCCTTTAAATACCTATGATGTTGAGTCAGTTTTTAATCAAATGTATATATATATATATATATATATATATATATATATATATATATATATATATATATATATATATATATATATATATATATATATATATATATATATATATATATATATATATATATATATATATATATATATATATATATATATATATATATGCGAGCATCGATATCGAGCGTGGTTGCTCAAATAGTAATGGAGGATATAGAAGAAACTGTCCTAAATAATGTGGAATTTATATATACTTAATGTACATTTTATACTTACTTACTTAATATACATTTTTTTATCGTTATGTCGACAATTGTATCACTGCAATTCCAACTGATCAAGCAGAAAATATATTAAAACACTTTAATCACAATTAAGTGACAGTGAAAAGACTACAATTTACAATTGAAACCGTAGAGAAACAACCGAATCAATTTATTTGACCTAACTTTACATCATATATGAAGTGAAATTAAAACAGGTACATAAAACACATTTGGTCCTCTCGATACTTAAATTTTACCTCTTGTCACCTAATATCCCAAAAAAAATCTGTAATTATTGGTCTGGCAGATCGAGCAGTTACACTTTCTGATCCTGAATTCAGAGAAAAAGCTATTAGAAAAGCTAAAACAGCATTGCAATTATACCAATACCCTTCATACTTAGTTAATAAATCATTCAGTAGCAGAATTCATTAATATGACAATTCTGAAAACTCTAATATTAAATCAAATTGTTCGAAAACGTAAATAAAATACATTTATTTACCTTTCATAAATGGTTTATCCCAGCAATTTCAAAAACTTTTTATAAAATATAACATCGTGACAAGCCACAAAGCATATAACAGCTAGCAAAAAAATTCAGTAATTTAAAAAGAAAAACGCCAATTAATAAAAAGAGCAATATAGTTTATCAGATTCCTTGCAACAATTGCAACGGTGTTTATATTGGACAAACAAGCCAATATTTAAAAAATAGACTAAAAAGTCACAAATACGACAAAAAAAACCACAGCATTAACAAACCACGAAAAATCCGAAAATCATACACTCAACTATGAACAAGCGAAAATATTAAAAACCTCAGTTGAAAAACGGGAATTTTTTGAGATGACTGAAGTTCATAAAAACAATGATGTCATAAACGACAAAAAGTATATTAACACCCTAAATAAAATATATTTAGTTGGAATAAAAACTAGAATTTGTAGCTATGAGGATACTTCAAAATGACATCGAAGAAAAATGTTTGAAAAAAAAACAACCCAAGAAGTTCGACCCTAACCTTAAAATTTTAAATGCCATCCTGTATATTTTTTTATATAATTATGTAGGATTGTAAATTCCCTATTCAGTACTTTTTTCCGATTGAAATTCGGTTAAGAAACAGCTTAGAAAATTAACATTTTATCTGCCTATCAAGTTAGCGATGGGATAAATTAAAAATCCGCTTAAAAGAAAAGAAAACAGTATCAAGTTAGCCATGATTCGGTAAAATAAAAACAAAACATTTTTGACACTTGTCAAATTGAACTAAATGAGAGTGCAAGTGAGGTTCTTTATTATTCTTGTCAACTTCGTGTTAAAATGCCAAGTTTGTTTACTGCAGAAGAATACGTTGATATGATTTTAATTTACGGTGAGTGCTTAAAAAATAAAAGAAGAACCAGAGACGTATATCGCATTCGTTTTTCTAATCGTCCAACGCCAAATGAAAATATATTTGTGAAACTAGAACACATCCTGAGGCAAGGACATTTCCCGACTGGGAATCGCAATAATTCTAGAAGATCGGTACATAATGAAGAAAATATTATAAATGTTTTAGCATATGTACATTTCAATCCTCATGTGTCAATTCTCTCTCTCTGTCAAACTCTCTGAAGAACTTAATATAACAAGAAGTTCTGTTGAGCGTTTTTTACAAGACTTTCATCTGGTGCAAGGACTCTATCCAGGTGACACTGACAGACGCCTACAATTTATCGCAAGCATATTAGTTAAAATTGAAGACGAACCAGCCTTTTTAGCTAAAATATTGTAGGGTGAGGAAGCCAAGTTCCACAATAATGGTCTCATTAACAGGCATAATTCCAGTTATTGGTCTCCAATTAATCCATCTCCAAAAATACATTGTAATTTTCTTGTTTTGTTTTAAACGGATTTTTAATTTACCCCATGGCTAACTTGAAGAAATTCCGGAACAAAAAATGTTAATTTTTAAGCTACAATACAAAAGCAGTATATATATATATATATATATATATATATATATATATATATATAAACAAAATGACGTATGTTTAAAATACAACTTTCAGTAAAATGAAAATATTTAGTGAAAACTGCAACTCGATAATTTTTTTCAAAGGTCAAATTTGGTCAAAATATGGCTTGATAGCCTCTATAAAAAATAACGATGTTAAAATGATTTTTCCCTATATTTGATCAAATTTGAGCGCTATATCTCCAACTCATGCCAGTACTTTTCTTTTATTTGTTTAATAAGAAAAGTACTGCACGACTTTGTCGAGTTTTTCTATAGCTTTGGAGATTTAGTGCAAAAAATTAAAAATTGTAACTATTTAGCTTATTTTAAGAGTCTTCGCAACTAAAATGGTTCGTGCAGTCTATACCTACTTAAACCTATTAATCTACAGATATCAGTATGTCTAATTTTGTAATGCTTAGCTCGATTTTTTGTCTCTGAAAACTGGCCTAATATTCCATAACCTTTGATCATATTAATAGGAGATAATCATAGTTATTACAATTAGTAACTGCTAAAACTTTTCGCATGCGGTAGTAAGAAAAAACATATAAAGAATAATGACTGTGCGCGATGATACGTGAGGAGTAGGTTCATTGATTGATGTTATTGATAGGAGGTTCTTAACATTGACAAAGTAAGTATAAGCTCTATGGTTGTTAAGAAGTTGTACAGGCTTCTGATACCCAGTATATATGAGAAATAGATTTAAGTAGATCCCAACCGTCTAATTTCACAGGTTGGTGATAACTTAACTCTTAAAGAAACTCCTTGACCAATGGAAAGTAGATAGAAGTATTAGTTTCTCCCAACATGTGCTAGTTTATTACACTGACTTTCGATATTTTGAATAATTAGTAAATAGCTTAAAGCTAACTAACGGGATCTTGCGTTCCTGACGTCTGATGGTAAAACTCAATTTCCATATTTCTTTTTCTCACAACATTGCATTAAAAATCGAAAGCACACTCGTCACATTCAGAGTGAAATGTGAGAGTCAAAAAAGAATAAGACCGTCTTATTTCGGACGACAAGCCAATTGAAATAACAAGGCAGAGTTATGACTTTATGAGCGGGGCTATTTCGAGAATTCCGAGTCAAAACAAGCAAAGTAAAACGGCTCGCAACGAGACGCGATATCGCTCGCCAAGAACACAATACAACGAACACAACATAAACAACGAGAGGCCGTAAACGGTCGAAATTCACACATGAGGCACGAAATCATATTTTAAGCTTTGTCGTGTTCGCCATATTTACATTTCCATGCCCTCGACGCGACCGGGCTTTTTCACATTTTAAAATACCTCCTCGGCTTGAACAAAACGATTTTTCGAGTTCGAAACGTCTTTCAGCTATTTGTGGAATCGACATTATGATAATACATAGTACTAAACACAATGTCAAAAAATTGTAACAGGCTAAATTTTTGCACACATAACATTAGGGTTCTAAATTCACGTGGTTTCATGCGATTAGGCTCCATTGGATCCTTTGTACATTTTTTCTGGAAGAAACCTCACTCATCAGCCAGCATATTTATATAAAATAGGTGATTTCATATTTATTTCTTGCATAAAACTAACAGTTAAATAACAAGCATGACTTCAAAACACAAAGCATTTCTAACACAAAAAACAGAAATCGAGTACAGTAACCATTCATATTTAAGGAATTGGTCTTAAACAATAAAAACTAATACAAGATAAGACAATAAAACGTCTCAACCAACTAAGATATTAACCAGTCCAGGAAGAATTATTCTACTGTTAAATATACTTTTTGACATAGAAAACATTTCAAACCGTTTTTGAATTTAACAAGAGATTTGAATTTTGTTACAGCGGAAGGAAGTTTATTGCAAACTTGATTGATGATGACGCTTAAGGGAACTTCCCTAGTCTAGTCAGAATTCTTGTTGTCTCCTTACTATTCCTAGTTTTTAGATCTATTAGTCTCATCTTACAACTAACAAATTCATATGTTAGGGAGGCTAGGTCCAAACCCAGTCTCCCACGTTTCGCCTTCGATGGCACGAGACATCTTCAGGTATCTTTAATCCACGAGATCTGAACACCGAATGAGTTTGGAGAGATTCAGACGCGCTTTTACACCCGACTTGTGCTCGCCGAACCGTGACCCTGTATTAAAATCGGTTTCCACGTGTGATGTAGACGGTAACTCGTATTTCTATTGAAATTTTTTGTTTCAATAGATTCTCTAATTTTCCTTTATAAAATCCTGGAACCGATGTTAAAACCTTGGTTTTCTTTACATTTATAATATGGCCAGTGGTATCCAGGTGTTCAGCTACAGCAGATTGAATAATTTGTTTCTTTTTAATGCATCGTTCATGTTCCCTAAGTCTAGTTGATATTGAGCGTCCTGTTTCTCACACATACACTTCTCCACAGGAGGTGAAAAGATACTATATCTTTCGGGGATTGCAAGCATTGTCCAATCTTCTTATGTGTACTGAAGATTGTACGTATGTTGAACCGCCGAAGTAAATTACTTTGTCTGTGAACAACACTAGCTAACGATGGCTCCTTATCATTTTTTTTTCGCTAGTTTGACTACTATATATTTTGATTGAACGCATAATATTTTTAGTGCAATAGTCATTCTATCTCAGAGCTTCGGTCAGTTTCGATGTTTCCGATGTTAGAGAATCTTGATCAGAAATCGAAATGGTTCTAAATACTGGTGAGTTAATAATCGATTTCTTTTGTGCTGGATGGTGGTGAGAATTTGCATTTAAATATTTATTTGAATTGCGTCGGTTGTCTATACACAGAATGTCCTATTGTCCGATTTTCCTTCCTTTGAAGACATACGTCTAGAAAGTGAATCGTTACATTATATTCATTTCTATTGTGTACTTAATATAATGATGTTGTTGATTAAGGTGGTCAAAAATTATAAGGAGATTATCCTGTCCATGAGGTCAAACAACAAATGAAATCATATACATAGCTGAATCAGTGTTTTGGTTACAGCGGAGCAGATGTTAGAGCAATATCCTCAAAGGCTTCCATAAAGATATTCGCTACCACAGGTGATAGAGAAGATCCCATAGCTGCCCCTGAAGTTTGTTCATAAAAAGTTCCTTGAAAAATGAAATAAGTAGATGTAAGACAAGCTTTCACTATGTCTATTAAGGTCTTATCAAAACTATTATGATGATATCTGATATAATGGAAATAGTGACGTTGACAGGAACATTTATTTATAGCGATTCTACATCGAAACCGACCAAAATATCTTCGGAATTCAACTGGATTACCTTAAGTTTTCCACGAAATGTACAGAGTTTTTTATAAAAGAATGTGTTTTTCCAGCAAATGGATTCGGAAAATTTGAAAGATATTTACCTAGTTTTTATGTGGGCATGTCTATTGTACTGACCATCAGTCGAAGTGGTACATTGTTCTTGTGTATCTTCGGAAGACCGTAGAACCTAGGAATCTTGGAGCTGCTTGGTTTTAATGATTTCTTCTCCGCTAGTGGTAGGCTGGATGTATTAATCAGACTGGTGATGCATCTTTCTATTCTACTTGTAGATGTTGTTGTCCAAAAGTTGAGTTATCTTTTCCACGTATTCCGTTTTGTCCATGACGACTGTAGCGTTGCCTTTATCTGCTGGATAATCTTTAGCTTAATCCCATTTTGTGTGTATCAAGGCCTCAAGTAGGATCTTGGCCCCTAACTGTGCTATTTTCTGCAGGTCGCCGAAAGTAGTAACCGTAAGACCATGGCATGGCAGTTGAACTATTTCACATCACTTGGAGACTTTACCACGCCGTTTGTCCTTGTTTTGTAGTTTTAAAGGTAAATTCAGTGTTTTAGTCTATACGTTATAATATTATAAGTTTTCCCTTTTATAATTTTATAATGTTATATAAATATTTTTCTAAAAACTTTTGGCAATATTACTTTTTATTGAATTTCAAACCACAACATTTTTTTTTTCTAATTAAATTAAAAATACTGGGTTATGTATAATTACAGTTTACATATATCAAAACCTTTGAAAAATGAGCTTGGTCCCAATTATATACAATAATTATCCATCAAAAATTAAGTATGTTAAAGTTAACACTTTTAACAAAATACATCTAAGCTGCAATTGCAATTAAATTTAACAATAGAAATATTTGCATTTAAATTTTTATTAGTTAATTAGTAATTAATAATATTTAACACAACTAAACATAATTTTAAAATAACAGATAAAAAACCGACACTGTAAAAAAACAACAAATATTTTAAACATGTCTGTTGTACGTAAGGTAATTCCGGGAGAGTTGCGTCCAAAAAACAAATCAAACGAGAGTATTTAATTTTCAAAAATGTACACATTATACAGGTAAAAAATAAACGTACGCAACGCAAGATAATGGAAAAAGGATATTTTGAAAGATAAACCATTTTTTAACCAAAATATTAATTTTTGGCTATCTCTACCAACATAGAGGTCGAGTTGCCCCAACGGATTGGTATAGATGCCCCATACAAGATTTACAGAGTGTTTTAGTTGTGAGTGTATTAAATATAAACTGTTCTAGAATTGGGCGCCGAAAACACCCATATGGTTTTCTTGTCTTTCATAAGTCCTTCATTTTCAAGATACAGGGTGTCAAAAATTGTCTTTTTTTAGTTTATTTAATAACTTTGGATTTATAACAACGTATTAAACCAAAGTTTGGTACCTAATAAGCAAAAAATTATAAATAAGAGGATATAAGAATATTAGGTATTCCAGTATTAAAAAACTATGGAGCTCATAATTAAAACTGACTATATTCTGGGGTGTTTTGCTAATAAAAAATAACTGACTCCAGGTTTTTCCGTGAATGTATCTCTATGTATTAGGTACCACGTTTTGTTTCAATATCTTGTGTAGGTTCAAAGTTATAAAACAATATATAAAAAAAATTCTGACAATTTTAACAGCCCACCTTATTTCTTGGAAATAAAGGCTAATGATTTCCCGTAGATTTTCTGGGCATGAAAAAATCACCCTGTCAGATTTTTGCAGATTTTTACTTTTTGGGGTCTTTAGGTCCCAAAAAACATGTTTTCTCAATTCAGTCGGTCCGTCTGTCTGTCTGTTAGCGGTACAGCTAAAAAACTATTTACCCAATTGAATTTTAGTCTAAAATTAAGGGTCATATGGTCATATACAATATGAGTGAACAAAACAACAGCATCAAATGTTAAAAAAATATATTACTAAAAACTATTTAATAATAATAAATAAAAAATATAATTTAGCTGAAATTTTGTAGAAAAATCAACTATTACGATCAACTCAATTTTGACCGAATCCAAAAAAGAAACAAAATGGCCGCTTAATAAAATATTTTAAAACCTTAGTCTGAAAGAATTAAGTGCGATATAGAGATAAACTGGTAAAATTGTCGTACGAATTCAAGATAGAAAAACAAAATGACGGCCAAATAATATATTTGTAATCGGGAAAAAATCACCCAAAGTTTACATATAATCACGTTTTAGCGTCCCTAGACGCGAAAATGTTTTCTCAATTTCGTAGTAAAAATCCAATAAAGCGGAACAAAATGACGGCCTGCTGAATTATTAAAAAAAATCTTACTAAAGACCAATTATCCAGTTTATTTCAAATGTTGCACAAAAATCAAGTGTTACATAAGAATGACCTGTTAACATTTTGATATGAATTCAAGATGGCGATCTAACAAAATTTTTAAAAAATCAGCCTGAAACAACTACCCATTAGATTAATTTCAAATTGTATGCAAGATTAAGTATGATATAGAGATAAACTAGTAGTTTTGTGGTACGAATTCAAGATGGCGAAACAAAATGGCACCCAATAAGAATGTTTGAACAAGCAGTACATATATATGTGTTACTAAATGACTATTTGCGGAACTAAATTAAGTAACACTTCACTATTCCTAATAAAAAAAATTCATAACGGGGGAATTACCGGGTTAAAGAAATTTACCGATTTTATTTTAATTCACCTATAAATAATCATGTAAATGAATAGTCCCTCTACTGAAAATATAGTTATTTATGAAAACATATTACCTTCAAGCTTCTGGTATTATTTTACAATAATAGAGCAGAGATTTGCTCTATATCGTTAAAAAACCGACTTGGCAGAACAAAAAAAACCGGCCTGAGCAATCTCTTAGAATGACGGCCACGCACGGCTTCTCATCGTCCCCATCAAATTAAATCGATAACTTCTTCTGTCGGTCTTCAAGAGCACTAACCAGAACAGGGCGAGTTTTTGCCGTTGCGAGATACACATATAAATTGTCATTATGCGCGTACAAGACATACCGAGCAGAATGTAGTTCTCAAAAATGATTCGAGCAAACGTCACCGCAAGATAAAATATGAACGAGGCGCTGAGGAACGCGCACCGCGATCAAGTTGGCTGCCTTGTTTTTGTCATGGCCATCGTTGCGGTTTGTCGAACGATTGAGACGTTTTTGGGATGCCCAATTTCAATGATACTATAGTATCATGCCCAATTTCTGTGTGAGAGTCTCCAGGGAGAGTAGCGTTTTGAATGGGTTTGTTAAATATGTTTGATAATAGTACCATATAGAAATGTATATGCTTTGATATCTTAATAATTGGGTCAGGTAACGTATTTTGACTCATAGTAATAAGTTAAGTACAGTTTAAGCTCTATACTATAATTATATTTAAATAAAGTAATAGTTCTGAAACAAGCGTAGATATCTCAAAATTAATAGTCCAGTAGATTTAGTCAAAATATCGGGAAAACAAACCTAGTGTTAACCCGGGACGGATTTAGACATTAACTATAAGGGGAGGAGGGGGAATGCCCCCATCCTTTTCTCTCTGCAGGAAAACACTTTTCACATAGTTATATAATATACTATTTCCAGTTTACATCTTATAATAGGTCATTCCTTAAGGGGGAACTGCACGCAGTAATATGGATCATTTGCAAGCCTTCTGCCGCTGCAATATTATATTAAAACTAAAGAGATATGTATTAGCTTCAATGTGATTTTAATAGGGAGTCTACAGAGATTAGCCTTTCTGGTTATATTTCTGATACTAAACTAAGAAATATTCTGCTTCTAGTTTTTTATTTGTAGGTTTGCTGAAGACGGTGGTAGACTTTCCTCCGAAACGTCCAAAAAACAAAGATTTTTCAGTGCCGTTCCTCGGGTACCTTCAGAGTGGACCCAGAACTTAAGACTGTCTATTGATTTTATAAGGTAAATATTTTTTTTTATTTCCAGATTTTATAATGCGAAAAACCCAAAAAATTGTTTTAAACTAAAAAAGAATGAAGCTTTCCGTCCAAATTGTTTAAATCGAAAAGTCAAATTTCCGGCTTCTGTGATAATGTGTGGCTCGATGCCTGCAAGAGGAGTAGGAAAGTTGAATTTTATAAATGGAATTGTCAATACAGAAAAGTATCGGAATATTTCAGAGGAGTCTTTGTTGCCAACAAAAAAAGAAATTTTAGGCGCTTTAGCAAGCAAGATGCAGCAGTTTGCCGTAAATCAAAGAAAGCTTTCAAATGGTTCTCCGACAATAATATACTTTTTGAATGGGTTTCAAGTAGTCCTGACTTATCACCAATAGAAACACTTTGGCATGAAATGAAAAAAACAGTTCCTTGCAAATCCAGCTAGATCTGTAGCAGAATTAAAAGAACTACTATAAGAAATTTGGGATAATTTTAGTCCTAAGTACTGTCAGAACCTAGCAAGTACCATGCCTCAAAGAATTATGGCTGTTATAAAAAATAAAGGAGATGTTACGCAGTGGTAGTTTTTGTATATTTAAGTTTCTCTGGTTATATTTGTTATTCATTTTTCTTTTGTTGTAATTATAAAATGTGTTAAAAAGTATAACTTGTGTAAAAGTATCTAAAATGATTGGGAAGTCGTAAACAGTGCACAAAACGAAATAATTTGCTTGTTTTTGATAGCTTAAATAACAATAATTAAGACTTTTTTCAATCGGGCCAACTGAAATGGGACGGGACTCGTACAAAATAGCAAAAAAAATGGAAATTCGATTCACTTTAAATTTTGCAGAAAAATTAAATGTGATATAGTGATACTCGTACGAATTCAATATGAGGTGACAAAATGGCGATATGAGTCAATGTAAAGTGCGGGACACGAAAGAAAACTGGGCGGTCTTTAAAATAAAGGTTCATAGTCTTAAGCAAGCGGAAAAGTAAAATTTGTGTACGCAAATAAATTTTATGTTATTTTATTTGTTGTAATAGTTTGCCCCTTCACCGCCAGCCTAGCGGTACGGAAAATTAATCGAGGATTTAGTAAATTTCACACTGGTCCACTTGTAATTGGGATGTGCCTAGAGTCTCCATGCACTTGCCGCTAGAAGGTTCTACCTATTTCCAGTGGCACCTATATATTTCGAGCATTTGTTTTTATTTCTATATAAATGCGTTGCGTTGAATTTGAATTATTATTTCGAAGTAACGATGGCGAGCAAAAGAGGAAAAACAATGCGAAGCGGTGCACGTGAAGTTATTGCGAGCGTTATAGAGGCCCGTACTAGAGAAGCTGAAAATAATAGTTTGATTATTCCAATTCAAAATCGAACAGAACGCGTTGCATTTTACACTGGTGTGTCGAAAATTAGTGTAAGAAAAATTCAAAGAGAACATAATGATCGCTCATGTTCTACTTCACCTTTAAAATCTCCTGGTAAAAAAAGCCCCCAATTATCATACAAAGATAAAATTGACGATGGTGATTTTCAAGTAATTCGACGAACAATATTTTTATATAAGCTTGAAGCAGGTCCCGACCTGCAAACTCCTACTTCGTACAGTAAAGAACAAAATAGATTTACGGGAATAAAACCTTAAATTAAATGGTTTTGTTTGGCTCAAGTGCCAAAATAAACGAAAATTGCTCACTGAGAGACCAAATATTTTTCACTGGCGGTTGAAATATCTATCAACTGTAAGGCAATATAGGCAAGAAGAACGCAATATTATGTATCTAGACGAAACCTGGATAGATAATGATATGACAGTAAATAAATGCTGGCAAAGTGAAAGTGTTATAGATGTTGTTCAGGGAATCCGCTCTAGTAGTCGCTTTATCATACTGGTTCAGAAGCCGGATTTGTTTCAGGTGCTGCTTTAGTTTTTCGCTCGGAAGTAACAACTGGAGACTATCATGCACAGATGCATAGAGATAATTTTGAAAAGTAGTAACTCGAGAAGCTTCTACCTAACATTCCTCCTAAATCAGTCGTGGTAATGGATAATGCGTCTTATCATTCTCACGTAGAAGATAAAGTGCCAACTAAATACTCTACAAAAGCTCATATGATATCGTGGCTTAAATCGACCAATCTTGTATGTGATCCAACATGGAGAAAATATCAATTATATGAAGTAATATCAGCCAACAAGCCTAGAGACAAAATATATAAAATTGACGGTCTTTTACGTAACCTCGGTCATACAAGTTTAAGGCTGCCTCCATACATATGCGACCTCAACCCTATTGAACTTACATAGGCAGGAGTAAAAAAATATATTCGAGAGCGCAACACCGGTGATCTTTCAATTAAAGATTTAAATAAAATAACATTAGAAGCGATTGACTCAATATGAGCTGAAAATTGGAAATCGTATGTTAGACATGTTCGTTCTATTGAAGATAAATACTGGGAAGTAAATGGCAAAATTGAAACGGTTACTGATGATTTAGTTATAACACTGGGACCTTCAAGTAGTGACCACGAAACCTCATCATTTTCAGAGAAAGACAACGATTTAGAAGGAATCGAACCATTAGAATCACAGCCGTCAACCTCAAAAATGGCTTAGTTTTTTTTTCATATATTTTGTAAAACTGTTCATAAAGTAGCTGTCACTAAACTGCTTCAAAATAATTAATTTTCTGTTCAATACCGGGTGTCAAAAAATATCTAATATTGCAATTAATATTTGAAAAACTACAGAACTCATATTTTTCCAAAATTAAGACATCGATGTAGTTATAGTAGGGGAGCCCAGCACTGATTCCAGTGAACAAGATTTATCAAAATTTTAACTTATGCAGTTCGACTTTGGGCTATTCGGGTATGTCAAAAGTGACCGTTTGTCTCCATCTGTCATGTTACTTTGTACAGGAGGAGTCATTGTGAAGTACTATACAGGGAGTTTCCTAATTGCGTGCTAAAGGGGGGTGATTCTTGGACCTTTTTAAGAAAAAAAAAGTTTAATATGAACCTAAAAGTCTTAACTTTGGAGATACGGGGTTTTAAAAAAACATTTTTTTTATGCTAATTCTGATGCTATTATAGATAAATAACTGTGTGAAATTTGATACACGTCTTTTATGCATAAAAGGGAATTTTTTATTAACAATCAATTTTTTAAATTTCTTCCAGTGGCGTGCATATGTAATTAACCTGAGCAAATCCGTATGCTCCATAATACATAGAAGACGTGTATCGAATTTCATGTAGTTATCTACAATAGCATCACAATTGGGAGGAAAAAAAATGTTTTCTTTTTAAACTTTACCATCCTGTATCTCAAAAGTTAAGACTTTTAGGACATAAAAACACCCCTTTTAACATCAGCACGCAATTAGGAAACGCCCTGTATAGTGCTTCACAATGACGGCCCCTATATAAAGTAATATGACACACGGAGACAGACTGCCACTTTTGGCATGCCCGAGTAGCCCAAAGTTGAACTGCATAAATTAAAATTTTGGTAAATCTCGTTCACTGGATCTGATGCTGGCTGCCCTTGTAAAAACTGGACTTGTAAATCGTGTATTACTACACTGGGTGGTCCAATAATAGTGGACGTAGGCAGTAGCCCAGAACCGTTAATGACAGAACCCAAGAAAAAATATATTATAGGTAAATCGATCAAGAAAAATCAAAATTAAATCATTTTAAAATTCGAAAGTTCTCCGTTTTTGCAACACAAAAGAGATATAGAAGTGCGGTACACGAAAGAAAACAGACAAATATAGATAAAGGTTCATTAAGCATAGTTACATTTTTTAATTATCTGAAGTGCGTATAGTCAAAAAGGAGTGCCATATTATTTAAAGAACGACGGGACACCACTGGTTTAAAGAGATTTCTTGGCCGACCTTCCTAAATCGATTGACTCCGCCCGGTTTTCTTTCGTGCCCCGCACTTTAAAAACTACTCATTCAATTTATTTTAAATTATGCCCAAAATTTAGGTAGAAACTGGTAAAATTTGGTAGGAATCCACTACGGTGGAACAAAACGGACCCAATGTTTGAAAAGACAGTATAGATGTATGTTTTACTAAATGACAATGTGCGGAACTAAATTTTATCACAGTATTTCTTATAAAAGAAAATATTCATAACGGAGGAAGTTTACGGTAATTGAAATTTACCGTTTTTTTCTTTATGTAAATGTGTTAATAATAATTGTAAAAACTTAGAACTATAATTTACCATATATTTATAAAAAGACCTTTTTGCCATTTTCTTCATTTCCTCTATATTTATTTCCTTAGATAATATTGTAGTTGTTATTTTATTTTATAACTTACTACTACTTGGTTTCAAGTCCTTGATTATCAATTTAAATAATTGTAGATATTGAAAGATTATTTTTGTAATATACAACGTTGAATAGGGCAAGACTTTTTTGCTCCCAATCTACGATTTTTTTGGGATTCTGAGACAGAGATAATATCATTATTGTAATTATTATTTACATAGATCAATCAATATATTAGATAGTGAAACTAATAAATTTTCCTAATAAATATGGATTGTCAAGCTAATTGCGTCTAAATTAGATACGCTTTTAATCATTCCTGTGGAATTTGGTCGTACTATGCCTCGATTACACTAATAAAAGAGAAAGTACGATCGATCCCGCGGTTAAGTGTCCAATTCGAGCGCATGATGCAGACTTATTATCGGTATCATTGAAGCTGACAAGTCAATTAGCGGGCATGTTATCAGCTGCACGCTGCCCAACAGATCGTAAAGTGATTGATGAGACGCTGCTTCGTTCGAATTATTGGCGCACACATTATTCAGATTATTGACCTTCTATTTATAATTATTACAATAACAACATCTCGTTGCCCGATTGAGTGCGGTGCAGTCAATGCTTCAACAGTAGAAATTATTAACTCGGATTATACTTTCGTAGATGAAGTGCTTTATGTTAACACAACCGACGTGGGTGTGGATTATACGGGAGCTAAAGCACTGTCCCTGAATACGCAGTGAATATAAGTCATATTTATTCCAGCTTTGCTAGTGAAACTACTTATATAGTATGTCCTCGGATGGACTTTACGAGAGGTATAATCGAGTAAGAATTGAAAGATGCGAAAAAGAGTCACTTTAGATAGAAATTTTTGCTTGAAAAATAAACAAGGTTCCCAAAAATAACTTTCTTGTTCGGGTTATCAAAAATTTAATGTTGTATACAGGGCACATAAAAACTACAACAATGTTATTTTGGGTAAGAGTAAAAATGTCTAATTTTGCAAGATACGAAAAAAAGTCGCTCTTGATAAAAGTTTTTGCTTAAAAATGAATAATGTTTGCATTATCAAAAATTTAATTTTTTTACAGAGGGCATAAAAAATACAACAATGTTTTGCGTAAAAAAACACATCTCATTTATAATTTTCTGTCAAAAGTACTAATTAAATATGTTTTAAATTAAACACCAACCAGAAATACAAGATTTCGTTACAAGATTTAAAATTGAGAGTATCAGTTTTATTACATTACTCTTTAAAGCCCCAAAAATTCACAAGCGCACCTTTAATCACAGTACCTACTAGTTTCTAAATCAAATTTGACACTTAACGACGTACTTGTCAATGTCTTTATTTCAAGAAATAATTATCATTTAATGTGAAATAGTTCTTATCAATATTAATTAAACAATAACATTGTACTTCAAAATACGTCTTATTCAAGTGTAATTTTTAAATAATACAAACACTTAATTAAGCACAAATTACACTAAGCAGTACCATCAAAATTCAAAAATTCCATCGCCATATTCAACACATTTTTCTAACTGCTTCCTTAGATATCTAAAGGAATTTCTGATTTCTTCCTGGGATATTGAATGGACAGCCTGGGTAATTCTGCCTTTAGCACTTCAGTATTATTTGATATTGAAGCACTGTAAACAATTTGCTTTAAACGATCTCATAGAAAATTGTCAGCCACAGTTAAGTCAGGGCTCCTTGGGGGCCACAAAAATGGGCAGTTTCTTTCAAATTTGCGGTCAAGCCATTCTGTTACTTCACGAGCGTAATGCGCTGGACAACCATTCTGTTACATTCAAATACATTTTTTGGCGAACATTTAAAGGGAAATATTCAAATTCATTGCTAAAAAATGTAACCAGCATTTGTAAGTACGATATTCTATTAAAGGTATTGTTGTAGAAATATGGGTCTATAATGCCATGGATAAATATCGCGCACCATACGTTCACTATTGCATAATATTTTCTTCGCGTTATTATTGTAAATTCGTTTTTTTTAAACTAGTCTTTTCGCTTCATCTCTCTCTTCCAACGTTTGATCAAAGTGAAAGATTGAACAGAAATATCTATTTTTTAAATCGTCTGAATATCATTTTTTTTTTCACAACTGCTAACTGTTTACCACTATTTCTAAGGGACATCACTGGAGTTTCTCTAACAGATTGAAGCACTAAAACTGTAGCTGCGTCGTTATGAACATATTTCTTATTTTTCTTTTTAAAGTCTAAAACAGAACCACGTCTTTGGAACTTTTTTATTACGTTCCAAATTTCCTCCGAGTTTTGGAATTCCTTCATTTTCTCTAAATTGTTCAATGACGTAGCGTTGTGATACTTGACCATCCCCATATCACTTTATTGTAAAAATCCTTTGCTAAGTTTGATAAGAACTATTTAACATTTCATAAAATAAAGACATTGGCAAGTACGTCGTCAAATGTCATAATATTTTGGAAACTAATAGCTACTCTGACTACAAATGTGCTTGATAATATTTGGGACTTTGAAAAGTAATGTAATAAAACTGATAATCTTAATTTTAAATCTTGTAATGAAATTTTTGATGCCCCCTGTATAAAAAATTGAAATTTGTGATAACGCGAACCTAATTTATTATTCAAGCAAAATCTTTTATGAAGAGTGACTTTTTTTGTACCTGTGTTTAATTGTTCCTGTATACAGGATGTGATTTGTATTGCTTGATTTAACTAGTTTTGCAATTTGTCGCTTGCCCATAATAATAACTAAGAATCAATGCAGGAGTAATTTTTAGGTAATTTCTTAGTTTGATTATGTACAACTAGAACAGGGTATTTTACCATCAATTCGGAAATTCAATTGCAATCAGATAATATTTAAGTGAGGCGATAGAAGTACGTAATATTAAAATTTTATGCTTGTCCACCATCCTGTGTTTTTTAATACATTGATAACTGATCAGCTGTCCGTAATGTATCGGGATGTGATTAGACAGTATGGTTTTTGCTCTGGCAGATCCACTTTAACTAATCTTTTAGAATACCAACGCTGCTTGCTGGACTCCTTGGAAAGGGGCCTCCAAGTTGACAGTCTTTACACCGACTATTCAAAAGCCTTTGACCAAATTAATCACAAGTTACAACACGTTGTTATCGATGCCATTTGAAATCGACCACGGGGCTCCTATTTCTACTATTCACTAATGATATTAATGCAAGTCTTCACTCTGATCATTTAATGTATGCAGAAGAGCTTAAATTATATAAGGAGATAAAAATTAATCAAGATTCTGAGCTAGTTCAAGGGAATTTGGAGGTCTTATCATGCTGATCTAATGTAAATAGTATTCACCTTAACGCTGATTATCTCAGATTAAGGACTTGGTTTCATTAAGCTTCAAAGCTCATATTACTACAATCATTGGTAAAGGCTTTTAAACAACTAGAATTTTTCATCATTTTTCCATCTATGATAACTGATCAGCTAGGTACCATGGTTGCTTTAAGGGAATAAAAGGAAAGTTTATTGACGGGATTTAAAGACTCGACCTAAGATAAGAATGAAAAGCTTTTACTGGTAGCACATTCCATGATCCACTTGGGAATAAAGGAGCTAATCTTTGGTCTTTGCAGTTGAACGGTAAAGGGGAACCATGTAGGTCGATGCTCGTGAATCAGTTGGACAAGTTTTTTGTTCCTTGTTCCAAGATTTTAATGAAATCTTAGGTTAAGAATTGTAACAATCATTTTGAAAATGATTATTACAACGTCTTTATCACCTATTTATTCAAAAATATCTGATATTTTGTTTCTTTGACCAAATATAAAATACAAACCAATAATTATGTTAATAAAGCAACGACGTTGTTAATAAAATCCGAGATGCCATTTGAAATCGACCACGTTATACTCTATGTTTTATTTCCAAATTATTTTTCAAAGTCTGAGGTTATATCACTGATTTTGTCTCGTTAGATATTTTCGGGACGATAAAGTGATTTTTTTTATGTCTTCACGGTTTCTGTCATCGATTTAATGTATGCACAACAGCTTAAATTATATAAGCTATGTTAGGTAAAAACCTTTGGATCAAGATTCTCTTATACCTCTCTGCAGAATAATAATGAAGTGTTATTTCATAGTTTTTTTGTGGTCATTTTACACGCTGATCTAATGTAAATAAAGCACTATTCACCATAACATCTGAATTATCTTCAAAATTATTAGAAAATCTTGCTAAGGACTTGGTTTCATTATCTTTTCAGGCTTTTAATGTACTGCATATTACTACAAGGACCTTTTAACCTAAAGGCTTTTTAAACACAATAAAATCAACATCACTCTTTTATTGGAATTTTTCATCATTTTTCCATCTATGAGCAGACCACAAGGGCCGAGGGCCTAAGTACTAGGTACCATGGTTACTTTAAGGGAATAAAAGGAAAGTTTATTGACACGGATAAGATTTCCTTGTTTTAGCTTATAAAAGGTAGCTTTACTTTACTACTGGTGTTCTACTTACCCTGAGCGTACATTAGAAATTTGATCTTTCGTTGCTAATTTTTCAATTATTCAGCCTTCTCGCACTATAATTACCTTTATAAAGTCACTTTAAGTCATTAACCAATTTAATTCTAAATAGTTTCTCATGAATTCATTTGCAAATCAGTAACTATAAACTTTTATTCTAATTTCGGTACCTATAACTCTCTAAAGTATTACTTTGTTGTATTTTATTTAATTAGTTGATTTTGAGGAATCCTTGCATCTTCTGGCTTATTTTATTAAATTTGAGTTTTGTAAAACACTCTTATTGTTTTTTTTTTCAAATAATTGCTTTGTAAGTGCTCATAGCTTATAGGTCGTAAGAGACTTTATGTTTTTTGTAGTATAAGTTATATTAGGTATGTTGAGTGTATATTGGGTACAAGTGTCATAATATTGTATCCTCTCTCTCTTTCTTTTCAATTATCCATCTAATCATTTTACTTAATTTAAAATTTTAATACTTTAAATATTCACTCCAATCTTTCCACCTAATCAGTTTTGCATAATTTAAATTTTAATAATCAAAAATATTTAATTACTGGTAGCTCATTAACTTTTATGCTAAATTTATGTATCAAAATTTTTCAGTACTTTCAAGATATTAAACTTAAAGATATAAATATTATTTCATTTGGCACATTTAATTTCATGAATAGTGTAGTTATCGTTTTACCTCATATGTGGTGATTTGATTGTTACTGTTGATTGCGTTGAACAACATTTAATACCACTGTGATATTTATACTTATATTTTATATACAATTTACAATAAATTTCCTTGCATTAGTATTTCATTCTTTTATTTATAATCTGTCCATTGCAGGAATTAGAAGGTTTTGGGAAGCCACATTACAAGTTAACTTAAGTATTGTGTCTTAGCATTAGTATCTATCTTGTTTTTTTCTTTTCTGCTCAACCTCTTTGGCCACTCTAGGCCTGGCGCCCACAATATTGTTTAAATTATTTGAACTCACGCCCTAACGCCTCCGAAATAAAAGAATCTGAGCACCGAGAAAAACAACGTAAAATAAAAAATAAAATAAAATAAAAAAAAACAATAAAAAATAAAAAAGGAGGTTGTAGAATAAAGTCATTTCTTTACGCCTATCTTCAATTAATTTCAGTCTTGGAAATAGGTTTGGGAATTATACGTTAGAGTGGAGTGTACTGTCATCATGTAAATAGGATTGATGGTGGAAGAAAGAATAGCATTGATAGGCAGAAGGGATAGGATCATATTTCTGTTGGAAAGAAAACTGAAAATCCAATTACAAAATTTTAGATGAAGACTATAGGCATGAAGTTTTTTAAGAAATACATCATGCTAGACTTGATCTAACGCTTTGGATATGTGGAGGTTATTCTCAATTTAAAGTATATTATTTACTAGTTTTAATAAATCTAAGTAGTTAAAAATTCAAATTATTAAAAAACATATGACTAAAATATAAATTTGTCACTTCAACACATATACAACACATTAAAATCTATTAAAATAATACTTTCTGAAAAATCGGACCGCTACAGTATTTGGTCTCAAAATTTAAAAACTAACTGGCTCTGTTAAACATTCCTCTATAGTATAAAAGGCTTTAGTCAGCAAATTTGTTCTCCTGCCTTATTGGGTAAATGTGAAATTCAATGTTTTGAGAATATAGCGAGTGGTTTCTATGACAGTACAACAAACATTCATAAACCTATCTACTTGGTATAGTGAGAACTTTGAGGCTCCTGAAAATGTATGTTGATATACTTCTTCTATTGCTTTACTGAAAACTGGGAGAAGGAATATGGATCTGTAGTTAGAGGGAAGAATTTTGGATTTCTTTTTGCGAACAGGCTATAGACAGATTTATATCTTTTAGGAAAAATGTCCTTGTTATAAGAGTCTTAAAATACCTGCTAAGGATACGGGTAGTTCAGAAGCACAGTTTTTAGGACTATTGCCGGAATAACATCAAGACCAGAGGATTTTTCGGTATTTAAATGTTTTGAAAATAGGTCGTAACTTTTTACAGAATATTATACATATGCCTAACATATGTGTCCCTGTGTGAAGTATGGGTAGATTATTTGGTCTCCACACTCTATATCAATTCTATATCAAATCTGTATTTTTTAGATATCGCACCAATATGAGATTTTAGGGTATATATATATATATATATATATATATATATATATATATATATATATATATATATATATATATATATATATATATATATATATATATATATATATATATATATATATATATAATATATATCTATATATATATATATATATATATATATATATATATATATATATATATATATATATTTCCTGCACTTTTTCAAACTTATTTATTATTTAATTTTTTTTCCATTTTGAAATTACATGTTAAACCTAAAATAATTTTGAAATTTTACAAATTGTTAATATTAATATAAAACTTATATTTAAAATATCGAATATCTTAACCATTTTATACAAAAACAGGAACAGAAATTGGTACATACCTGTTCTTGTTTTTGTCTTTTTAGGTATTGTTCTTTTTACTCTAAGATATACGATATTTTAAATGTAAGTTTTATATTAATGTTAACAATTTGTAAAATTTCAAAATTATTTTAACTAACAAAACTAAACACTATATTATAATATTTAAGGTTCATAAAAAGAGAATCATATTCTATAAATATAGATATATATATATATATATATATATATATATATATATTTGAACATGTAATCTTCTAGATTTTTAAACACTAAAGTCACGAAGACAATTTCAAAATAGTGTTTCTGTATAAAAATGGTTTGATAGATGCACCAAACTTATTAGAGCTTTTAAAATTCAATGTATCCAGTCAACCATTTTATACAAGAAACACCACGATCTTTTTAGGTGCTTTCTGCATCGTACTATGGGTACAACCATCCCATGTACAGAATCCAAAGATGTTTTAACCACAATATATGTTAGCCTTATCTTCATATTGTATTTATTCGGGGCACTTTTTTTCTTCGGTTAAAACGCTGAAAAGTCGACTCGTTTTTGAGTTACTCAGATATTTTAGAAACACAGCACGATCATTTACTGAAAAAAAATTATAGCTCTAAATCCATATCAATTTTTTAATTAATTAGTGCACGCTTTTGCAATTTGGTATTTTAGTTTTCTCCATTAAATCATTAACACAGATCCGGATTTACTCATTAAATCTCTTTCTCCGTTTACTTTCAACAACGGCGCTAAATAAACATTTAACACCTGAAAACAAATAGCCCCGCTGTAAAAGCTAATCTCCTTCTCGTCAAAGTAATCGAATTGTGGCTCGACAAATACAAATATTGAACCAAGCTTAAGCAAAGTTTACCCGTGTGTATTTGTCTTAAAATTCGAGTAGCGGCTAATTTGTTTGTTCATCACGACCTTCCACAATTAAAACGGTAATTTTCTGTAATTCTACTTAAATATTTATATTTATTTTATATAAAATTCTTTTAAATTTCCACGAGTTTTCCTCCGAAGCATCGGAAATGTTTGATTAATTCACATGTTTCTGACTTAGGCCTTCATTACTACGCTAAAAACTAGTTGAAAGTCAAATTAAACCACCAATCACCAAGAAAAAACAAGCAAGTCTTAAGTTAGTGTCCACGGTTGGCCAAACGAAAGGGTAATATTTGCAACTGAAAGATAATATTAGCACTATATTTTAATAACCAGACTAGTGACTATTTTAGATAAAATTATAAAAAATGCTCCGAATTCATCTTTACAAAAACAAAGTTTTTATGAGTGAAGTGATTCTTATATAAGGCAAACCAAGAGACACTCGATATAAGAATTAAAGAAAATCATAAACATACAGAAAGAACACTAAGGAGAATAGAATACACCCCACTAGATTTTTAGCAATCAAATATTGATTAGCAAATATTTGGAAAATCATATTTCACATATCGATGCATCACTTTCACATTCCACAGAACTTTATTAGATTTATGAGCCCTCTATACAATTAAGTAACAACATGGAAAAATAAGTAGACCAGGAGACGAGATATATATAATTGTAATTTTTTTTAGATCTTAGGCCCGCATTTGATACAATAGAAGTATAGCATTACAATAGTTTCACCAATGTCTTACAAATTCAACTCAAATTGTAACAATAGCCGCGTGCGTGTTACTGTATGCGTTTTTTAATTTGAAAAATTTCGATGCAGTGAATGTAACAATCATTTGTCTTGTGATAACGTTGTCCTGAACAAAGTTTTTTGCTCACCATCCTAGGGTTTTTTGGTATTCCTGGAACAGAGTCAGATTTTTATAGCTGGCTATAAGACATTGTACTTTTATTAAGACAACTTACTGACTTCGAAAGTGATTTTGACGAATCCGCCTTTTCCAAAAAGCTACTCAAAAAGGCTGAATACATTAATATTATGACTTTTGATTCCAGAAGAATGGTTGCAATAGTGTGGCCACAAGGAGTGTTTTGTCACCCATGCTATAGTTCTTGACTGCCTTTTGCACCATCTTAATTCTAAAGGATTTCATATAATAATTCAAGCAGATGATTTTGCAATACTGGTTAGTGAAAAATTTAAGGGGAGTTCTTAGTAGATAGGATTGCCATTAAAAGAATTTAAAAAAATTATCTTTAGTAGCCCCTGGGTAAAGATTTGTAGAAGCCAGACTAATGATTATTAATAGTGGGTACAGAAATGATTTGAAAGAAGAGTCGCAATTAATAGTGGGTACAAAAATGATTGGAAAGAAGAGTCGCAATTAATACTTTGAGTTTTGAAAGAAGGTTCTAAAGTAGGACTTTCATAACAAAAAAAAAGCCACTTAGGTTTCGCTGTGGGATTTGATAGTTTTTTCCAGGTGTAAGCTACAAACTAAGAAAAATTATAGTGGATATAAATTAAAAGGTAATAATTGATATACTGTACTTGGAAAAGATGAGACTGAAATAAATTTTATTAAAGAAATGAACGACAACTTTTTCAGCCGTAATATTTAAAAAAAGGACCGGTAACAGTTTAAGAGCGTATTCTGTAGTATATTTTAGTGTTTAGCTTTAAAAGTTTGACGTACGTGTGATTTTGTAGGTAATGATTGTGTGCGTTGTAAAAAAAATCGACATTGATAAAAACGATAAATTACGAGAAAAACAAATATGTGGCAAAATATTATTAATTTGTTTTTTTGCATGTGCTGAGAGAAGTTTATCTTTTTCATTTCGCAAAGAAATAAATCGTTAATAAGTTACAAATATTCATTAGTAAATCTCGGGTTTAAATCGAACAATAAGACACCACTTAAATAACCTAATGTGTTCGTGTGTTTAAATTTAGATTTTCTTTAAATTACTTTCTTACTTTTTATTTTCAGAAACTAATTTACATTTAAACTCCTTGGGTTCTTGGAAAACCGAAACAGTCAGAAGACTTAAATTTCAAAATTTGCATTTAGAAGTGCTAAATATCTAAGACAGTCCTTTTTGGTACGTATTACGAAGAGTAATTATTTATTTTTAGTCAAAGGATAATGATATTTTAATAATAAATAGATGTGTTAACAGATCGTTTTCAATACATTTGTGTAAGTAGCATCTTAAATATATTACGAATTTCCTTTTTGCATTTAAAAAATATTCCACTTCCTAAAACATTATGCTATACGAAAATGCAGAGTACACATTTGCATATTATACTTGTTAAGGAGCATGATTATCTCACGACTTCGCAGAAACTTTAAGGGCATATCATGGTATTCATGGCGGAGTTAATTTTTTAGAGCCAAATTTAAGTTGTAAATTTTATTATCTACGTTTACTTAACTCTTAATAATTTTAAATACTTGCTTGAAAAGATAGTTCATTATTAATGGTTACTTTTCGTAATAAGATTATTTCCCAACAATTTGTACCGACTAATCTGATCTACATTTAATTATATATGAACTCTTAGGAATCGGCGTAAAAAATAAGAAAAGCTTACAAAAATGCGAAAAAGAAAAAATAGCGGTTAATTCTTTGATGGACTAGACGCGGGGTACGAATTCTCTAATATTATATTTTAAATAAACCCCTGTTTTTATTAAAATGATTCAATTTCTAAACATACCATTTGATAAGAGATTAGTCGCGGGCACGACTAGTAGAATTCTAAAACGATCTTCGGTGCGGTTGTACTGAAGTGAGCGGTTGCACCGGCCCGGTACCCGTCATTAATAACGATGGAGCTGCCATTTTTCAGCGGTAATCCGCAAAACCATCTCGGTTCGGGCCGGCTCACTCGCTCTCTTTGCTTACGGAATTGCTTTATTTACTTAGCAAATTTAATTTCTCTATTATCGCATCGCATTTTCACGTACATCCGTGGTGGTTCTGGTCTCGTGGTTCAAATTTGATTGAGGAGATTGTTAAACAAGGCAGTTCTATAAGGTGGTAGATAATTTTGAATACATTTTCTTTTAAATAATTTCTGTTAAAATTTTCCGTTTTTAATATTTTCACAAAAGTCAATTATATCATATTATTTTATTAGCTTCTTAGTACAGTAATCAGGAGGTTGGGGACGTGCTAAATACTAAAGCGCAATATTTTTTTTGCAAATAGCACCTTTTGAGCTGTTTAAGAGTGTGCAGAGTCCTCACACGAAGACCGTCTGGTTCACAAATCAAAACCGCCAAAAAGAAAAAAAGCAGTTTTCGTCCAATAGCAGATAGAACAAAATTGTTTTACTAATTGATGTAGGGTATTACCTACAAAAAGTTATAATAATTTTTCTCGAGAGTCATCATTGATTTTCCTCTCCCCACTTTTCGGACCAAGAGAAAAATGTTTAATTTATTAACAAACGGGTCGACAAATTTTGCAATAACTCGAATAAACATTATTTTCCAATTATCAAAATGCCTTTGGAAGGAAACATCCCTGGCTACATAACATAACATAAGCTCAAAATACTATTACTCAATTTTGGCAAAAACTATGAGTAGGTACTACAGAAAAAAACATGAATACGTTTTTTCAGCTAATAATCTGCCCTATATTTTTATATTACACAATTTTGGTTTAACTGCGATAATTTGGAAGATATTGGCTTTTTTTGGTCATTTTTTTGTGAACCAAAAGGTCTACGCTACGTGTGAGCACTCTACACATTCCTAGACAGTCCCTCGAAAAGTACTATTAATGAAAGAAAAAGTACATAAATATATTATTCCTGTCACAACCTCTAAAACTGTCTCTGGTAATTGGACTATATAGTAACTAGTAAGAAGTAATTATCTAAAATGTGTTGCTACTAACCGATTTTGACTTTATCAGCAGCCCTAAATTTATATTATTTAATAGTAAAAATCTTCATGTGTATCCATAATTTTATTGTTTGAAAGATTTAGTCGATCTACAGTAATAGATGTTTTTTTAAAAACGTGGGATCAGCAGAGATGTATTATGCTAGTATTTTTCGATTTTTCTAAAGCCTTTGATACGATCAACCAAAAATATATTTTTTCCAAATAAAATTAAATTAAATTAAAATATTATGGCTTTCATGATGTTTTACTTAATCTTATTGATTCTTATGTTGAAAACAGGTTTCAATAGATATATTGTGCAAATAAATTGTGATTCTCGCTGGAGTGCCTCAAGGGTCAATATTGGGGCCTTTACTTTTTCTTATATATACAGCTAAAATTCTGAAATCTATAAAATATTGCCAGACAGAAGCTTATTGTGATGATATCCAGCTTTATTATTCTATTGAAATTCAGAATTCTTTACAAGCATCAGATTTATTTATTTATAATTTAAACAATTTAAAAATAATGTCGTCTGAGTAAAACCAACTATTAAGTCCTACAAAATCTTTAGATATGATTATCGGATATTAAAATAACATAAATACTTTAAAAGAAGGGTTCCATGTTGCTCTGGATGGTACTAGAGTACCTATAATGGAGTTAGCAACGAATCTTGGTGTTGTCATCGGGAGAATATGTTAAAAAACGTATGCGAAAATTTGTGCGAATCCTTAGTTTTGTCCATCTTTAATTATTGTAATTTTGTTTATGGTAATAGTATTAATATTTTGGATAAAAATCGTATTCACAAAGTTCAAAACTCATGTCGTAGGTTAATTTTTGGTCTCAGAAAATTTGACCATATTTCACGTGCATTTAGGAAACTTTAATGGTTAAAAAATGGATAAAGGCAGAGAAACATTTTAAATTACGCTGACGCATCTGTTTTATTAAAAAATAAATTGGTTCCTCGACATAATATTCATAATAGAATTCGTTTTACCTCTGATTTTACTATGAACCATTTTTCATTTACGTTAATGTCGTCTAAACGTATAACACTATGCAAGATAACCTTATTTCACTTAATGTAAGTCAGTTCAAAAATCGTTTCAAACATTTTTTGTTGACACTTCAAAATAGCTAAGTTGAGGTCATTAATGTTTTAATTTCAAATTGTTCCATAATTTACTTATATCTTGCAATCTGATCATGCAGTTACTTGTGAATTATTTTGAATGGATTGTTTTCATCTGTATTTGTTTCGTATAGATTTTATCATCTATTGAAGTTCACAGTTACCTGTTACCAGTTATTTCTTGTTTATTTAATATATTTAATACATTTTCTACATTGTGAAGTTACTTCGCTCCATAATTATGCTACTTTTTTATTACTATTAAACTATGTCTATCAGTAAACATTCTAACATTAATATTAAATATTATCAGGCTCTGGGACTGGTTAAATAATGGCATCATTGTACAAACTTTAACATTACGATTTAAAATTGTGATCAGTAATGATGCTTCTCAACACATTTAACATAAAATGAACCCCCTTTGAATGCTTACCTACTTATAATTAAATAATCACTTACATGCGTGAGGTATTTTTCTGATATCCATCTGATAACATAAAACGTTCCTCTCAAAAGTTTTGATCGAAGGAAAAGAAGTTTTTATAAAGGTTTAAATTTCACCTTCAATAGTTTTTTTTATCTTAATTGTAAATACTTAACAAAATGAGAATGTTGAACAAGAAGAATTTTAGTTATTTAACAGGTTTATAATAATATTTAGAGAAATTTATAATGAGTTCGCATTGGCTCCGTAATGATAACAAAGCTTTATCCGGTATAGAATACTTTTCAAAAGATGCTTAATTATGCTTGATAATTAAAATGTATTTTTACAAATAAGCTCTTATTTTATCATAACCTGTACAAACATAAGTATTGATGAAAAGATAGTCAAAGAATTTATTTTTTAATGTATAAAGTAATAGTGCTTATTGCCAGACCGCTAATAAGGAAAAAAGTATTTATTTATACTTACATGAAAATATCCTGTAATTTTGCACTAACATTAACACTCGTTGAAGTTATTGTTCGTAAAGGATTTGAGGTTTTAGCAGCTTACCTGTAACAAAAGTAAAAAACATATTGTTAGTCAAAAATCTTAGCCACTATCTATACTCAAATAAGAATAATAGATCTACAGAAATACGTTAAGTATGTTTCTACACAAAAACATTAGTATATCTTAAATAGATAATATCATTAATACCAAATTTTTAAAACATTAAGTGGATATGGCAAGAAAAAGGTTTATTACAAATCCACACGTTACTGAGTTGAGGTTCAAGGGCATCAGAGTAATATAGCAGCAAAATGTGGTATCATAAGATATCTTCTTAATGCAAATGAGCGCACATTCGGATTTCCCACAAGCTTTGGTTTTCCAAAGCCAGGTTCTTTAATTAATCATTCAATGAACAAAGCTTGTGTAAAAATAAGGGTAACAGACACACCTTTTATTCATGTTAAAGAAAATCGAATTTTCCATATTTTATCCCCAGATGCCACTCGTAAATTTCCTTTCATTCTACTCTACATTGATGTACTTTTCAACCCTCTTCGAGGCTTGTGTGCGAAAGTGGGCACCTAAATCTGACGATCTCTAAAGCTAAAAGCGAGATGTTTGCAGTGATCTTGCATAACTTTTATACGGTTTTTTATTTATTAAGCCACAAAACAATATTATTCACCTGAAAAGGATTCAATAAATCTGCTTCAGACTTCATCTGCCACTTTGATCTGAACCTGCAAACTAACTTTGTGATTGAACCTCTAGTGCTTTCGGTTTCTATAATGGTATTTATGATTCCTGCCTGGATACCCTTGACCATAGATTCAGGACAGTTGTCAAGGCTTTTATATAGCCGGCAACAGAAAAAAATACATAATTTTTCTTACATAACTAAGCACAACCATAAGTAAGCTCTCAGTATCTTAAAATTTCTTTTGCCCATATAAAAATTGATACTACCAACTGTAATTAACATACACATTATAATTTTTACGTACCTTGACTAAATGACTTTCTTTGTTCCAAAACAATTGCAAGACATACTTGTGCATTTATAAAAACCCTTACTTTTTCATGAATCGTAAAAAATTTCTAAATTTAAAAATTTTCAGGCAAAACATAACTTCAAAATTTCAAAATTACCTATAGATTTTACGGAAAATGGTTTTCTTGTCCAGTCGATGAGAGGTTTATTGTCGCCAGTTGTAAAATATTTTTCCAAACGAAACAAACTTAGATTTTTTCCCTCCTAAAGGGAAGGTAATCGTGAGAAAATCACCCTTCGAGATTTTTTTCAGATCTTTACGTTTCAGAGTTCCTAGATATCAAAAAACATGTTTTCTCAATTCCGTGAGTCTGTTATGTGCGTCTAAAATTAAGGGTCATATGAGGATGGACTGGTAACATTTTGGTAGAAACCCAATATGGCGAAACGAAATGGCGGCCTAGTGAAAAATTATTACTAAAAACTACGTAATCAATTTACCTCAAACTTTGCACAAAAATCAAGTATTATGAAAAAATCGACTGGTAAAATTTTGATACGAATCCAAGATGACGAAACAAAATGACGGCTCAATAAAATATTTGAAAATTCAGCCTGAAAAAACTACTTAATGGATTTTCTGTAATAATTAATTATGGTCTAGAGATTAACTGGTAAAATTTTAATACGAATTCAAGATGGCGAAACAAAATGTCCGCCGTTTTTAATTGTGAAAACATTAGGTCTTACATATCTTCGCCTTTTAGCATGCCTAGATGCCAAAAAATATATACTTTATCAATTTTGTCGGTCTGTCTGTCAGTCTATTTGTCGATCTGTTAGTTCGTGGCATAACTTAAAAACTACTTACCGGATTGACTTCAAATGTTCGTCAAACATTAAGAGTCATATGTAGATGACCTGAAAATATTTTGGTAAAGATCTAGTATGGTGATTTAGCGAAACGTTAAAAAACATTACTAAAGAACTAATTATCCAATTTACCCCAAATTTTGCACAAAAATTAAATGTTATGGTAAATGGTAATATTTTGGTATGCATCCATGATAGTAATACAAAATAGCGACTTAATAAAATATTTAAAAAATCAGCCTGAAAAAAATGGCTTATTAGATTGAATTCAAATTTTTAATTATTGTATAGAGATCAGTTTATTGGTAAACTTGTCGTACGAGTTCAAGATGAGAAAACAAAATGGCGGCAAACTAAAATGTTTAGAAAATCAACGTAAAACATTCTTCTTATTCAATTGATTTTAAATTTTGCAGACAAATTAAATGTGATATAGGGATAAATTGCTACGAATTCAACATGACGGAACAAAATGACTGGGTATGTCTATATAAAAACTATTGATTCAATTTATTTTAAATTATACCCAAAAATCAAGTGTGGGATAAGTAGAAACTGGTAAAACATTGGTAGGAATCCAATATGGTGGAGCAAAACGGTGCCCAATACGAATGTTTGAAAAGATTTTTTTAAAACTACCAACGACATTTCATCCGATAATTTAGAGGAGAGCTACATGTTTACAAATATATATAAAAAAATCTCTCTGACAATACAAATAACCCGAGACGTATTGAATCTAAATCGACATATTTGGTATGACATTGGAATACAGGAAATACCATCCCCTCCAGAGTTTGTCTCTATTTCATATCAATTTTCTTCTATATGTATTACATAGCTTTTAAAAAGTCCTTTTGTCTTGCCTTAATATTGAAATCTACCGTCCTAGGCAATTGCTCGGCTTTCCCCCTAGGGCGAGCTCTATTTGACTAGATCACTTTCTTTATTCCAAAATAGTTGCAAGACATATTTATACATTTAACATTACCCTTACTTTTTAATGATTTGTAAAAGATATGTAAATAAGAAAAGTTTCAGTCAAACCCAACGCTCAAATGTAAAAAATTAAGCTGTTTCAAAATTATCTACACATTTTACGAAAAACGGTTTTCTTTGTCCTAGGCAAAGCAACAAATGGGTCCACTCGATGAAAGCCTTACTATCGCCAGTTGTAAAATATTGTTCCGAACGAAATAAAGTTAAATTTTATAGACTACCGATGACATTTTCATCCGGCAATTTTATAGAGAGCCACCAGTTTACAAATATTTAAAAGAAAAATCCCTCCGGCAACATAAATAACCCGAGACGTATTGAATCTAAATCGATGTATTTTGTATGGCATTAGAGTACAGGAAATACCATCGTTTACTATTCTTATCAAGCCATTTTGTCTTTATTGCATATCCGTCACAGGGCAGACGAATGTTAATTTTAGATGCAATTTTATATTTAGATAAATATTATTTATTTTTTCGTAGAATGTGTGCCGTTCCCATAAAGTTTTCCAAGTTAGAAATGTTTTTTATTTGATACTACAGTTTATCCACGTTGTTCAAAAAAAGTTTTCAATTCAAATTAATTACGTAATAAAATACAGGACGATTTAGATGTAACAGCGAAAATAAAGTTAAGTTTCAAAAAACTGCATTTTTAGGCTAGCTCTTAAATGGAATGGTACTTTTTTTATTTCTCGTTTGTAATACTGCGATTTCTACCGAAAAGCCATAAAAGCTTTTTAAAAACAGTTATTTATTATATTAGGGAAAATAGTATTAGATTTTTAGCTCGAGGTTGTGTTGAAAAAAAACCGAGAGCTAATCTAATATTTTTCCCGTGTATAATACACTATTTTTTGAAGTTTTAAACTGGTAGGCAGTTGTACGACAATTAAACCTGCGTTGCTAAAGAAACTTTAAAAGTAATCAAATATTTGTCAATTTATTTATGTGATTTGCTTTGAAAATTGCGAATTTAGTGGTTGTTTAGTAGTTATTGTGAATAATATAAACTTAAAAAATGTCTGACTCCGAGTTCATGCAGTTCTTTCTCGGAGACTTATTTTTCGGAACTGACACAAGAAGAAAAGCCATCAACAGAATGGTCGAATTTTTGATTGATTGATTGATGAATCATTGATTAAAAGTATGTTACAATTTCATTTCATTACATTTCTGAAACAAAATGGAAAAGGTTACACGCCCAAGAAAGCTGCGCTTTTTACGAGTACGCAAAACGAGTGATTTTTTAAATAATGTTCCCGATGAAGTTTACTTAATGGCCAAGGTTGTCGTTGTATTTGGGATTGCCATTTAGATCATATTGAAGATTCGGGAACGTTATTAATTGTGAAACTTAAGCAAACAAAGAATGATGTAAACAGGAGATTTGTAGTCACTGAAGAAAATATTAAATTTTACCAAATTTACATAGTCCTTCGTCCAGCAGCAGCAAAGGATCGCCGCCTGTTTTATGCATACCGCAATGAAAAATCTATTAACCAGGTTGTGGCTAAAAAATCAGTTTTATAAGGTACCTGAAAAGAAGCTAATTTTCTTCTACTTGAAAATGCTAAATCATATACAGATCATTCATTTCGAAGATCGTTTGCTACACTTCTTGTTGAATCTGGAGGACAGAAAATAAAGCTAATAAAGTGCTTAGAACGTATGTCAGTGCTCACATAACACCCGATTTGCGACCAGGTACATCAACGGCAGTTATGTCCATGGCAAAAAAAAATTCAATTTCACAAGAAAATTTCACTATTGTACAGAATGTTAGTGGACATTTAATAATTGTACTTAAAAAAATGATATTTTATTACTCAAACTTTTTTCCCCTCATAAAAGAAAACAATTCATGTAACCGGGAAAATTTTACACTGAGAATTGTCAATATCAGGCTTGATGTTTTCGCCAAAGTAAAAAATGAAATTTTTGGTAATTTTTATGCACTTGTGGTATTATAACTGAATTTTTTTACGGCTAAGAGGCACTCCTATAATAAGCGTAAGCATATTCTAGTAATCGAGTTTTTGTTGCCATGGTTTAACATTTAAAATACTATTTTTTTGTCAAACTAAAAATCACCAACAAGATTTTGCTTCAAATTTATGCAGATGTAGAAATTAAACTAAAAAAATTAAGTCTGCATAAACAATACATAAAGAACTAATAGTTTCTTCTTTTCTTTCCAGACACATATAGACACGCATTAAGAAATTTCGATAAGTGGAATAGTTTGGTAACCATTTCGCATTCCTCTGTTACACTCTTATTTAGTGGAACCTTCCATACGATACATCTTGTTTTCCAAATATCCTCATCCAACGGTCCTCAAATATGTTTGATAATTTCTGTTACACACTAACATAATGATGAGTCGGTGCACCATCCTACTGGAACCAAAGCTCATTAAGGGCAGAAAGGAACCATTTTCTGGAAAGTAGCCAAAACGCCATTGGCAATTTGTTCTATATACCGTTTGCCAGTCAAATTTTCTTCAAAAATGAAAAGTCCAATTATCGTTGAATTTAAACTTCCACACCAGACGTTAAATCTCCACTTCTTCTGACAACCTCTAATGCGCACCCTGTGTTCACCTTGATGTACTTAATAATGCTTGTTAAAAATGGAAAAATTATTATTTTTTTAAAATCGTGTTTTTTTATGTTTCCCCTCGTATAACTTCTTACCTAATTAAGCCATCGAGACGATTTTTTTTTGACTTAAAGCAAACATTTTGACGCTTCGTCCCATGTAAAACATGATAGCTATTATTTATTTTAAATATGGCTAAAACATCGATGAACTTGAAACTTTAGAAATTATGTAAACAAGTTTTCACTATTCGAAAAAAAATTTTGTTTTTGGAAATTTTGTATAACATGCAGCGAATGAAATGTAGACAAAATGTCAAAAAAGTTTTTAGTAGCAAAATCGTTAGTGTAGCTTTCATACTTTAGGTGCTACGATTTTTTAAAATGCGCGAAATTTAAAATTTTGGTTATAGTGGAGTAAATAATGGGTAATTTTGTGTCGTTTTTTTTAATGAGCTTAGAACACGATCAAACCTATTGGGTATTGTTAGCCACATCATTCTACACTTGAAACCTAAAAATATGACCTTTCTGCCCTGTTTCGACTTTTTTTATTTACAATAAACTGTGAAAATTTAAATTTTTTTAAAATCGTCTTTTTAATATTTCCTCTGTAATATATTCTTACCTAATTAAGCTATCGAGACGATTTTTTTTTACTTAAAGCAGATAATTTGGCGCTTCTTTTCATATTAAACATGATAGCTGTTTTTTATTTTGAATATGGCTAAAACGTCAATAACTTTGGAAGTTCAAAAATTATGCAGGCAGATTTTCACTAAAAGGTTTTTTTTTTGTTTTTGGAAAGTTCTTATAACATGCAGTGAAGAAAATGTAGACAAAATATCAAAAAAAAATTTTGGGAAGCAGAATCGTTAGTGTCACCTGTATAGTTTAGGCGCTACTAGAGCGACAAATATAAAAGGATCTGAGCGCCCAGGACGAGACGAGGCAGTGTTTATTTACTTAATATCATAGCTATACAAGCGTCACTAAGTTATTGAGAATTTTATATACTAGGCTGAAAAAAATATTGAAAAATTCATACATACATATATTATAAACACAATAAACACTTCATTTTAATATCTCACTTCTCCCTATATTTTGCTAAAAACTTGTTTAGGACAAGGCACAATTCACAATTGAACAAAGCAGTATTTGTACATTACTATGGTGATAATAATTATCACATAGAGCTGTCGTGATAATAATTATCACCATAGTAATATACGTGCAAACACTGGTTTAGTCCTGCATTTTACAACGCGTCGCTCTGGTACAAAACGCCGGCGCGCGCCGGCGGTTTCATATTCGCCGTTGAGAATAACCAAAGTTTTAAATTTCGCGCGTTTTAAAAAATCGTAGCACCTAAAGTATGAAAGCTACACTAACGATTTTGCTACTAAAAACTTGTTTGATATTTTGTCTACATTTTATTCGCTGCATGTTATATAAAATTTCCCAAAACAAAAATTTTTTTCGATTAGTGAAAACTTGTTTACATAATTTCTAAAGTTTCAAGTTAATTGATGTTTTAGCCATATTTAAACTAAATAATAGCTATCATGTTTTACATGGGAAGAAGCGCCAAAATGTCTGCTTTAAGTAAAAAAAAAATCTTCTCGATAGCTTCATTAGGTAAGAAGTTATACGAGGGGAAACATAAAAAAACATGATTTTAAAAAAATAATAATTTTTTGTAAATAAAAAAAAGTCGAGACCGCAAAAAACGTAATATTTTGTGATTTGTATGTAAAATGATCCATTTAATAAAATGAGGTATATATCGGTGTGTTCTAACGCAAAAAAAATATCGAGAAGGAAGCGACTTTTGCCCGTTTTTTACTCCACTAATTGGAAGTAAATCCCGATGTATCGCTCAAAACAATAATATTTAACAAAGTGTTGTATTACTGCAGCTTAGTTAAAATGAATTCACAGAAATTAACACTATCTAGTTGATTTCATTCCATGGTGGTTCAAAATTCTACTAAATGAGGATTTTTATATTGCACAGGCATCGGCTGCTACAGTGGCGTGCCGAATTTTTAGCTCCCCCCCCCCGCAAGACTTTTTTTGAGGGTCTCCTGCATAATGAGTAAACAAAAATGTCATAAATTTATTAACAAAAACCATAACATAAAATAAAAATTTAGTAAAAAGAAATAAAAAAAAGGAACGAACGATATACATTTTGAAGTTAATAGGTATAGGTAAACGAATAAACAGAAAAAAAAATTACCTAATAATATAAAAATAACTATATTCTTGTTCAAGCAAAACTAAAAAATAATAAAAAACACGAAGTACAAGAATCTGTTCCTTGGCGATAAACTAGACTTTTTTATTTATGTTTCGACTAGATAAATACTTATCAACTAATTTGTCAATATTTACTTCTCTAGCCCGTTCGTCCTCTATTCAGATACGAGCTAGAGAACTAAGACGACTTTGAGACATGTTTGACCTAAGGACATTTTTAATTAATTTTAACTCTGAAAGTGATCTTTCCGGTTGAGCTGATGTTACAGGAAGGACAAGAAATAACTGGAATGCAGAAGATAGTTCTGGTATACTACGTAACAGTAATTTTTTTTTTTTCGAAAATATAGTTTGCGAATTCACGAGTTGTATTAAGGTTTTTAATTTCGTTATACAATAATGATTTTATCTGAAATAGCTCAGTTGCTCATTGAGAAGTTGAATCATTTGAACATTTCACCACTAATAACTAAACACAAAATTTAATATTTTCTCTAGCTGACTTGCTTGATCTAAATACGCATTAAGTACTGTCACTTCCAAATGTTTCATGGGGTTAATATATTACGTTATCTTATTATTATCATTTCCAATGTAACCTATGATTACAAGATTTTTTTTAACTCTGGAAACAATACTTTATTTGAATACCCGGTTTAATTTGGGCCCCCTCCCCGCGTTGCGGGACCTGCTGGCCATTTCGACACGCCACTAAGCTGCTGATTTTGTAGAATTCTCTTTTCATTATGGAATAAACCCAAGACTGCTGCTAAATTATCTTCATTCATTATTGGAATTCTTGTAAGTAGTGGTTTGTAGCTGCCGATCCCAGAACAGGCCATGAAGTAGTCAATCCGACAACTACGCTTACGGAGTTGACTCCAGGTTCGGGTGCCGTGTCAGTAAGTAAAATGGCGGTTCATGATTGTTTACTTATACGCAGCGAATAAATTAAGTTTTTTTGTGGATATATTTTGTTTGTGAAAAAAAATTGTGCCAAATATCGGTACAAGGACTGCTTTAAGTGTTAGCCATAACGGTTTTATGAAACATTTCATTTTAAACTAAATATAGCGTGCGATACTTCGGATAGCGTTACTGGGCCTGTCGTTAATTTTATTGTGTTAGTTATATGTTACCTATACTGTTTTGATAGCCTGTGTGGTTTATTTTGTGTTGAATACCGAATTAATAAGATGGTGGTAAAGTCCAGGGTGAAGTTCATAGAATTATTATGGCATAACCTTGATAACAATGGTTGGTTAACAAATAATATTTATAATGTACTTCGCACAAGTAAAGCACAACGGTATTACTGAAAAAATTGATTATTCTTTAAAATAAAGTCAATATCGTATATATACTGCCACCGTGTTCTAACAATATCGTATACTAATTATAAGTCCATAATAAAAGGGTTTTTATTTGTTTAGTATAAATTGCAAGTAAATAATACAATGCGCTAACCGGGCTGAAACCCAGGTCCCTGTATAATAATTATTAATGTTGTTCTCTAAAAAAAATAAATACTTGCTTGTGATACAGCCTACCTATAATAAAACGACACGCTACGACACTGGTTATATCTGAATGTGGGTGTCGAAATATAAAGGAAAACCCTGTGCATCATATTTTAAAAGCATTGTATGTACCTAGGGTTCTACCGATTAATCCATCTAATTAGAAACAACCATGCTACTGCATAAAGAAACCTGAGAAAGGAAAATGAATAAACCTCGACAATGTGTAAAAATAATACTGCTTTTTTAAACTGCCCGTTCCCACTGAAATGCAGCTGAGAAAGAATTTTTTCCTTATTGCCCGAGCAAAGCCAAAAGTTAAAATCAATTGTCAATTGCCTCGCGAATCTTACGAGGAAGGCCAAACCAATATAAAAAAAATAGCAAATAACGCAGGTAATGCACGTCCGCAGTCAATTAGCACTCAATCTGCCATATCGGCAGGTAATGAAGCAATTTTCATGCAATTATCAAATAAAAATGAGCAACTTCCATGGAAGTAACCGATCATCGCATTATTAGTTTGCTGCAAATGGCGCGAAGCCATCGGCATTTCTGTCACGACAATTCCGACTAAATGTCGATAAATAACTTAATTTGCACGTGTTACTTGTTCGCAATTAAAAATGACATACCTTTGGATTATTTAAATTTAGATGTTTCTCTTTTAATTGTACTTCCATAATTTGTTACGCAATTCTACCTGTCAATTCTATAGAATTATAATAATAATAGTTAAATAATGCTTAATATAGCTAATTTACTAATTAATATACACAACTTCTGTTCTATTACAAAACGTCCGTTTTCAAGTAACAGTCAATTGATGCAAAAACCATATTTAGTTCGAATGTCAGAAAAATGATAAAACGGATCTAAATATACCATTTTGACACCCCTTTGTACTAGCCAAAATTTAAATTGCTAGACCAAGTGCCAAAAAAAGAAAACAATTGCAAAATCTGCCAAAATATTGCATATGAAGCAGTACGTACAGTGCGATCAGTATATCTTGAAAAGCATTTTAAACGTTAATAACTTTTTAACTTATCGGAATGAACCAAAAACCATGGTACATTTTTTTTTCTAATTATTAGAAAAACAAAAACTATCCGTTTTACAAAATATCACCATAAGTTGCATGTTTTCAAAGGTACACCCTGTATATTATACATTCGTAAATTGGGTCTCTTCTTGCTTATTATCAATATACCAGGTTTGATACTTTTATCTTTAAAAACACCTGAGAAATTTGACAAAAACCGAGCCATAAGAGGCAGTGTGTTAGAGAGAGACGGCAAGCGCCCTATTATATAAAGAATTTTCCAAACTTGGTATATTTTGTTAACAAACCCTTTAGAAACTAAATCAATAAACCTAACTTTAATCAGAATCAGAATATTCATTATCTCACTCACTCTCACTATTAAAACTCTGACTCTCTGCATCAGATGAAGCTTCGTTAGGTACCTCAGGATCAGGGACATATTGTCAAACTAATTAATCATCACTATCATAACTGATTTCTATGGAAGTGGGTGCTATCTGCCGGCAATACAGGCAGTCTTTACTGGAACAGTTATTTGTTGTACCAATTTCGGCATCTAATAGATAAAGGTTGCTTCTAATAGCCACCAGCTTTCAGCCTTTTACCTAGTAATCTATTTCGCTTTTTTGTGTGAATTAATTGAATGTAGACCAATTCCTTTCAGAGCTTGCCAATGACAAAACCAATTGTAGTAATCGCGATGCTACTGATTGTAACGGTTGTTTTTCAGAAAGACCTTGCCACTGGGTCACAATCATTTTGATTTGCAGCTTCCCACAAAATTGATCTTTCATAGAAACCTTTTTTGATTTGTACAAAGCTAAAATGACTTGAAACTTGTTTTATTACCTCAAGACAATCCAAACACTCCTCGTCTGAAAGACATTGTGCTCTAGATCGAGGATCTACATAATATTCGGCTTCATATATTCATGTGTATGGATTTTTGCACATTCTTTAACAAGTCTCTAACAGCAGAAGAGTTTAATGGAATTGCCGCAGCTATTCTATCTCAGTCTGACAAATTTTCTTTAGTAGTGGTGTCTTTTAATTTTAATGTATAATGTTTCATGTCTGTTTTTGCTGCCTTCGTAAAAGAAACGTGTTCTAAAACGGAAAAAATTTTTCGTTTTGTATGTAGATAGATATTTGATTATACCAAAGTGCTATTATTATGTTTTAGGTTTTGCTTAAAGGCAACTTACAAAACAACGGGCAACTTGCACAACAAAGGCTGCTTGGGTGTTGTTGAGCTCAAAACCCTATCCAAAACATCAAAGATTCCTAATTTTCGATTTAATACACTTTTAAAAAGCATTGTTCCCTCTGTTTATTTCTTGGTGGTATCAAGCGCGTCACCATTTCTATCAAATTACGTCAGTATCACTACTATTCGCGCCCCAAGCGGCCATTACACTTGTATAACAGTGCGAAAACATATAGGGCATGTTTTTAAATTCATGAATGTTTATCTCTCATCTCATCGAATTTCGTTCTTTCGTTATATAAATATAATAATTTATTTTTTAAAGGGACATATTGAAGCGATGAAGGTATAGGTACATTTAAAAACTTAACCCAATTTTTTTTAATAGCGGGAATCTTGCATCAGTATTGTGAATAACATGAAGTCACTAATCATTTGAAGCTGCTGTTCTTAAAATATATTTCCTTTAGGTCCGGTTATTTTTTTTATTTTGAGTTTTTCAATTCATCATATCTACTCATATTTGAAATATTTTCTTAAGCGTATGGACATCGTAAATGTATATGTACAGGGTCTTCCACTGAGGAGGAAAAACGGTATTTTTTTGACTTCCCCCGTATTTCTCAAGAAATTCAAAATAGGCAATCGATGTATTTTAGCTGGAAGAATTCGAAAATCGTAACAAAAAAAACAATCGAATAAGAAGCAAAAGACATATGAGAAGGATTTTGCGTTTTAGACGGAACACCCTATACAGGGTGCCTCCGGTTAAGTCGGCACCATTGCTAACTTCCTTATTATTGGAGATATGAGGTCGGTTAAATTAGCAAACTAGTAGCATTTTTTCTGCTGATTAAGATAGTGAAATCAGAAAAACAATTGAACATCGCGTCTTCGAGTTATTCCAAAAAATGTATATTTTTTCAATGGAACACCCTGTATATTTTTCGACATAACGTTAGCAAATCATCCTAAGAATAAAAAAGTTCATATGCACTAATCGCCTAAACCTAATAACAACAAAGTTATAACGATATTTTACTAACAGTCAAGTTGGCCAAGAAATTAAAAATAAAAACAATTGATTGGGTGCCTTGGCGATATAAATGACAGTTTGTAGATGAGGGGCGTTTTGTTGTAGCAGAAAAATAATATATTTACAGTTTTAGTTGCTAAAGCTTGTTTTAAAATGTTGTTCACGCATATTGAAAAATGTGATATGTTAGAAACATACCTTATGTGTAGGAAAAATAGTACTATGGCAATACAAGAATACCGCCGAAGATTCCCTACTCGTAATTTACCGGACAGGAGGTATTTTTTAGTTCTCTATAGAAAATTTAGAAGTAACGAGGAGGTTTTTAAAAAGACAAGGAAGAGAAAACCTTTTATAATAAGCGAAGACGTTGAAATTACCATATTAGCCTATTTTGAAGCACACAAAGAATACTCAACAAGTGTTAGTTTAGTGACAATATGGCGGATCTTAAAGAAGCACAAGTTTATTCCGTATAAGTACCGGCCAATTCAAACATTGTTGCCTGGTGATAATGAAAGAAGACTTGCGTTTTGCCATTGGTTGCATCATGTTTATGAAAGAAATAATGACATTTTGAAGAACATTATTTGGAGCGATGAATCCAATTTTTCCAACAAAGGTATGTTCAATCGCAAAAACGTCCATTATTGGTCGCAAGAAAATTTATTTCTCACTGATCCCAGAAATCCTCAGCATCAATTTAGTGTCAATGTTTGGTGTGGTATGAGAGGAAGCGAAATACTTGGACCTGTATTTTATGAGGGTACTTTGACAGGAAGGAGATATGTTGACCTGATAATTTCTGGGGCGTTAGAAGAATATTTGGACGGCGTCAATTTGGCTACACGACAACTAATTTACTTCCAGCAAGATGGGGCCCCACCTCATTAGTTTGGTGATGTAAGAATGATGTTGCAGAGATTATTTGGAGACAAATGGATTGCCACAAATGGTCCAGTTCGCTGGCCACCTAGATCCCCAGACATAACTCCTCTTGATTTCTATTTTTGGGGTTACGTGAAAAATGAAGTTTATAAGAAGAAATATGCAAATTTGGAAGAACTGAAAATTGAAATAAGGAGAATAATGGCGTCTATTGATGGAAGGACAATTTTAAAGGCGACGAGGCATGTGCTAAAATGTGTCCGAAAATGCATAGAACAAGATGGTGATGTGTTTGCTCATTTACTGTGACAGTTAACTCTAACCAATTAAGTAATATTGTTTTTATTTGGAATTTCATGGCCAACTTGACTGTGAGTAAAAATATCGTTATAACTTTGTTGTTATTAGGTTTAGGCGATTAGTGCATATGAACTTTTTTATTCTTAGGACGATTTGCTAACGTTATGTCGAAAAATATACAGGGTGTTCCATTGAAAAAATATACATTTTTTGGAATAACTCGAAGACGCGATGTTCAATTGTTTTTCTGATTTCACTATCTTAATCAGCAGAAAAAATGCTACTAGTTTGCTAATTTAACCGACCTCATATCTCCAATAATAAGGAAGTTAGCAATGGTGCCGACTTAATCGGAGGCACCCTGTATACTACATTTTTGGATTCTATGGTCAGTTCTAAGTGTTTTTTATTAAGGGTACTATATGTCTATCTTCAACAGTTTTTAATTTGTTGATGTCTGAAAATTGACATTTTTGCTTTTTTGAGCTGTCATAGCACCTGAATGGTTGGACCTAGAGCAAAATAACTTTCACATTCTTATCTTAGTTTTTGATAAGCTATCTTATGACGCCAGTCAAGCGAAAAAATTGAAATTATTTTGCTACATATTTAATTGAATATATTTATATATTCAAACATCAATAAATCAAAAACAGTTGAAGAAAGGCATATAGTACCCTTATTAAAAAATACCTAGAACTGACCATAGAATCCAAAAATGTAATATTCATTTATCATCCTTTGCGTAAGTCTTTTGTTTCTCATTCAATTGTTTTTTTTGTTACGATTTTTGAATTCTCCGAGCTAAAATACATCGATTGGCTATTTTGAATTTCTTGAGAAGTAAGTAAGTCAAAAAAAAATCCGTTTTTCCTCCTCAATGGAAGACCGTGTACATGTCCGGCTAGACACACGTTTAAATACGTATTTTTTTGTTCTAGAATTAAACTAATGGAAAGGTTTAAACTTTTTATTACAGATACATTCTGTTAAAAAAGTATAAATAAATATGATAAACATGACCTCGTCATATTGCTCAAATGTACGTGCAGTTAGTATTAATTAGAAGATCACAATCTATAGAAGTATCTAAAAAGTGCATAGACAGAGGTATATTTTTTGTATCGTCAATATTAACATTAGTCACCTTACAGACAAGCAAACAAGAATTATTGATTAACATTTATTCCTCCTGAGCCCTGAAGACACTGTTCGTCCAACTTAGACACTAATAGGTTGTTACCCCAACGTGAGTGCTTACAAAATGTTACACTTTTCTAAAACTAATTTCAAAATTTCAAATTGACCTAACAACGCAGAAACGAGCCCAAAACATATTTTACTTTTAATTCTATCAAAACTGATATAAAAATAGACTGACGAGGACTATAACGTAATGGTTCTAGAGAAGAAGGCATTTGGATATTATACAGGTTATAGCCTCAAGTAATGACTGAATGCGATATGTCCGTGGCGATGTACACTTTACAACCTATAATGTCATGTTCTGACCTTCCAAAAATGTCAAATGTACTCTAATTGAAATAATATAAACTATAGAAGATCTCATACTAAAGTAAATGTAGGTCGCTTCTTATACCTTCGGTAAAACCAAATAAGTGGAAAAAATCAGATTTTTTGTAAAAAAGCCGATTGATAACAAAAAACACACTGTTATTAATTTAATTTTGCTTCTTTTTTACTCCCATATTTTCTTGTTAGCGTTAGTTTTAGCCATGGCTTGGTGAATTCAAAACGCTGAGGCTCCTACAGATCCAGGCCCGACATCATAACCACGTCCACACCTTGTCCTTGGAGTTCATATAAACCGAGCATATGGGAAGGCACTAAAATATTTTAAGCAAGAACATCCTGTATGGTTTTGTAACCCTACAAGGTGATTCCATCTAATGTTACTCCACTTTAATTTTCTTGTTGATAAAAAGCTAAAACTGTCTTATTTCTAAACACAAATATTTCCTGACACAAGCGAAGCTGGGGCGTTTTTATTTAGTACCGTTTGTTCGAGTTTAAATTGTTAAGAAGCAATCCAGTTTGAGCTTATAAAATAAAAATGTATCGGATCTTAAAAAGGATCGAGTGATTTTTAGCTAGATAAATTCACGAATCTTTGCGTGAGTAGATACTAATGTTTATTTACTCTAATTTATTTAATTTTGAGCTGGAGAGATTTTCATCAATATCACAATTCCAAACAAAATTTCTGAAAAAAAAATCGAAAAAATGTTGAGAACTTATTTTTTAATAAAAGCAAATATGGTCAAAATTCACCATGTGCACGAATGCCTTTATTTAAAGAAAGTACAGCTTTATCAGTTTGTATGATATTGACAGGAGAAAAAATTAAACAAGTTCATTCTTCGCGATAAAATAGGTACTTCAATTTCAATTTTCTTAAATTGATTGATCGTAATTCTATATTTCTCTTTTTTAATTTCATGACGTTTTTCCTTTCACATCATGTTTGATACATTTCTTGTTTTCCCACACTTTACGCTTTACTGTGGTTATTTCCTTTTTCAAATCTCTTAATTCTTTTTCTTCACGAATGGTCTCCTTTTCTGGATTGTTTAATATTATTGTTATTGCCTAATATTATTGTTACTATTACTTCTTCAGAGAAGAAATCAGAATTAAACTGTGCAATCCCTGTACCTTTAAAACAAGCTGGAATATCATATTATTATATGGTAAAGGTCTTGCCCGAGTTACATGTCATCCTTCTATTGAATGCCACAAAAAATATTTTTTTAACTGCCCAAAAACAGGGAAAGATAAAAGTGTAATACCATTTTCTGAACAATAATCTAATACTGTAACTGATAAATGTAAAAAATAATTACCTAAAACTGACAAGCACGGTTTATATTTTGAAGGTCTCACATAGCAGACAAAAAGACTGATAAATAATAAAAAGGAATCAGCAGTGACCCATCCACTAGGATGAGCAACCCCGCTCTTTGTAAAATATTCTGGGAAATATTAGTATAGGTGGTATTAATTTCCGCAGGCATTTACTGCTAAAACCATTGTGACTGTTCCTCCAATGTGAACCAAGTTGTTTTTTGTCTTTATCTCTAACAACTTTGCCAATCCCTTGTACGGTATGAAGACCAGTTCCCCCAGTGATCCAGAAGTATGCACTTTCGAATTTATACCGATCAAGAAAAGACGCTTTCAAAGAAAGTTTTTATATTAATTTTGATAAAGCTTATAGCCGTAGCCAACCTAGTTGCTTCTGGAATACGAACTGACAACCTAGGAAGTTGTTTTATGAATGTGGAAAACCAGTCCGCCTAGGTTTGGTTAACCAGTTGTTTGCTACATTCCTGGTTCTAGTTTTGATGGCTTTTATATGTATCTATAAAGAGTTAATTTATCTATAGAAAATTATATAGCTGCATTTCTTAATAAAGTCCCAGATGAAACCTCTACTGCAGCAGAAGCAAATTCTTCAGAACTATTCCGAAGGTACTTCCCCCGCAGTGACGTGTATCAATTTGCCCCACGTTCAATTATTAATGATAGCGGTTATTGCAGGTTATAATAAACAAGGTAACAATCCAATAAGTGCTTTTTTCAAGCTAATTTTTTAAATATCTTATTAGAACATTCTTTTGTTTTGTTATCTTTGATGCATACCAAAATGTTACCGGTTAAGTTTTAGGTAACACTTGATTTTGTGCAAAATTTAAGGTAAACCCTTAACTTTTGACCACAATTTGAAAATAATCAGGTAAGTAGTTTTTTACTTATTCCGCGAACTGACAGGCAGACAGACAAACATACTGACAGAGAGATCGGCAGAATTGGGAAAACATGTATTTTTGTCATCTAGGGACGCTAAAGCTATGTGAAGATATTTAAAACCTGGAAGGGTGTTTTTTCACGACTGCAAACATTTTACTTGATCGTCATTTTATTCCGCCATCTTGAATGTGTACCACAATTTTACCATTTACCACAAAAATTAAAATCAATCTAATAAGTAGTTTTTCAGACTTATTTTTTAAATGATTTATTAGGCCTTTATTTTGTTGTGCCGTATTGGAATCGTATCAAAGTAATTTGGATATAATATCCCCATACGACTCTTAATTTTGAAGTCAATCGGATAAATATTTTTTTAGTTATGCCGCGAACAGATAGACTGGCCGAAAAACAGACCGACAGACACACCAAGGGATTTAAGAAAACATGTTTTTCGGCATCTAGGGGCACTGAAACGTAAAGATCTGCGAAAATCTCGGAGGGTAATTTTTCACGATTACAAAAGGGAAGCTAAGGGAAGTAAAAACATGAAATATATCAAACTCGAGGCTATAAAATGAAACAAATAGTTATATATACCATAAGGGATGTAAGTAACATTTACCAGTCGAGGACGAGTTTGCGCCCGAGCGATAGAGAGGGCTGCCAAAAAAGTTCGAGACTGGTTAATGTACTTACATCCCATATAGTATATAACATTTTTTCCCCTCCCTGTATTGTATGTTTACAAGAAAATGCTGTATATATTTTTGGATTTTCATTATCATTACATTCGATAGCATTCTCATTAAATTATGAAGGCAGCCGTGATTCGTTGCCAGAGCAACATAAGCAGTTTTTATTTTATCAACAACATCAAGTTTACAATTCATAGCGAAAAGTTTGAAGAAGTCGAATTGTTTGATTATGTGTAGACAAAATGGATGTTTCAGACGTAGAAGAATAAGCGAATATTGCTTGTTTATCTCTACTACCGTAAAAGTCGAAAAAAAGATATGAAGCAGCATATAAATCCTTTAAGAATTAGTGCCAAAGCTAGACGGCTAGTGCAGTCTCAGAAACCTTATTTTTGGCGTAAGTATCCAAAACTTCGAGCATTTTTAAAAAGAAAAAATGATGGTTATAGACCCAAAAAATCGAATGTGTTTAACAGGGAAGATATGAATAAGTGCATGCTTGAAGCCCCGGATGATATATACTTCTAATGAACTCTGTGAAATGAAAATGGACAATGTTAAAATAAGTCAAGAAGTCATAACTGTGACCATTCCTAACTCCAAAAATGGAATGTCACGTACATTTACAGTGACAAAAAGTGACGACACTCAGGTTTGCCATTTCAAAATAATTCAAATGTACATTGATACAAGATCCCACATGACGACTATTAATCCGCGCTTCTTTATGCGATATCAAAATGGAAAGTGCTTAAACCAGCCTATCGGGAAAAATACGTTTTCGTCAATTCCAATTAAAATTGCGAAATTTTTTTTTTCGAAAACTTCAAAATGTATACTGAACGCTCTTTTAGAAGAATGTCGGCAACTTTATTAGCAAATACTGGAGTTGATGTATTAGCTATCAAGCAACATGGTGGATGGAAACCTTCTACTATTGCGGAAAGTTAAAAATAAAATGGAAGTAGCGAATAAAATTTCATACAATAAGACCCAGCCAGAAGTCTCTTGCAGTGCTTCAAGAGTGGCAGAAACATTGGCTAGAAATGAAGGATCTGTGGAGTCAGAAAATGTAATACACATCGAGAAGAAACGAGAAAACGTGTTTCCAAATTTTGTTAATAATGTGAATAATTGTAACATTAATATTCATTTCAATTAATATCGGATTTTTGTCCGGATTTTTATAATATGTTATATACTTATAATAATTTTAGATTATTATTTCCCTAAGGATGTAAGTTAACTTACATCCTGTCGTTAAGGACAACCAATACCTTGTTGAGTAACTTTCAATTACGTCTGTCAAAGCAGTGTCAAAATAGGTTGCTTACAATACAGGGAAGGGGAAAAATATTAAAAAAGCTATATCGTAAATTTCACAGATTACTCAAAAGGCAAGGTTAAGAAATCAAAGTCAAGACCCTGTATATAATATATACATATACTTTACTCAAGTGGAGCACGCTTAGTTAATAGTAGGTACTAAATAAGGCATTGGCTTGGAAGTATTGCACTCCCTGCACTACGCAGGCCTGTATGTTACACGGGTACGCAGAGTTGGTCACAGAAAATTTTAAAAAATCAGAAATGTTCAATGTATTAAAGATTACTTAGTAGAAACTTGAGCTATATTACATAGGTCAACGCTGTCTAGATCTAAGACCGACTATAATTTACAATATTCATGTAATGGCTGCGCTGCGAAGAAATATTTGAAATATGATATCATAATTTCAAACCGAAACGACCCGTAGAAAAACAAGGAGCCCCGCTGAGAGTATGCGGTCTGATAGAACCATCACTTGTATAAACACCATAATTGGAATCTCTGGGTTGTAACTAGCCCATTCTGCCGAGTGTTCACCGAAAGAACCAAGCCTATTATAAAGTATTTTGCCGCACATTAGCGGAACCAGATCGTTAGGCAATTTTCCTAGGTTTCTAATGAAGGTGTCGATGTCGGCACCAAAAAGAACCGTGTTAGTAGATGTCAACGAGTATTTTATATTTATTTCGTCAGAAAAGTCTAAGAAGTATTTAATTTTATACTCATGATTATTCATTTCTCTCTCGTTAATCTTTATATCACACTTAATTATTACACAAAATTTGAAATCCATCTAATAAGTAGTTTTTCAGGATGATTTTTTAAATATTATATTAAGCCGCAATCTTCGATTCGTACCAAAATTTTACCAGTTTAATCCTATGTTATACTTGATTTTTGCGCAAAATTTTAGGCAAATTAAATAAGTAGTTTTTAGCAATAGGTTTTTTGACATTTCACCGGGTGGTCATTTTGTTTCGCCAAATTGGATTTTTACCAAAATATTACCAAGTCATCCCAAAATAACCTTTAATTTTTGACTATAATTTGAAGTTAACCGGGTAAGTCGTTTTCTAGTTTAGACGGGAACAGACAGACAGGCCGGCTGACAGACCGACAAACGGCTTTTCAACATCTAGAGTCCCTGAAACCTGAAGATCGGAATAAAAAAAATGTTGACTTTTTGATATATAATATCACAAGAGAGAAAATTTTGCCCGAAATATTTCGATTGTTATAAAAGTTTGTTCCTGAGCAATTTCACGAGTAACAAAGGTTTTGATAAAAATGTCATGAGCGAAATTGCTAGAAAAAGCAATAAATTGTGATAAAACAAGGAAAAATGTTCCCTACAATATTTTTTTTCGAGTGGTATTCGTCATGACTCTTTCACGAAGAATGACAACGATCTCGAATAGCAGGATTAAGTACTCATATTTAATTCAAACAAATCAGAATAAATTTCAATATGAACATAAACAGGCAATAAATTGAAAGTAAGCTACTTATAATTGGTAACAATATTAAACGTATAATGTTGATATGTAATCGGATATTTGATAAGATTATCGTTACTTTCGTAGACTGCCACAGAAGGAATTTACTAAGAATTTTGAGGTCAAGCTTGAATGGTACTCTGGATCCAGTTGGAAATAAGGTTTATTTGACTGACTGCTAGCGTGTCCAGTCAGTTTTAATAACTCTTGCTCGTTAACACCATGTTTCGACAAAACCGATACCGCAGAAGAGCGATGTGTTTAGTGATCTTCTTAGACTACTTCTCTCTGCCGGAGTTTTGGTTCATTTTGCGAGAAAATTTATATCTAAAGGAGTGTTGTTTTTGAACCAAACAACACTTTTCCACTTAGGATTTACAGTCAAGAAAAGTCTATCACTTTTTATACTTTGCTTAGGTAATAGCCTTAGTGGACAAAAACCAAAGTATTTATTTCGAATTAGCCACTATCTACTAGCACAGCTTTTCGATCCACTTTGACTTGTTTTAAAAAATAAGGAATTATACTCGATTCTACCAATAAAGTTAGCCAAGATATTCATCTCATGTTATATTAGCTTCATTTCCCCTCTAGGCCTGCGCAAGAGAACATATATGGAAGAATTTTCTCTGCAAACCATCTGGACAATTTTCATCCCAGAGAGAAGACATTACGTAAATATTCTTGGATAGTTAATTGAAGCTTTCGCAATAACCTTTCGTTTATCTAAGCTCTCTTGTAATACTCTTCTTTTCGCATTACGCGCATCACGAGCTTTTTTAAAACGTCACTAAACGGATCAAAGGATACTTTGAATTCGTTAAAATATTTTTCCTGGATCATCTTAGTGGTATTCCATTTTGATTTTATGCAAATTTCCTTGTAGTCTTCCCCGCTTTTCCATTTCATATTGAAACCCCAGTCTTCTAGAATGGCGGCAATTTTACTTACTTTCTTACGTTCTTTACCGAAATCCATAAACAGGTGCCAAATGGATGATTTAGTTTTCACTGTGTTGATGGGAGTAGATTTGTATGTACTTCCCTTATAAAAGGGAAAGGTCCTTAGATGACGAAAAACATGTTTTCTCGATTCCGTCCGGTCTGTCTGTCTGTCGATCTGTCGGTCTGACTATTCGTGGCATAGCTAAAAAACTACTTACCCGATTGCCTTCAAATTGTGGTCAAAAATTAAGGGTTATATGGAGATAACCTGGTAATATTTTGGTAAAAATCCAATAGGACAAAACAGAATGGCGGTCTAGTGAAATGTTAAAAAAATTATTTCTAAAAAAGTGCTTATCCAGTTTATCTCAAATTTTCCACAAAAATCAAGTATTATATAGGAATCAACTGGTAGAATTTTGATACCAATCCAAAATGGCGGAACAAAATGGCGGCTTAATAAAATATTTAAACCTTCACTCTGAAAAAAATACTTAATGAACTGATTTCAAATTGCGTGCCATAACTAATTGTAGTATAGAGATGAACTATTAAAACTGTGGTATTAATTAAATATGGCGGAACAAAATGGCGGCCTAATAAAATTTTTGTAATCTGAAAAAATCACCCTCTCAGGTTTTACATGTCTTCGCGTTTTAGCGATGTTTTATAAATTCCGTAGGTTCGCCTGTCTGTTTGTCAGTCTGTCTGTCAGTTCGCGGCGTAGCTTAAAAACTACTCATCAGATTGACTTCAAATTTTAGCAAAATATAAGGCTCATATGGGGATGACATGGTAATATTTTGATAAAAATCCAATATGCCGGAACAAGATAGCGGCCTAATGAAACGTTAAACAAATTATTACTTAAAAACCTAATTATCCAATTTGCATAAAAAACAAGTATTATGTAGGAATCAACTGGTAAAATTTTAGAACCAATACAAGATGGCGGAACAAAATGGCGGCTTATCAAAATATTTAGAAATTCAGCCTAAAAAAACTACTTAATGAACTGATTTCAAATTGTATGCCATAACTAATTGTAGTATAGAGATGAACTAGTAAAGCTGTGGTACTAATTCAAAAAATCTCCTTGGCAGGTTTATATATCTTCTCGTTTTAGCATCCCTAGATGTCAAAAAATATGTTTTATCAATTCCGTCGGTCCACCTGTCGGTTTGTCTGTATGTCTGTGAGTTCGCGGCATAGCTTAAAAACTACTTATCAGATTGACTTCAAATTTTGAACAAATATTAAGGCTCTTATGAGGATGACTTGGTAATATTTTGGTAAAAATCCAGTATCCCATAGCAAGATGGCAGCCTTGTGAAACATTAAAAAATTATTACTAAAAAAACTGATTATCCAATTTGCCTCAAATGTTGCAAAAAAATCAAGTGTCACATAAGAACGAACTGGTAGCATGTTGGTATGAATATATGATAGCAAGTCAAAATGGCGGCCTAATAAAATATTTAAAAAGATCAGTCTGAAAAACTACTTAGAATAAAATTATTTTCAAATTTTGTGCAAGCATTAAGTTGATATAAAGATAAGATAGTAAAGTTGTATTACGAATTCAAGAGAGCGGACCAAAATTGCGGTCAAATAACTTGTTAAAAAAATCCTCTTATTCAATTGATATTATCGAATTAGGAGAATAAACTGGTGCGAATTTAACATGACGTAACAAAATCGCGGTGTATATCAATGTATAAAACAACTTATTGAATTCATTTTAAACAGGGGCGTGCGGTGAAATTTTAAGAAAGGGAAGCAATTTTTAGAAACTTACCTATTTGTAATATAATTTGATTCTGCGATCATTTTTTGCAAATTCGTCAATGACGTCATCATAAAAACGTCGATGCTCCGACATATTTTGAAAAAGTTTATTTTCATTGTATACGAAAATCTCTCCTGCCCCGTCAAATTTCTCATGAAATTTTTTATACGTTTGAGTGTTGAAAAATTGCGCTCTACTGATGAACTTGTGGCAGGTATTGTCAATACTAATTGACACAATTTCGACACTTCGGTGAAGGCATCTTCCAGCTCCTTGTCTTTTAAAAATTGCATTAGTTACTTAGCATTATTTTTTGCGCTAATATCATCAGTTTCGTAAATCACTTTTAGTTCAGATCGTAGTAACACTCGGTCGAAGAGCTGGCCATAATGAAGAAGAAGAGATTTAAACGCATCTTCTGGAAAAGTTTTTCCTTTAAATGCATCAAAATTGCAGAGCTCGAGGAATTTAAAATCATTTAAACCGTTAAATCTATAGTTTATTTGTTGCTGAATTTGATCGATTATTTCATAAAAGAGGCGTCAGTATGATGTTTGAACATCTCCGACCTTGACTGTTCGAAGACGCTTGGCTTGTGGCTCTACATTTAATGTCATCGTTTTCTCCCAAAATATGTCAAAGTCATCTCTTTTTTGGCTTAACATGGACTTAAAATCATCCACTTTTTTTAGGCAGAAAGCAATATCATTTGTTTTAGTTTGTAATACATTAAAAACATTGTCCGAGAATGGAAATATTTCTGAAAATATGTTCAACAAATAATTAAAATTAAAATCTCGTTTGAAACAGTCCAAAAACCACCTCGAACTATTTATTGCCTCTGAGTCCCACGTTTCATTATTTTCTATTATATTCTCAAATAGTTCAATCAGTGATTCACGATTTTCAGATACTGTTAACACAAGTCTTCCATTTTAGTTCCAACTAGTAGGAGCTACTTTGGGCAATCGTTTGTGGGCAATGGAGTCCAAAGCTTGTGTACGTTTTGTTGACTTTAAAAAAAAGCAGCCATGCCACTTAAAGTAACGAAAAATACTTTACACTCTTTAATGTGATGATTGATGGACTGGGATAAAACTAAATTTAATTTATGAACAAAACAATGGACAAACACAACACTTGGGAAAGTTTCTCGAACTTCAGCTAGAACCCTAATTGTCATGCCATCACGCAACTAATTTTTTTCTCTCCATTCATTTTTTTAGCAATGTTTTAAACTACGGTATATATCTGCTGTACGATTTTCGGACACATTCTTAAAACCTTAAAATTGCTCTTGAAAAGTTTCGTCTGTTTTAACGTAGCGTATTACTATAGATAATTGGCTAAAATTACTGATATCAGTTGTTTCGTCCGGAACAATAGCAATGAACCGCGCCTCGCCAATCTCCTGCTTAATTCTTTTTAGAATAATGGTTGCAACAGCGGAAATTAAATCATTCTGGATTCGATTCTACGTTCCGCGAAAAACGTTAGACTGCTCTAAATGATTTTTTAAGTAATCATCATATTTAGCCATTAAACTAAGTAAATCTTGAAAATTTCCTTTATTTGAAGAAACCCTTGTTTCCTCATCACCTTTAAATCCCAATTCGTGCTGCCCGAGAAAACAAACAACATCGATAAGTCTTCTTAATAATTTCCAACTGTTTATTAAAGACGTGTTCAATTCTGGTTTTGCCGAAGACTTTTTCTTTTATGACGGCCTGCAAATGCGCTTTATACATAATGTGTCTTTTTACAGCTTTATGGAAATTGTTTAAATCGGAAAAACCAGTTTTATTCCAGACACCTTTTTTATTTGCAAAAAGTAAACATGACCAACAAAATAATTTACTTATATGTTCACACCCTGTTAGCCATTTAAATTCTTCGTATTGTTTTGCCGGATAAAAATGTCTAATACAGTTTTTCATTTTTGTGGTTAAATTTTTCATAGGCGATTTTGCCCTTTCTTTGGAAATTATTTGAAGCTTATCAGCGAAGTTTAATGTTGAAAATCCACGTTATTATTAACATTTTCAACGACTTATATCGCAGCACGCGACTGAACATGCAAAAATTGCAAACAGCCTGAAATGCAAAAATTGAAAGTTCAATAACCTCTGGCTCGATTCACAGGAAATCAAGCATACAGGACTTGGCTGCAGAGAAGCTAGCGGCCCGCATAGGTTCTATTCGATTTTCTATTGTCGGCTCGGTCGGAGTCAAGGCCGCATTTATTATGGGCTTGATAATTAAAATAATATTTTAGCATTTTTAATATAAACTAAATTAATGGTTTCCTATTTCAAAAATTATATTTTAGAAGATGTTTTGTAATTTTTTTGGGGGAAGCACCGCTTCCCTTGCTTCCATGGACTGCACACTCCTGATTTTAAATTATGCCCAAAATCAAGTGTGGCAAAGGTAGAAAGTGGTAAAAAAATGGTAGGGATCCCATATATTGGAACAAAATGGTGTCCAATATAAATTTTTGAAATAACAATATATATATATATATTCCTAAATAACTATGTACTGAACTAAATTGGTTCACACTTCACTATTCCTAATAAAAGGAAATATTCATAATGAGGAAATTGCGGGTAAAAGAAATTTAGCTATTTTTTAACAAAATTTTGTATATATTCCTATATGGCTTACTCAAAAAGCGTATTAGCAGTACTTTGCATATGAAAATTGACTGACAACTACGTGACAGGTCAAATAATAATAATTTTATCAATCAGCATAACTATGGAAATAAAATTTTATCAATTTAAAAAAGGATTGCTGATTGATTCAAAAGGACGATAAAATTTTGACGTTACCTATTTATTCGATTTAAAACATGTAAAATCTCGAAAATGCATTATTCTTGAAATTATAAGAGTAAAATAGTCAAATATAATATCCCAAGAGAAAAAATTTTGTCGGCAAGGTTTTCGACTGGTATGAAAATTTATTGCTTGGTAAGTGATTTTGTCAAAAAATTCATGAGCGAAAAACTTACCAAAAGGCAACAAATTTGAATAAAACCAGGAGAGCAATTTTGCCTACAGATTTTTTTTGTTGACTGTGGTAATTCAAAGAAATAGAATACCATGATGATGGTTTTGTCAAAGTACAATTATTGTCAGGTGTATACAGATTTTATAATCAATGTAAAGCACTCTAGTGAAATAGTCACTATTACAAAACTTTCCTTTTACGAGGGAAGTAAAAATATTAAGTATACTAAATACCAAGATGTATATTGTTGCAAGAAAATAACAACATCAATCAACAAAAAACTGTTTACCTCTTAGCGGTCAGTCGAACGATCAGTATTTACGTTACACGTAAATTTTTTCCTAAATGAGTTTACAGGAATTTAGATGTAATTGTAAATCAATGAAAGGTAATGTAAAAAATAAAGTGGATTTAACTTCGGATGAAAAACTTGTTTGTAAGAGCTACAAGCCAAATTAATAGAAGTACCGGATTGAGTTAACTATAGGCTGAGGCTCGATCTAGACCTTTTAAAGAACTAACGATTTCACAAGAAATAACACCAAAAGTTACTAGTATCCAATTGTTTTCAAAGAAAAACAAGCGGGAAATTGAAAAGTGATTAACCACATTAAAATAGTTTCAATCTGCAGGTATACCTTTAGTTCCAGTGGAACTCCTTTTTTAATTTTAAGGCAGCGATTGTATGTATACATAATATGATTTTGTTTGTATATAATATCACTAGTGGTAAAATATTACCGATAAAATTTATAAATTTTATACAAACGTTTTCTGCTTGGAAATTTACGGTTTTGCCTTAATACCCCGAGCGAAATTGCCTTAAAGCCAAAAAACGTGAGTTGTACTATTGGGCAAGGCTATTTCAAGAATATTTTTTTTATGTACATCCTATTTTCGGCACTTTTGCGGGGTATCTCCCTTATTTTTAAAGAGAGAAGGTTGTGGTCTTCGCGACATATGCTACTTTTTTGTGAAACTAAAGATGGCGCCAACATAATTTTTTCATAGCCCTTTTAGTTTTTGAGATACAGAGCGTGTTTGAAAAGGTTGCATTTTCAGGAGCCCCTCGTATCCCAGCTACCTGATAACTTCATCAAAAAGAAAAAAACTGTTCCTTATATTATCTTTCCCTAGAATTCAGTACCGCTTGCAAAATAAGTAAATAGGACATCCTGTATATTATTCCCTATATTTATTAGGATTAATGTAGGATTTCCAAAAATATAAATATGTATGCAGTTATTTTAAAAAACCATCTTAAAATTAGAGACTTTTTAAAATTTTCTTTTGAGTCCAATTAGTAGCTAGTAAGCTATGGCTAAAATGTATTAAAAACAAAATTAAAGTAAGAAATTATTATATTAAAGAAGTAATACTTTCAAACTTCTTTCAAAAGATCTTTTTTTAATTCTCAACTCTTAATGATTTATTACATAAATAATATGATAAAATTATTGAATTTTACTCCAAACGAAACAATTACCTGTCTTACTTAAAACTTAAGTTAGGAAAAACAAAAGAGAAACAAAATTTTGAAAAAGCAAAAAGTTTTTTCCAAGATAGTTTTCAAAATGATAGCCATTTTCCCGTATGCAAAATTGGCACATTTCGTTATTCTTCTAATATAGTTAAGAAGAATCATAGACCTTCTTTGCAAATTTCGGAAAGATAAATCGATTAACGCACGAAGGCTGATATCCTATATATTCTATTTTGCATGAAAACCCATAAGAAAAAAATCTTAAATCAAAAGATCTGGAGATCGAGGAAGCCATCTTGCAGGTCCGTGGGTACCAATTATCCATCTTTGAGGAATGTTCTCGTCAAAAAATGCCCTTAAAAGCGCGTAGTTGTGGCATGAGGCACCGTCTTGTTGAAGATAAATGGCATTATAAAGTGCCAATGGAACATCTTCCATCAGTTATGCGATAATTTCCTCAAGGATTTCTAGGTACCGATGCGCCAGGTATATATATATATATATATATATATATATATATATATATATATATATATATATATATATATATATATATATATATATATATATATATATATATATATATATATATATATATATATATATATATATAAAAAATAAAATTATTTTTTTTATACATTTTTATGAAGATTAGAAGGAGATAACATTGGTCAAAACGGGAGTGAACATTTAAACAAAATCTGTAAGATGAGGTAATTTATATATATATATATATATATATATATATATATATATATATATATAAATATGTTTTGTTTTTGTAGGTTTTCTTGGACCGTAACTTTTATATAAATTTTTTTGGTTTTTTATTTTCTTGTGATTTTCTGGGTGCTTGTAAAAGTAAGATGTGTTTATGTTCTTATTCACATATTTATTAACGTTTCGGTCTATTTTGCCCTTCTTCCGAATACATTGAAGTTAGAAACTAAAAAAATTGTAACTGTTAAATCATGTTCTATATAGTACAATTTTTTATTTTTACTTACCTAGGAACAATCAATCTAGCAAAATGCATTGCTTCAGTCATAATCTATAATTTCCTAGATAATTTCTCATATTAGTTTTAGTCATTACACGTAAGTACATTTAACACGACGTTTAGTATGACAATCCACAACAGTAATATAAAAACAGTAAACATATATGGGACAGAGAAATTTTCAGACTGAATGTCGATGTGAGATTATTATTGTTATTGCTATGGGTGACTTCTTCCGTAAATTTCTTCTAAGATTTAATTAGATTATAAGGTATCTGCTACACAAAACTGGAATTCCTTTTAAATATTATTATTTTAGGATGTTGTAATATATTTTACTAAGATGTTTTATTTCGGTTTTTGAGTTTGTAGCGTTCGGGTTATTTTTAATTTCAATCATTTCCAAAAACTCTCGCTTTTTTGTATGATTTTCTGTTCTTAATATCTTAGTGTTTTCATAGTTAAAAGTATGATTTTTTTCTTGACAGTGGTCAGTAAGAGCGGTCTTATTTTTTTTGTCATATTTGTGGCTGTTAATTCTATTTTTCAAATATTGACTGGTTTGACCGATGTACACGCCATTGCAATCTTGACATGGGATTTCGTAAACTACGTGAGATTTTTTATTTTTGGGAATTTTTGATTTTAGTTGACTGAAATTATTTTTTAATAGTTGATATCCTTTATGTGCGATTGTAATGTTATGAGGCTTGAATATATTTTTGAACTTTTCTGATAGACCCTTAACATATGGCAAAGAAAGATACTAATTTTTTTGTTTTCGGTGTTCCGAAGGATTTTTTTTTGTAGTTGATTCTAAAAAATATGAATACGTTTTTTGAAAATGGTGTTAATTAGACGATCAGGATAATTGTTTAATTTGAGTGCATCTTTTGCTTTTTTTATAGCATTTTGTCTAAATTCTGTGTCAGATAATTTAATTGCGCGATCAGCAAGTCCAATGATAACTGACTTTTTTTGTGAAAGTGGATGTTGGGAGTTAAAATTTAGGTATCTAGAGGATCATGTTTCTTTAGTATACCATTCTGTTTGTATAAAATTGGTTTTTCAGTGCAACGTTACGTCTAAAAAATTTATTTTGTTATCTTTTTCTGTTCCGATTGTGAATTTAAGTTTTTTATGGTAACTATTAAATTGTTCTAGTATATTTAGATGGTTGTTTTTTGGTATTGCTAATATACAGTCATCCACGTATCTGTAGAAGAATGGTATTTAGCAACTTACGTGGCTCAATACAGATTCTTCGAGGTCTTCCATAACTAGCTGAGCAACTACGCTAGATTTTGATGCACCCATTGCACATACTTCTATTTGTTTATAAAAAGTCTCATTATACATAAAATATGTTGACTTTAAATTCAAAGTAGATCAATTTTAATTTTAGCATCCATTTAATGTGTTTTTAGCAATATATCAGTTGGAGGATTTTTTATGTATAAATTCCTTTGTTATCGATATTTTAGTTAAAAAATTAGAGTCGAGGTAAAAAGCTGGAGGTGAGAAAAATTCAAGATTTTCTCAATAACTATTTATTATTTTTGAATATACAAATGTTAAAATACTACCTATTTTCATTTCATTTTTATAACCCATATGGTCAAGAATACTCAGTTTTACTATTTATTTAACATTTACGTTACTTTTACGCTACGTCAAAACAGGAATTTGTTTAAAATATTAAACAGAAACATATTTATTTTATTTGACATGTACCGATTAGAAGATCTAAACTATAATTCATAAAAGAAATACACAATTTTTACGTGTTGAGACACCCACCTGCAGCACAGAGTAACGTACTCATTTTCACCAATCCGATTCTGTTTTAGAACGCAACGCTCAAACCTCGCAGCTCGAACGATGGATCCAGTGCTGCCAATGTGCGGGTAATTAGGTCACTTTTGTGGGTAAGAATTTATGTGCGAGTAAAAGCCGGTAATTCAGAAATTTAAGCCACGAGCAAAAATTCGGGATTTAATTTTGTGGGGCCAGATTCTCTTTTCAGATACCCATGGCAACATCGGAATGCACTGTTCTCGTCAGTTGTACTCATCGACCTAAATTTCTAGACTGCTAGAAAAGGCCACTCTCTGCCTCTGTTGCGTACCTTAGTGCCTAATGTCTTTTCCATTTCCATCTCTGTCTACACCCAAAAGATGCGTGTATGCGGCATAGGTAAGACTATAAGCATTCTAGAGATGTATCTCTATTGTTGTATTTCCACTCAAAAGTTAAAAATATTAATTTGATTTGAGGGCTGATGGTTTCTTTTCTTTAGTAATACTTACTAATGTTGAAACAAGGTGTAAGTTGCGTAAGGATTTCGTGATATCGTGTTTATAAGTACTATTCATATTTGATTAATTTTTTATAATGTATTCATCACGTTGTTTATATTATAGTTTGTGGTAGTATAAGTAATCATGGATAAATGGCTAATAAAAATACTTAGGTATTTAGGTGCTTGTATGATTTATTTTAATTCTTCATAAGCTTTTTGTATTTTCAATATGTACCTACTTTAGCTGCGTAAACAAAATATATTTTTAAGTATACAAAACAATGTTTTTTTAGTAAAATAAAAATGTCTTTTATTTGTTCAATTATTTTTGAGATAAATAAAATAAGTTTATATTATCATGTTCATGTGCCTTGGTATATTATCCCAATGAAAATTTTACCTATCCCTAATGTGGCAACGTTGGTGTGGTTCGTACAAATAAGCCTTTCGTTTTTCGGTCATCCTATCGGAACTCAAAACGACATCGTCCATAAAAGTTCGTTCGAAATTGGTATTTACATTTTTATTCTTATCAATGAATTAATCGAGTCTCTCGAATCGCGTCGTAGAAGACAAACTTCTGTGTTTTTAACATAAGTGGTTCCACGTGTCCGGTGTTGCTGTGTTGTTTCGGGAGAATGCAACTCAAACGCTCAGAGTGCAAACTACGACCCCGCAATAAAGGGAGCAGACGCTGTGAACGTGTGAGGTCTAGTTATTCCTGCATTCTATCGAGTTCGTCTGCCCAGTTCTACACATTCTATATAGCGAAATGGCCGCAATATGGCGGGAGTAGGAGGGGTACAGGGATGACTTGAAAGAAAAGGTCATCTTGTGATGAGCTCTTTAAGGGGCAATCTGTGGAAGCCCAGATGCATTAGAACAAGATTAATTAACTTTTTTACTTTACATAATTTTGCATTCAGTGGACAGAACCACGTGTTCGACCAGTTCCTTGGGTGCACCTCAGGATGAGCTGATAAATTGTTCCAGCCGGAACAGAGTCAATAATCCAATTACCATACCATACCATCAATGAATTAATAAAATTTTATAATTTCATCAATTTCATACTTTAAATTCTAATTTCACTCATGTAGGTAAAATTGCGTGTAATTAGATATTAGGCTGCGGGTAAAAGTGGGAATTTACAAACACATCTCGTACAATCTGAAATTTGAGACTGGCAACATTGGATGGATCTCAACTGAAACGGTTTACAGGCTGTCAACAACCTGCCGAATTTTGTCGGCAGGCGGAAAGTATTTGGGAGAGTGGCGCTACTAGTTTATTTCTACTATGCTATGATAGCTAAAAATTATGTCTTTCATTTTTAGCGATCAAATAAAAAACACTCTGTATAAAAAGTTTTATCTATGTCAGAAATATCGCTGTCTTATTTAAATGTATTGCGACAAATGTAATATGCAACACACGTCATGTCGGTCCGCTATATCACTTGACAGTATTTAAGTTGCATTAAAAAAAAAGGTTGTAGTTTCTGCACTCGTTGCGTAAATAACTATTTAACCTTTTTTGTTGCACTGTTAATTCTCAATTATATATTTTGCTTGCGACAGTAGCTGAAACGTGGGATTGTTTATTTTCTTCTTCGCTAATGGCACCGGACTAACTAGAGTGGAACGAAAGAGCGCGCGCGCTTTGACTACAAATATGCATAATACTCCAATTTGTATACTCGCTTACTTTGTAATTAATAGCGGAATGCAATCATTAACTTGGACTTGTGCTGAGACCTTAATACACCACTTATAATTCTAATAATTTAAACGCAGTAACGCTTAAAAAAAAGGGCTCTAATAACTCGAAGCCACTCAATGAAATTCTAGTTTTTAATGAAGAACGAGCACGTAATTACTATATTATGTTCGAAATTGCGTAAATATCTTTAAAATATAATACCTAAAAAGCGTACAAGTTTTGTGATTTGTTTTATTATTTGCTGATGCTTCTTTGACGTTATTACACGATAGAGGACATACAGGTTATACCTTAAGCATCTTAGAAAATCGGTAAATTGGCTTTACCGGCACTTCCCTTATTATGCATCCTTCCTTCAGCACGTAGTAATTTATTAATATGTACAGGGCGTTCCAACGAGGAATAAAATTGTTGACCTGTCCTGTATTTAAAAAAATCCAAAATCGAATGGCTGGATGTGTTTTTTCTCTAGCATTCGAAGAATTTACCAAAATCAAAATACGCCATACATGAAGTCTTTTTAAAGTGGGGCATTCGGTTTTTTATATGATTTTTTGAAAAGCCACATTTTTTGTCTGTTATGTTATGAAAATTTGATATTGAGGTAGCTGCTGTTGTTATATTTTAACGTTTTATCCTTAACACTTTTAGCGTAATCTTTTTAATACGTTTATCATAGGTGATAAAGGTATTATTATCTTTTTGTAATTTCGGGACTAAAGTCCTGCCTAAAGGGACTAAAATGTATCTTAACAACACATAATTAAAAAAGAGTTAAATTGAACAAATTAATTTATTTATATTTAGATGAATATTTACATTAGTACAATTTACAATATTATGTTACAACAGTTTGTTCAATAACGCTACTTGAAGAAGTACATGCCACAGTTCTAGATACGTCATTAAAACCTTGTCTTGAAGGAATTCTTGAAGCACCAATCTGGAATGTATTCGCTTCACCATGTTGATTTTGTTTTTGGTATTTTTAATATTATTCATAATTGAGTGACCTAAATCAGTCACATCTACCGTCAACTCAACTAACTCCTTACTCCTACAGGCACCTGCTACACCAAAAATAATAATCATTAAAAACTGGTTGTCTGGAGCATCTATTAAAAATTCATCAACCTGGTCAGCAGTCAGGATCTTGGCTTTTTTGATTTATATTATTCGTTTCTTCTTTTCAGCAGGACAATTAGCTTGTAAAATTTGCTAATGTCGATAGTATTTTTAACCTTGAGCATAGTCTTCAGCTTAGAATAATGTGCCAAAGCGTCGAAGATGAAGGAGTCTTAGATTTCTCCGTGAAAAATACAAGTAGTGCATCTTCGTTAAAATTTTCCACGTTTCGCTCACAGCACCATCTTACAAATGTCTGATATTGCACTTCATATATTTTTCTTGATTTGATCTTCAGCTGCTTTTAAGTCAAAAGTTTCCATTTAGATTTATAATCACGAAATTAATGACACACTTGTTTATTTATGTTGTAACTACGTGACTCCATTATTTCAAAGCACACTAATCAAATATGTATCTGTTACCTGCAATAATTTGTCACATTATGAGGTATTTTAGATTATTAGTAATACTGTTCCCGAAAGTGCAAAAAATAATATAAATATCGCAGGACTAAAGTGACTCACTTAATCTCGCGAATGGATTTACATTACTTATACAGGGTTATTCACGCAACCCGTTCATTAAAAGTTTTTGATGATGCCATTTAGATAAAAATTTCAAATTTTGGGATTAAGGTAAGGTCAAGGGGTACTTCTTTTTTGATATTTTCAACTTCCTGTCACTTCCAGTTTAACCGGAAGTTGGTATCAACTTGCCTATTTTAAATAGAACACCCCGTATTTTATGATATTTTTGGATTCTGCGGAGAATTTTAATGCTATTTTATGTAGCATGTCCTATACCTAGCTTCAAGCGTTCTTAAGATATTTGACCTTGAACCGAAAATGAGCCTTCGGGGTACCAAATTTTAAAATCTCATATTTTTGTAAGTTTTGAAGATATAATCTTCATATTTTGCAGACGATCGGTAAATAATATTAGGATCTATTTTTTTATTGAATTTGTCTATTTTTATACAGGGTGTCCCAAATTCAGCGGCAAACATTAACATTTTCAAAGCCGCTAAAGTCCGTTTTTTTTATTTTCTATCGAACTGTATTAAGGTTCCCTATACCTATTCGTAACCATTTTCGAAATAATTGGGTTTTATACAAATATCGTATGTATTTGCTTAAATGTTTACATGTTCCAATGGTGAGCCATGGAAAAACAATTGAGATCCAATATCCAATATGACAGATGATTAGTATGCGTTATTTATCGAAAGCTGTCAGTGATTAACTAAATCTTCTAAATCGAAATGGAAGAATACTCAAACGCTAATATTCTCAATCTATTTTATATTCATATAGAATGTTATAAAATTTTGGAGAAAACGTGTCGTGTGTTTAACGAACGCCACCCTGATTTGCCGCCAATGAACAGGTCAAAATTCAAGAGGATTGAAACGAACTTTTTGCGTTTTGGCAAGGTTAAAAGTTATAAAAAATGTTCCGAAACCAGTGACAAATGCCGAGGATAACGTAATAAACACATTAGCTTATTTCCACGCAAACCAGCAAAGTTCAATACCGTCTGCAGAAAACGATTTGGGAATTTCTTCTTCATCTGTCCAAAGAATCTTGAGCGAACATCATATGCACCTTTATTCCTTCCAAAACGTGCAAGCCTTGAGACCTGGTGACGACGTCCGACGAGTAGAATTTGGCGAATTCATGTTTTTGAAAATTCAAGAGGACCCTCAATTCCTTTCAAAAATATTTTGGAACGATGAATTGAAATTTTCTAGAGAAGGAATAACAAATAGAAGCACATAATTCCGCTGCAGTTTATCTCCAATTAACTCGAATTTTTGAAGATCGCTGGGTTGGTCCCAATGGCCCTTGGAGATGGCCTCCGCGATCGCCTGATTTAACACCCTTAGACTTTTATTTATGGGGATTTATCAAAGGTAAAGTCTATGCTTCCCCAGTAAATAACCAACCAGATTTACTGGACAGGAACAGCTTTTGCCAAATTAGAAAACGGTCAAATTCAATGGGCCACAGCAACTGTACAAAGAAGAATTGAAATGTGTCTTCAAATGAACGGACAGCATATAGAACATTTGTTATAATTCAATTTTATTATTTTATTTATTTATTGTTGATTGTTAGCTTGCTATAATTTTTAAGTTCACTAAAACAACTCTGACTTAAGGTCTTCATCAGTACAGTCAACTAGTTGAAAGATGAGTACAACTAGCGCCAGAATGAATACACAAAACAATACCAGAGTTACCAACAGGAGCAAAACCGACATTTGTGATTACCAGGAGAACATCCAAAATCTTCGCAGGACTTATTACTCTATTTACCACGGAGCAGCATATAGCCACCTGTAGCGGAACTCATAACCCAAGAGTAGTAAATCAAAAGTAGAACATGTATAACGCGGCAAGAATTAGTAGATAGTAAAAAATGGATTCTCTGGGATGACCGCTAAAGCAATGGAATTCGGCTAACCATAGACACGCGTTTCTGACCAATTATTTAATTAATTAATTGGTAATCACAAATGTCGGCTTTGCTCCTGTTGGTAACTCTTGTATTGTTTTGTGTATTCATTTTGGCGCTAGTTGTAAAAGTCTTTCAACTAGTTGACTGATGAAGACCTTAAGTCAGAAACACGTGTCTATGGTTAGCAAAATTCTATTGTTTTAGCGGTCATCCCAAAGAAGCCCTTTTCTACTATACACTAATTTTATATTCTATATATTTAAACATATATATATATATATATATATATATATATATATATATATATATATATATACATATACATATACCGGGTGTCAACGATATCGTTTTACACGATGCCATTCATTTGCTTTTTAGGTTAGGATATTTATATTTGGGTTAACGAAATATGGTATTAAGACACATATTTTTCATGAAAAACAATTGAATATTACTGCCAGTTTTTCCGATATCAGAACCAAGTTAAGAATTTCAAATGGAACCCTGTATATTATTTTACATAGTTTGATAGAGCTTAGAATTACCTTTTCAATGACATATCACAAGTTATATCTTTTTTTCAAAATGGCGGACCAGGAAGCGCTTTTTCAAAATTCAATAAGGCGGTCGTTTCCCGATACCGATGAAATTTTGTTTAACAAATTATTAAAATATTAAACAAAATGGGGTTTTCAATGGATTTTAATCAAATTTTTAATTTATCACAAAATGGGATAAGTTTAATTTTTTCTTTAAAATGTGAACTTTTTCTTAAATTTTCTCAAAGATTTTAAATAGAAAGTTGTATTTATTAAATATTAGTATTAAAGTATATCTTATTAGCTACACGAAACCGCATAACAAGCCGTATTTTTGCTTTTTGTTTCAGAAAAAATTGACAAAACCTTGCCGATACACATTTTTCCTAATACGTAACATGAAACAAACACACACATATTATTAATCAGAAAATCCTGGAATATTTTTTATTGTTTATTGATAAGTAATTTTGTATTATTTTGACATTTTGTGACTGTTGTCTTATTTTAGGAAAGCGAGAAAAAATCACAAGTAGTATTAATTTTATTTTACCAGTAGATACGGTGCAGTAACATGAAAGATGACTTAACTAAGATAAGTAGGTCTTGGAAACAATTGCTTAGGGATGCCATTATAATTTTCATTAGATTTAACCAGAAACGTCAAAAGTACTGTTTTGTATCGACATTTCTGATAACTTTCGTTACATTTTTACACTGAGAAAAACAAAAAACAAAAACAAAACCGCATAACAAACCGTATTTCTGCTTTTTGTTTGAGAAAAAATTGACGAAACTCTGCCGATATACATTTTTCGTAATACATAACATGAAACACACACACCCACACAACAGTAAATTTCGGAATATTTTTTATTGATAAGCAATTTTGTATTATTTTGACATTTTATGATTTTTGCTGTCTTATTTTAGGAAATCGAGAAAAATTCACAAGTAGTATTAATTTTATTTTACCGGTAGGCTTTCGGTTTTTCCGGAAATACCTAGACCTAAGTCAAGAAGTTTAAAAAGAACCCTGTATATTTTTTCACACAGTTTGATAGAACTTAGAATTCCCTTTACATTGACATATCACAAGTTGATTTTTTTTCGAAATGGAGGACCAGGAAGCTTTTGTTCAAAATTCAATATGGCGGCCATTTTTTAACACTGAAGATATTTTTGAATTATAGGTAGAAATAATAAACAAATATAGGGGTTTTTATTGGGTTTAATGCTAATTTAAAATCAAACTTTCACAATTAATACAAAAGTCACTCAATTAAATGTTCTATGCGCTGTCCGCCTTGTTCTTGGCATAGTGTAACTCTCTCAACATTTTCCGCGAGCAGGTTTCGTAAATGCTGTTCTGAGATACTCTCAACGGCTCGTCTTATTCTATTTTCTAACATTTCCAACGATATTACAGGAGTTGCATACACTTTTTCTTTCAGATGACCCCATATAGAAAAATCAAGCGGGGTTAGGTCAGGCGACCTCGCTGGCCATCGAATTGGTCCATTGGTTCCCAACCAGTTCTCACCAAATCGTTCATTCAAGTAATTTGCAACAATTCTTGAATTATGAGCAGGGGCGTCATCTTGTTGGTAAACTAAATCATCATTTTGCTGCAAATTATTTATAAAATGTTCAATTTCATTTTCGAGAAAGTCCAAATACATCTCGCCAGTTAAAGGCGGATGGAATAATATTGGACCAATAACGCTTAGTCCTACAACGCCTAACCAAACATTAACTCCAAAACGTTCCTGGAAGGCACTTTCTCTTACTAATCTTTGATTTTCCTTTGCCCAATAACGGAAATTATTTCTATTAAACATCCCTACATTAGTAAACCTTGATTCGTCCGAAAAAATAATCTTATGATGAAACACAGGACTTATTCTATAATTATCTAAAAACCAATTGCAATAAATAAGTCGTCTTTGGAAGTCATTTTCAAATAGGTGGTGGTGAATTTGATACTTGAACGATTTAAACCCGTGTTTTTCTGGCGCTTTCATGGGACGTATTGCACTGTTTGCCTAATTCACGAAGGGAAGCTGTACGGTCATACTCGATGTACGCTAAAACGTTTCTTTCCACTTCTTCGCTTACTACGAAACCATCATTGCCATTAGCATGGACACCACCATTATTTTCATTTTTTAAATGTTGTACTAGCCAAGGATAATATGCATGTGAAGGAGCGTCACGATTCGGAAAGCATTCCTGGTATAATCTCTCTGTGTCCCTTGAATTTTTGCGACATTCCCCATAAATAAGGAGCATGTCAATTTGATGTTCTCTTGAATAAACCATAATATTTATTTTTAAAACTAACTAGAACCACTTTTCAGTGAAAAAATGTAACGAAAGTTATCAGAAATGTCGATACAAAACAGTACTTTTGACGTTTCTGGTTAAATCTAATGAAAATTATAATGGCATCCCTATGCAATTGTTTCCAAGGCCTACTTATCTTAGTTAAGTCATCTTTCATGTTACTGTACCGTATCTACCGGTAAAATAAAATTAATACTACTTGTGATTTTTTCTCGCTTTCCTAAAATAAGACAACAGTCATAAAATGTCAAAATAATACAAAAAACTTATCAATAAACAATAAAAAATATTCCAGGATTTTCTGATTAATAATATGTGCGTGTTTGTTTCATGTTATGTATTAGGAAAAATGTATATCGGCAAGGTTTTGTCAATTTTTTCTGAAACAAAAAGCAAAAATACAGCTTGTTATGCGGTTCCGTGTAGCTAATAAGATATACTTTAATACTAATATTTAATAAATACAACTTTCTATTTAAAATCTTTGAGAAAATTTAAGAAAAAGTTCACATTTTAGAGAAAAAATTAAACTTATCCCATTTTGTGATAAATTAAAAATTTGATTAAAATCCATTGAAAACCCGATTTTGTTTAATATTTTAATAATTTGTTAAACAAAAATTTCATCGATATCGGAAAACGACCGCCATATTGAATTTTGAAAAAGCGCTCCCTGGTCCGCCATTTTGAAAAAAAAATATAACGTGTGATATGTCATTGAAAAGGTAATTCTAAGCTCTATCAAACTATGTCCTAACACTGGAACCTGTGGTGGAATTCAAAATACAAGAGTTCTAACCACACTACACCACAACTTGTTACGTTCTGGCACGCGCGTTTCGTCATTGAAAAGGTAATTCAATCAAACTATGTAAAATAATATACAGGGTTCCATTTGAAATTCTTAAGTTGGTTCTGATATCGGAAAAACTGGCAGTAATATTCAATTGTTTTTTCATGAAAAATATGTGTCTTAATACCGTATTTCGCTAACCCAAATAAAAAAATCCTAACCTAAAAAGCAATTGAATGGCATCGTGTAAAACGATATCGTTGACACCCGGTATATGAATATATATATATATATATATATATATATATATATATATATATATATATATATATATATATATATATATATATGAATATATATTATGAATATATATATATATATATATATATATATATATATATATATATATATATATATATATATATATTTATATATACCAAATACATAATTTTAACTCACTGAAAAATTAGACTAAAATAGATCAAATAAATAATAAACTATTTGTTGTTAAATCTAATGATAGTTCAAACATAATATTTTCCCAAAATTACATATTTAACTTAGACTGTAACTCGAAGACGCCACTATCTATGTCATCAAGCAATTTTCACTTGGCCTTTAAAAAAACATTATGGTGAACATCAAGCAGGCTATGTTTGTATGCTAATTATTACGTTAAACACAGATTTTTTACCCACTATAAGTTTCAAACAACATTTTTGGAAGTTCATTTGAAGAAAAAATGTTTGCTTCGCTTATAGATTTCTCATTGACAAATAATACAAGTGAGGAATGTAGTGTTAGGTCAAGCAACTGACGTAGAAGTGATATAAAAATTCTATTCTTATCTTTGGAAGAGTTATTTATGTCTTTCTGATGATAAAGGGTTATCGTTTGAACCTAAGCACTTGTGTTTTAAAATTGACATGATGCGATATTTGTAGTGATTTCAAGTATATATATAATTACGCATTAAAATAAGATAAATAAGTAATTCCCAGGATCACACAATCACAAAAAATTTTACCATTCTCAAAAACCAAAATGAAAATTTTAAAGTCTACTTACTGAAAATATGTATAAGCCAAATATTAATAGTGCTGGAGAAAATGAAAATACAAAAAGTGAAATGTTACTCACTATCAAATAGCCTTTACAACTCCCCGTCTAAAACTTTCTTTATTCGTATACAGGGTCGCGCCTTTGTCAATTATTTCCTAAAGAAAGACAGCTAAATAGGTCATTTCTTCAACGGGACATCGTGGTCGAAAGACTTGCAGGCATGTTAATGTCCTAAGATTTTTTTTCATTTTTTTGCCTGGTAAATGGATTAAGTCCTCTTTGATTCTCTTATCTCTTTGGCCTAATGACGACCATATTTTGGTGAATTTACTGTTTCCCTTAAGCCAAGAATCCTCCCTTCGGCTGCATAGACGAAGCCGTTTTATTTCTCCTTTACATTTTTTTAAATTGAAGAAAAATTTTAACATACCCTATATTTTTGGAACTCTTTTATTGTGTCCACATGCTCTTGAACACGTGACAATGCCTAGTTGTCCGGGGATGCGCTAATCCTTTACAGTTCCACTGCAGCTTTTTGGATTAAAGGCCAGTTCTTTCCATTTTTTTATGTAATAATTTTTCTTTTCCCATAGCCTTATGAAACTTAAGCCCTTCAGGCAAATTTCATGATATAGAGTTCGTCTTTTTTTGTATCCAAAACTGCATAAGTATTATTTTAATTATTTAAAATCATGTAGCTACATATATCTGATTAGCAATGTAAAACCTAATCTGATTATTACGGTTTCGAGAAGTACATAATAATCGGTTACATAATACATATTCATATATACATAGATTCTTTGATCAAGGAATTAAAGTTTGAAAGGTTAAGTTTCAAAATATACGGCTTTTTATTACTCTATTGCAATAAAGAAAGTTAAAGATCGATCAAAAAGTCATGATAGAATCAAGATGCATTTTTTAAAAGGACCATACTCTAAGGGTTTTTCTTTATAATTTAACTTTTTAAGACACTATTTGGATGAATACCAGAAAACGTTTTGCATAAAAGTTTTTAGATTCTTTATGGAGATTTTGGATACGACATTTAGAAAAACCACTGATGATCGAATTATAAATAAAACGGAAAAAAAACGCAATTTTCGTCTGTTTGTGTGTCTATCGGTCAGCTTGTTGATCTGTCTGAATGTCTGTTCGCGACGTAGCTAAAAAAACTACTCACCCGATTGACTTCAAATGTTGGGTAAAAAATAAGGATCTTATGGGGATGACCTGGGAACATTTTGGTAAAAATCCAATATGGCGAAACAAAATGGAGGCCTAATGAAATGTTAACAAAATTATTATTATAACCAGTTATGGTTAGGTTAGGATACTAGTGGATTTGAATATGTACAAGTTTTAACAGATTGCTTATCAGTGGTGCGATAGCCCAATTGGTTAGATCAATGGACTAGTGATGCAGAGGTGCGGGTTCGATCCCCGCTCGTACCATAACGGTTGCTGTTAATTATAAATATTTATTAAAAAGTATTTCACAGTTTAAAAACAAACTGATAAAATACCTTTATCCAATAAAGTTATAATAAGTTTATACAGTATGTTAAAAACATTAAAATACTAACATTTTGAACTGAGAATCTAGAGAGTCAAGTTGTGTATGCATGCTAAATTGATTAGCCATTTAACTTTCTGTAAAAATTACGTTCAAAATTCTGAAAATTAATTAACTGCCCTTGCAACAGACAAATATATTTGTTATTAAAAATATTAAGTCATAAGTTACACTAATTTAATCTATTTTCCGAAAATTTAGACACAGATTACTTGATCTTGGTTAGATTTATTACTGGTTTTCGTTTATTGAGCAAGAGTACCATATTGGGATATTCCAAAATTACTAATTTTTTTTTTGCAAACACGAGGCTATAATTTCAGATCTGAATACAGGTTTTGATTCTAAACAAGTTTTGTCTACCCTGTATGCCTTGTGACGATTACTAAAACTAGCTATTGCTAATACAATATTTTTTGATGCAGTAACTTTTATCAAAAATAAAATTTTCTGAGAAATGAAAAATAAAAATATTCCATATTTTGCATACTTCTTGGACCACACTTAGGGTTGCCAACCGTCCTCCAGCCGGGAGTCCTCCTTTGGGCTAATATGTCCTCCGTCCTCCACAGCTACTCTAGAGGACGCTATTTGTCTTTCTTAAAGTTCCGACATTTGAAATTCCATATAATTCAACCAAATCAAAATTAAAAGTAATGAACATATTTTTATATTCATTTTCTTAAAAAAACCGAAACAAACCTATTTCATATTTTTTATAATGATACCCTTAAGATAGTATAACTTGACTTTTTAAAAAAAAAATAGTTCAAGCCAGTAAGTAAATGTAAATCTATATCATAATTTTTGCTGATTTAGTGAAAATTGTTCATCATGAGATTTTCGAAAAATTTGGGAAAGTTTAAAAAGGAAGTAATGATTGACCACCTAAAGAAACTCAGGCTTTTAATGCAATACTATTGCGTCAGGTCCTCTAAGCAAGATAATACCCGACGGACTAAAAACAGTGAATAGACAATTAATATAAATGATTTAAAAACGATTTCCTAAATCTGCAAAACCGTGAAAATATTAGGTAATAACCTTTAAATTTGTTTTTAGTATTTTGAAAAGTTTACAGATAACACTCTTTTAAATTCATTTTTTAAACATCAAAAAATAATAATTTTTTACACTTTTTTGACAATTTAGTTTGTGCTTTCCCAATTTTCAGATTTTTCTCTTGGCATCCCAGTGGTAGAAGTTTAACTACAGTTTTCCATCAACTTATCTTAGTAACTACTATATTTAGAAAAAAATCAGACGCGGGACCATTGAGTGATTGGCATTTTGGTACATTTTCGTTGACAACCTGAAATTTGTACTGATAATGGGAAAAAGTGAATTTTTTTTAGCACAGTTTCAATGTTCGACTGGGTCAAAAAGACTTTACATTTGTATTGTAACAATTATATTAATATAAAACCAATTTTTTTGCTTTTCTGATACTTTTATTATTTTTTAAATCTATAAAAATTACATCTGAAATTGTTTAAAAAAGTTTTTTTTGCAATACTTTAACTTAGAATAAACTTCCTAAGGGGGTCTTAGTTAAAGTAAGGATCTATGGCGCAACATAAATCAAAATATGACCGCCCCGAAACGCGAAAATCTGAAAAAAAATCCCGAGGGATGATATTTTCACGATTACAATCGGGGGAAGTATAACAATGGTTAATGTGCCAAAGAAATATATGGCATTATTTTGGAATTGTCCAGAGTTGGCAACCCAAACCACATTGTATATAGACTATTTATTGTAAGTAGTGGAATTTTATAAATACGTTAAAATTGCATAGCAATTAACTGCTGGTTTACTATCTTTTTTTAAAAACGACTTAGGCGATTGAACCGATAAAATTTAAAATGATGGTATTCTTAGTATTTAGGGACTAAAAAAAGTTTTTACAAAAGCACAACTTTTCTCGAATACCTAATTCCGAGAAATGGTGTTGGCAAGCCTATGAGCAATCAAGAAAAATGCCCGTTGTGTGTGTGTGTAAATGCAAACAAACCCGCCCACGAGAGATCGAGACAACTAAATCAAGTCCCGAGATCAACTACCGCCGCGCCGCGCCGTCGAGTACTCTGGCCGAGCGGACCCGTTGATTTATGGTCGAGCCGTTCTAAGAAACGCGCTCGGCCCGGTGCAAAAAAGATAAACTAACCAAAACTCGTTGCTTTCGGTGAACGGTCATTCTCAAACTTCTATCTCAAACGTATCGCGGTTAGGGATCTGTACAATTTCACGTGTTACGGGGTAGATATATGGCTTTTTCTTCGCCTACGAGAGACCGGGTCAAAATGTCAGGGCTTGTTTACAACGCGGACAAGCGAGTCATGATCTCTTTATGTTTGAAAAAACACTATCTCCGAGATGCCTCGAGATAAATAACTTTATGCGGGACGCATTTTTATTTATGCCTATCTAAGGCAAAACACCTTCTAAAAATTGTACCTAAAATTTCATTCAAGATATCATCTACATTTATATACGTTTAAATTACTTTAAAGTGTATGCGAGGGGTAAATCACCCAGATATTTTGTATACCACAATGCCCATTATACAAAAAATTCCCCGCAAGGCCCCAAATTTCCCTTTCATACACCTCAATGCCTTAAATTTTCTTGCAATGCCCCACAATACGCCACTATTCGCCACAATGCCCCAACAATTCTCCCCAATGACCCCACAATTCCCGCAATGCCTCCACAATGCCCCACAATTCACTGCAATGCCCTACAATGCCCCCTCATTTACCGCACTGCTCATTAATGCAAAAATAAGAAACAATGCAAAATTGTTAGACACACACACAGAATATGAGCAAGTAGTGTTTAGTGTTGTATCGAAGCTGGATATTTTCCCTCAAAATAGCTCTTAGAAATAAACAAGGGATTAAAAATTAATTTTTTTTACAGGTACGCTTTTATTTATAAATAAGATGTACAAAATATAGTACAAAATATAATAGATATACCTCGTTAAAAAACCACATTACTAATATATTAAAAGAAGTTTCTCCCTTATTAGCAAAAGTAGAGGAACGGTTTTTTAAGATGGTGAAATAAGCGGTGATAATCAAAAAATATCGATTTTGAAAATCCCGTATAACTTTCTTGTTTCAGGAGATATGAAAAAAATTTATTGACTAAATTCTACAAAAAAGTAGCCATAGTGTGCGTAAATCGAGACGTAAACCGCATCCACCTTTGGTAGTAAAGGAGGCCTGCAACAATTCCATCAAAAATAAGACACAGTGTACTTGTGATTTATAATACTTATATTGACATGCATTTTTAAACGTTAAATATGGCTAAAACAAACGTAAAAAATCGTAAAAATCTTAGTAAATATTTATTAGAGAAATAGGTATCTTACTTATTCCTTACCTGAAAAATAATCTATACTAACATATAAAAGACTTAGTTGACTGACTCACTCATCACTCTCCAGCTCAAACCGCTTGATTTAAAAGGCTGAATTTTGATATACAGGATTTTAGGATGTAGAGAGATAAGAAGGAATTTTTCAAAACTCAAATTCCAAGGGGGTAAAGCCACCCCTTAAATATTACAATATTTTTTATTTAAAAAACGGTCAGTTTTCCGGAAAAACGCCTGAACACGTTTTTTTTTCATTTATTTTTTTACATATTTAAGGATTTTTAAAAAATCATACAAAGTGTTCAAAGCGGTGAAACCACCACTTAAATAATACAATATGTTTTTATTTAAAAACGGGTTACTTTTTCGAAAGAATGTTTGAACACGTGTTTTTAATTTATTTTTTTACGTATTTTAGGATTTTTAAAAAAATCATACAGTGTGTCTAAAGGGGTAAAACCAGGGATGGTAAATATTATAATAAATTTTATTTAAAAACCCGTTAGCTATTCGGAAAACGCTTGAACATAATATGCTTAATATTTTATTTATTTACATATTTTAAAATTTTTTAAAAACTCAGACAGGGTGTCCAAGGGGCTGAAACCACCCCTTTAATTGACTTTTTCGCAACTGAATAAAAATATTTTACTTTAAATTAATTGAAGCAAATATTTAATAATATTATATACCTCAACATGTAGACTAGTCTGTCTACCGAATGTTTCGATACATAATATAAACAATATTATGTATACAAGCATAAGTAATTAGTCATTTACCTTTTTTTTTAACACATTTAAAAAAACGCCCCTTTAATATTATATATCTTTTTTAGTTATTCGGAAAAACACTAGAACACGTGCTTTTTATTTTATTTTATTACATATTTTAAGATTTTTTATAAATTTATGCAGGGTTTTTGAAAAAATAGGGTCATTGATTAATTGTTGCGATCTTTCTCAAACCGTTTGCCGTAGAAAGCTGAGCTTGTACAAACAACTTGATTTTAGAGTGCAGAGGTTCGAAAAGAAGGGACCTTCGAAAGTGAGTTTCCAAGGGGGTGAAACTACCCGTTAAATGTTTATAGTGGACTCGAAAGTTGCTAAAATAAAACCGCTTCTTGGTTTAAAGAACAAGCTATATTAACTCCACAAAATACCACAGCAGATGAAATAAATCTAGCTTTATTAGAAAAAATTACTGCTCCACAAATAACATACTACTCAATAGATGTAGTTATAGATCAAGAAAATGTGGTTAATTATCCTGTCGAGTTCCTACACTTTCTAAACTCTTCAGGAATCTCTTCTCATGAGTTAACTTTAAAAGTGGGGGCATCAGTGATGCTTATTCAAAATTTAAAACCACAAAAATTGTGTAATGGAACAATGTAATAGAGTCTACTATTATTTCTGGCCCTGGTCTGGGAGAAACATTTTTTATACCACGTATCCCTTTAATTCTGTCAGACTATCCTTTTCAGTTAAAACATCAAACCTGGTTTATAAAGAGGTACTCAAATGAGGCGATTTAAGTACCTCTTTACATCCCTTTCATTATAGTCATACAACCGAACGAAGTCGCGGGACCCGCTAATTTCATTATATAAGGAAAATAAAGTAAGAATACAATAATTAGAATGTCGACTAAGAAATATTATTTAGCAAATATCTGAACATATATGAGAAGAAATTATTAATAATGAGCGATAAAAACTATGTTATTTTCAAAGACACCTTGTAAAATATGTGATATCTAAACTTTCGGAGTTTTCTTGACAATTTGTAATTTTTGTTGATAGTGATTAAATCAGCTTGCGAGTTTGGAATGGATCTGTGCCTAGTAAGTTTATAGGACCATAAAAAATATATTTTCTTTTTATTTTTTTATGTCATTTTCTTTTGGCCAAATATACGAGTTAACTTCTTGTTTCAAAAATTTTATTAAAAACGTATCACGAGTAACCTCATCCAGTACTCTTCCAATATAGCATGTTTCCACGTTGTCGTCAAGATCAAATTCTTGTGATGAGAAGTCGAATCACTAAGGACATATCAGGTCAGACCCTCTTCAGCTGATGAAACTCGCTTACCAGTTTCTCTTGATGTTTCCTTAACCTTTTTGGTTTCGATTCTTTCTCGGTCGGATTTTTTTTTTAGTAATAAATTGCCTCAATCTATCTGTACGTACTTTTCCATTTCCCTCAACTAATAACCACAAATATGCTGATTTTCTTATTCGCTAACAATTCACCGAAATGTCCCCATAATTCCTCCTAAGTGTACACCAAAATGCCTAGATGATTTGCCCCTCGTGTGTATCTATTCTTTTTAACCGACTTAACTCCGATATCCTCCGTGAAGGGATAGTGGAAGCTATATTCGAACCTTTACAAATTGTATAAAATATTTTAAATGAAAATAACTTGCAAGTCAAGATTAAAACCAAGATTAGCATGGTGTTGGTCTTAAATTTGCTTACTACTAGTTCTATATTAAACCTCAGCCAGTGACAAGACCAGCGAAAATTGAAAAACATTTTTTTCGATACTTAAGAAATCTAAACCGAAAGGTTCGAAAGAAGTCTTATTTTTTCACGATTCCTACGTTTCCTCCTACAAGTAAATCAAAGAGTATACAAATAGTTTTATTTTATTTCATTCTATATAAAATATATCGCAGATATCAAACATGTATTGGGTGGGCCAACGAAAACTTCACAACAGATTTTCCGGCTTTAAAATAAAAATCTGGAAAAACGCTCGGACCCGTCAGTTTTTTTCATTTCCGTAGCTATAACCTGCTAGTTGGGGCGAGAAAAACTCCCGAAATTTGAATAAGGGAGAGGGGTCGCGCATACTTATGACCCTATATTTTCGCCTTATGATTTTCAACCACAACAAAATGGCAGCTTGTTAAAATGTGTTACAGATTTAGAGGTCTGGATACAAATTAAGGTTCGTTTTTTATGTTTTTGTGAAAAAATCGAGGAACTCTCAGACTCGTCAATTTCTGCTTTTTTCATACCCGTAACTCAACCACCTAACTGGGGAAAGCACAACCCCCTGATTTTGAATAGGTGTAAGGGGTGTTGCAATACCCCATCTTGAAGATCTCATGGAAACTAACTGACCTTAAAATTTCGCGCCAAAATTTTCATCGATAACGAAATGAAAGCTAAAATAGGGAAACAGACAATGTGGGAGAAACAATAAAAATACTACTTACTTTTTTGATCAGTTTATTAAATGCTAGAAACGACCACCATTCACCTCCATCGAGTAAAATAAGTTTTGTTCAAAACGTTCCCATACATTACGCAATATTTCGGGTGTTGCAAATCATCCAGTGATTCGGGTTTGGTACCCTAAATCTTAGATTTCAGATGACCCCATAGAAAAAAGTCTATTGGATTCACATCAGATAACCTTGGTGGCCATTCAATATGTCCCCTTCTACCAAACTAGCTTTGAGAAAAATTTTGATCTGAAAATTGTCGCAGAGATTGTACGAAGTGATACGCCATCTTGTGGAAAAATGATCGTATGATGGTCTTCCTCATTTTGGAAGGCTGGATAAATAGCGTATTCTAATAAGTCCAGATAAATTTCGCCATTGAAATTAGCGGGTATAAAAAAGGGTCCGATTATGTGATTTCCATAAATACCCGCAAAGACATTTAATTTTTGGGGATGCTGAGTTTGTACTTCACGAAATTCGTTGTAGTTGAAAATAATAAGACGAAATTATATGGTCATAAAGAATGACGCGACCCCTCTCCCCTATTCAAATTTCGGGGGTTGTTCTCCCCCCAGCTACGGGGATGAAGAAAGCTGAAAATCGACGGGTGTGAACGTGTTTCCAGGTTTTCCTTTTAAAACCGGAAAATCGGGGTGTAAAGTGTTCGTTGGCCCACACTCTATATATTTATTAAAATGGCAAGATTTCATTTTTGAATAAAGTTTTTTTGATTTGGATTTTTTTACTTACACGGTATGACATAATACATTTCCTGTAGTTTTAACATTTTCTTGTTTTTAAACGAAACAAAATAACTGATTCTTTGCAGAACATAAATCAAGTCGTCCTGTTCTATAACTCTGAAGCTCTGTGAAAGTTCATAAATGTTTTCTGCCTATTCCATATCAATTTTATTCACGATATCATAAGTCATATGAATTCCTTTAAGTAACGACCAGTTTGACACGATTTTTACGATTTTAAACGAACAGGCAACGAGATAAATGATTTACGTTTAACTTTTGGAAGATTGGAAGTATATAGGTAAGCCATTGTTTATGTCACGTAAAATATTAGTATTTTGAATTTGTTTTTATTTCGAAGATTGAGTACTTAATTTGTACTGAGTTTAAAACCGATATAAAGTACACATCACGGCATTTACACTATACTACCCTTAAGTGCCACTGAAAAAAAAATTTTCTTCTCTCGTTATGAATATTCCGCTTATTAGGAATAGTGAATTGTGCCTTGTTTAGTTCGGCACACTGTCATTAATACGTACATAAATTTGTTTTCTTTACAGATTGAGTTTACTACATTACTCTAAAGAAGAAGAATAAGGAAATAATTTCTTTTGGGTAGAAAAATCAACAGAATTTATACATGTAACTACTAAATGACTATATGGGAACGAAATAGGATCAAATTTTAAGAGGGAAGTACAGGGCAAAGGAAATACACTAATTTTTAATATTGTCTTTTCAAACAATTTAACAGATCGCCATTTTGTTTCAGTATATTGGATTCGTACTAATGTTTTCCTAGTTTTCACTATATAACATTTCATTTTTGGGCAAAATTTTAAATCAGTTAAAGCTTTTTTTAATTTTATGAGGCCGCCGTTTTGCTGCGCCATGTTGAAATTGTACTAAAAGCTACCAGTTTATCCCTATATTACATCTATTTTTTGTGTAAACTTTGAATTCAATAAATACAAATTTTTTAACCAATTTATTTGGCCGCTATTTTGTTCCACTATCTCGAATTCGTACCAAAAACTTACCAGTTCGTCTCCATATTTTCAGACTAATTTTTTAAACAGTTTATCAGGCTGCCCTTTTGTTTCCTCATCTTGGATTCGTACCAAAATTTTACTAGGCCGCCATTTTGATCTGATAGTGAATTTTGACCAAACCGTTACCGTGTCATCACCATATAAACCTTAATTTTTGTCTAAAATTTGAAATCAATCGGGACAGACTGACCGACAGACAGACCGACGGAGTTGAGAAAACATGTTTTTTTTGCATCTATTGACCAAGAAACGTGAAGATCTGAAAAAATCTCGGAGAGTGATGTTTTCACGATTACGTGTGCAAACTGAAAGTTTTTATTCGAAATTTATTATGATCAATGACTTTATATGATTATTATTTTACGCAATAGTTAAGTTTGTAGTTGATATGAGTGTCTATTTTGAATACAACAAATACTTTTACCGGGAATTATTCTCGTATTCGTACTTTTATTAAAAAAATGAAAAATAACACAAATTGTATTGTACACAGTTATGTGGTAGTTATTAATAGGCTTCATTACAAGGGATGTAATTCTTCCTCTTATCACGGTGAAAGTTACCACAATTTATATATGTGAACATAGAGGGATACTATTTCCGCGACACTGTGCTACTTTTTCGTAAAACGAAAGGTATCGTAAACAAAATTTACATCGTTTATGAAATTCTGGCCGAAACTGAAAATTTGCATTTTCGAGACACCCTTCGAATCTTAGTTATAATACAAGCTAAAGAAAAAGTAAAAACGGATTATTATTATTATAGAATTTTTTACATTGAGTGCAATGGCGTAGTTGGTTTTTTTTTCCAGGGGCTCAAATATTGAGAAACAGATCAAACTTATATTTTTAAATGGAACACCTTGTCATCCTGTATATTTGAAAGCAGCTAAAAGCACATACTTTCACTTTACTTCCAACTTGCAAAATAGTTATTATTTTGTTAATAATTCCAAAATCTACTTCACTAATTTTTTGGGTATTTTTAATTATTTCCTTTCCTCCTTATGTCTATTTAATTTTGCTCAGAACTTATTTGAATTAATTTGAATAATAATAAATGTCATTCCTGCAACAAAATGATACTTTTAAAAGCACACAATGTAAAACAAACATGGTCAAAACCTGCTTAGACTTGAGTTGACTATACAGCTCACGCAGAGGCATTTAAATTTATTTATACGAAGTAGGCTTTGGAAACAATTGTTTGACGCCATCTTTTCCAATATTTTAATAGCTTAAAGTTTGAGTTACATATATTCCGGTAAAATCCGCAAACATGGCATACGACAATATCTACAAAGTCCGGTAAAGACAGTACTGCTGCGTGGAACTATATTTTAGAGAGCACCTAGAAAGACGGCAGAAGCCAAGTTTCTGGATCGACATTTTCTCCATAACTGATGGGGTACCAACGGACCGGTAAGTTTGCTTAACCTTGCCACATTAGATTTTTTTCTGGGGTTTTTTAAAGAATATCAAAAATAAGAGCAAGGAATATGATTCAAGCACTAAAAACTCATTTCACGTAGTTTGGAAAAAGTGACGCGATTACATATATTCATTGCTCCTAGAGGTGTTGAAAACCGCTGGAGTTGGATTGGAGAATAATGGTCTCCAATTCGAAAATAGAAGATAAGATAATATGTTGAACTTTTTTGGTAGGTACTAGAATTATTTTGGGATTAACAGTTTGGGAGTTTATTAATTTTATTGTTATTTGTGTTTATTATGTATTGTGTGTAATATAATGTTGCTATTTAGTTATATTTAGTTTTGTGTAAATATTTGAAGTTCAATGGAGTATGGCATCCAAAGCATTAAACAAATTTACTTAGTTGTTTTATTTAAAACGCACTTATATAGAGAATATAAAAAAATAATGAAATTAAGAGTATTTTATAAAAACTCGGGCACTAAGTGTTTCGTATCGTTGAAACGGTAATTTAATTTCTGATCGATTAAGGAAAAGATATACAGGGTGTCCCATTCAAAAAAAGATAAGTTTATTTTAGATTAGAAAAAAGGAAGAACGCCATTGAAACTCGAAAATGTTCAATCAGTTTTTGTGTAGCACCTACAGTTTTGCCAGAACCCCCTAAAAGTATCGAAAATGCACCACCCTGTACATATATAGTGTTATTTTTTACTTTATCTAATAATAAAAGGAAAGTTTAATTAAGAATAAACTTCCAGCTAGTATAATTTAAGCCTTGATTCAGGTAAAATGATTTAATGCAAATGGATTCGAAAATGCTCCATTCAAAACTTTTTTAACTTAATGTGTTTTTCATTATCGCGAAGAATATCAAAAATGTTATCAACTGACCATCTAACAACCAATCATATGACTAATTAGACTGCTTTATTCAATTGTTTACACAAACATTAAGCGAGAAGAGGAGGGAGGAGAGAGGAGAAGTGCACCGGGGTGCAATTTGCGAACGGGCTACGCTGAAGAAATGGTGCATAATTGCCCCCTGGGGCTCGACAGGTGGGCCGAAGAAGAAAAAGAGGAACAAGAAGAAGAAGAAGAGTCGTGCAACTCGCCGTGATTGAGATATGAGCGGAATCAAACAAATCGCACCGATCTTATGATGGGCGGGCGAGGCCCGGCCTTCCACCGGATGAAGACATTCAAGGGGGGCTGGCGAGGCAAGGGGGACCTGTTTGATTTCTCCAGCGATGACCGGTAGCTGTTGCAATTGGTGCGAATTATCTAAATTATTCTTATTTAGGTAAGTATAGGTGCGTTAAAGTAATTTCTGTTTGTATACTTACTAATCGATAAATATTGAACCAGCGAGAAGTTCTCGCAAAACTTAATATTGAGGCCTTTTCCCGTACCACCAAACGAATCTAAATATAAAGAAAATATTTATTGTTATTATATGATAAAACAGCATTTTATGAACACAGGAGAAGTACTTTTCAGTAAAGTTTTTAAGAGGATCTCAGAGTAGATCAAACGTTTCGACGTCTTATTTACCGGCTGAGAGAAAATGTCCTAAATAAAAGTATGATGTTCTTCGGTTAGTATTATTGGAAATTCAGTGTTTTTGCATATTTTCTTCTGTTCTGTTTCAAAAAAGTTTATCTTTTTGTTTATTAAAAACCTCTAAATATTCAGATATTCTGTTATAAAACTTGGATAAACTTCATTTTTACTTTTTTTTTTTTTTCAAAAAACAACGGTTTTATACAACTATTTTGAAATATTTTGAAATAAGCTGCACTTCATATCCACCAATCATCTTAAAGTTATAACTAAAGCTCGGATTATATGCAAAATGCATATAAATGCATATTTATGCAATATTGTCGTATTATAACAATTTTCACGTAAATTTGCATAGTTTTGGATCAAATGTATCATCTGTAATATTTGCCTGTCATTTATAAGCTAGGCACCTAAAATATTTGAATTACCGAAACATTTATTGTATCAATTCACTGCATAAAATATTATAACTTTATATCAATCACGTTTAGCCTTAATACACTTAGATGTAAATTATTTATCCTGAAAAGTGTATTATCGAGTTGTGTATTTTTGCAAAGCATCTGGTATCTGAAAAAGCTGTGAGTCTTTTTAATTGAGTTTTTCAAAATCAAATGATTTTAATACATTTATCTTTTAATTATCAATTATATAAAATGGTAGAAAGTATCTGATACACCCACCACATTGTTGCACTCTATTGCAGAAGAAAAAGTGTGTGAAGAAGAATGCATTACGTATTGTTCAATTTTCCATTGGCGAATCGTTTTCAGGTCAATCAGTAAATGTAGAACTTAGTTTTTTTTAAGCGACAAGAGACGACAATATTTTTAATTCATAAATTAGACAAATAGTTAATAGGTTTTTCAATAAAATATTTTCCTAATAAATAAATATGTAATTGTTTTGCCATTTATAGGTACATATATATTTAATAGATTCTTTAATCTGGCTTTGATAATATATCTAAACTGATGCGAGAACCTTGGTATCTTTTATCTTAATCGTGTTTCCTGTTGATTGCTGTGGTTCAGCAACAGCGAATTGAACATTTGGTTTGTACGTCATCATCACACAGCCCTCTGTATCCTCTGCCGGACATCTGCCTAATGTTTGCCAAGTTCGTCTGTCCTGAGCAGTAGCTATCCAATTTGCTGATATTCGTAGCTATCCAATTGCTGATATCTGTCCATCTTATCGGTAGTCTTCCTCTGTATCTTGTCGACTTTCGGTCTTCATTCCAAAATCATCTTTGTTCACCGCCCAACCTTGCAGCATGTCCGGCCCATCGCCATTTTAATCTAGCAATTCGTTGGATGATGTCCCTGTCTGCTATTCCCAGAAATGATCTTTCCATTTTACTTTGGACTATGTGAAGTTTAGTTGTTGAAGACTTTGTATTAAACACTGGTTAAATGCTTTTTTCTTTACGCTTATTGGTATGTTGCTCTTAAAAATACCTTTTAGTTTACCAGCGTTATTCTTTTTGCCCATTCACACGTTTAGTTGGTTATACTGATCCTTATTTCGTATACCAAATAGATATACTTATAGATCTGTCTGTTGGTCATTATTTTTGTTTCAATCAATTAAATGGTAAAAAATATCTGATAAACCACCACTGTTCTCAAAAAAAAACTGCGAGAAGAAGAATACATGCCGTATTGTCAGCGGCGTGCCTAAAGAACCCGTGGCTCGAGGAGGTGGCGGCTACTAGGAGGCCCCCAAATTTAACAGGGTATTCAAATAAAATATTTTTTCCATAGTTAAAAAAATCACGGATTTCGCAATTTTTGCAACCATCGGATTGGAAATGATAACAATAAGATAACGTAATATATAAGTGACAGTACTTAATGCGTATTTAGATGTCATAGTAAGTCAGCTAGATAAAATATTTACTGCGTTTAAAACAGTTTATTCAACATAAACTCTCAGATATTGGTTTAATTAAATGACTCAGAAATTTTGGAAAAAGCTCAGTTGTTAGTGGAGAAATATTCGAATGATTTAACTTCTCAAAAAAAATGTCCCTTGCACGTCACTACACGCATTAGCTCTTTCTATTTTCGACTCCCTAATGTGATGGAATACAGCAGGAATTAATTTTTTTCGAGAGCGTTTCATTCTACCAAAAACACAAACGCCGCTTTGTCATTTTTAGTATAATGCAAAAAATCTATCAGATTTTAAAATAAACAGGAGCGTACTATAAATTTACTAAAATTAATATGGAATAGAATGGTTGCCCATGCGCACACCAGTGGCTCACTCAGTTTTCTTCCACTTAAATACCAAATTTCAATAAAATGCCTTAAGGGATTTTGCAAATATTAATAAAAATCCTCAGTTTTTTGAAAAAGTTTAATATTAAAACGTGCTTAGAATTTTTTTCGAAAACCGTCCATTATGCCAAAAAAAACACAAAAAACATCAACAAAGTACGTTTAATTGTTGTATGGAGTACTATAAATTTACTAAAATAACTATTGGAATGGCTGCCCGTCCGTACGCCTGTGGCTCACTCAATTTTCTTTCACTTGAAAAAGATAGCATTTTAAATAGTTATTTTATATACAAACTTGTTTCAATAAAATCCGTTAAAAGGTTATTCAAATATTAATAAAAATCCTTAGTTTTTGAAAAAGTTGGAGCTTTTTAGGCAACGTGTTTATATAATATTTTTTCTTAAAATGATCCCAGCAATCAGCTTTGAAAACTTGGTTATGTACTTAATTAAAACCCTGTATAATTGCATGACATTTTGACCCTTAATTTCGGGACATCCTGTATATTTAAAAAGACATTACAAGTCGCTACTGCTGATTGCTAGATAGACCACTATATTGCATATTACATTTTTCAAATAGTGGGGTTCTGTCAATGAATACCGTTGAAAAAAAAACGCAACATTACGGCTTTACATTCAAGTTAACAAATCTCTCAGATTTCAGGGAACGCATGATCTCTTTTGTACGGTACGGCTTATAGCTTTCAAATCAGGCATTTTAAAGATATATCTACCTATACATTCGATGATTCCATCGAACAAGTAAACATGCATAGGGATTACGAAAGCTCTCAGGTCGGTTCCAGGTACGGGACTAAACCCATTGTTAACCAGGGCTTAAGGGTCGGTCATTTCCCGTATTTGATTATCGGACATGAATAGCCGAGTGCTGCATTAAGCAAGCAGCATTGGTTTGTGTTTGTTTGAATTTGAATCTGTTAGAATGTCTGGGGATGTGTGCTTAAATGACGATTTTGTTCCGGATAATTATAATAAATCGTCTTAAAACAATCGAACAAAACAAACCATGAGACAACAGACAGTTAACAGTTTAATTTTAAAAAATAAGTTCAATACGTCATGAGTAAGGTTTTGAAAACACCATGTATATGCTGGCTTATTATAAGAGATATAGAAATAGTAACAAAGAGAAAGTTTTAGATTTTTTTCCATGTCCAATTGCGTCTACAGACAATTTCAAGCTGTTATGGTTCTGAGGTATGCAAAAAAAATAAAATATTTCATTTTCAAAATCATGCTGTAACTTATTTATTCAAACTTGCATACACATTCAAGCAATTTTATGTGTAAAATTTTGTGGTGCTGTTAGATTTTAAATCTGATGTTTCGCAAACGGGGCCCACCACCATCTTTTTTAATTTGTTTTTAACAAGCCTTTAACCTCCCACATCCAATAATGTAACGCAGTCATACATAAATGTATCAAACCTGCAATTTTACTAATCATCATGAAGATACTCATTTATTAAAATAATGTTATACAGAGTGTTCAATTTAAAGTAACAGAGTCGATACTCATTTGTTTACTTTCCAATTGTCATTTATTTTTTTTTAGCAAATCCTGACCATTCAGAGAAAATCATCAAACTTTTGTATAAAATATTCTTTGATATCTCTAAAAGTTAAACATGTAGCCCCGTTTAAATTATAACTGCCAACCCTGTACATTACTCGTGTAAAAGTTCACTCTTTTTCATACAACTACAAATAATATTCAGTGGGAGGTTTATTTTTATTTACATTTTAATATTTATGTTGAAAAATTGTGTTAATTACTTTGATTGTAATTAAAATAATTAAAAGTAGGTTTGCTTTTTCAATTTTCTTTTGAACCACAATCTTTCAGATGCTTTCGTGTTGAAAAGTATTTTTTCTGCTTTGCAATCATAAAGTTTTCGATACGCAAAGTAGTGTTGTACTTTTCGACACTACTTTTTTTCTCTTCAAATTTGGCAATGCTAAGTCATGGCCACCTCGAATTCGAATCCGGTCACGTCTCAAAATTGAAAAATTGCAAGTCTTTAAATATATATTAAGGATATAGTGCAAAAAAGAGAAAAAATAAAAAATTGTCATAAATATAAATTCACTGACAAAGCTGAATTAAAAAAAGATAGGCAATGTAAAATTTAAAATAGCTACATAAAAAAATTAAATTAAGCTAATGATTAATAATACATCGATTTATACTCATGTACAGCTATTGTAAGTAAAACGAAAAATAAAAAATATAACACACAAAACAGCATCCTACCTTGTTAAAATAATGAACACAAAAAAGTACTGTAAAAAAAATAATAAGTCAAACTTACTAGCCAATAAATAAAATTTAAACAACCAAATTGAATTCTTAGATCTTCAATTTCTCTTAAACTAATTGGAATGTAGTTTTTTTCATTATGAATAATTGAATTTTTAATCAATGAAGAAGACTTCTGACCGCTTCTGAAGAATAAACAAAGAATTAAAAAGTTGTTTTGAGCAGGATCCCCAAAAGCATACATTATTACGTAGGTGTGAATCAATTAGAGCAAATTCCAAAAATATTCCATGATCTAGACAATCGAAAGCCTCTCTAAGATCACAGAACACTGCTGTAGCAGACTTTTCTTCATTTGAGTAAAGGTAAAGATGTTCTAAAAAAGATAATATGGAATAGTTGGTATTTTTTTGCTTTCTGAAAATCAAACTCAATAATGCTCTTTTAAGGCACTCAGGAAATTTATTTGTGATAGAAGAGTAATTAATCGCATCTACCAAAACGTTCAACGCACACACAGGCAACTCTTGTAATACTCCCAAGGATATATTGTCCCAGCCACAAGACCTAGGATTTTTTATATCTGAGAAAGCCCATTTTTATCTCAAAGATATCAATTGAATATTCCAGTTGCTTGATATTGGTTGCAAATAGTTCAGCACATCTATTACAGTAATATTTATTGAGTTCACTGCATGACAGTTTCGTATCATCTTATAATTTTATTATGTAATGTACTATTTTTTCATTCATATTATATGTTCATGTATATGTAAAGCACTTTCTAGGCAAGTTAACGGTGCTTTTTATGACAGTCTCTGAACTAGTCGTAGGAAATAGCTTTTTATGAATGTTATGAGTGCCTTAAACGCAATTTTGACACGAATATCATACAAGATTGATTCTACAAGCGTGCGAAAAGTGACATTTTGCACACCCATTCCACATTAGTACGAAAAGTAAAACACTTTTCTAGTGCACTAGTGCTTTAAAGTAACATTTTTCACACTGAAACGGACGTGAAAAATGTCACTTTTGTCAAGGTGAGTTCAGTCAGCAGTCAAGTGCGAAAAGACACTCTCCCTGCGTCTTAGCTACAACGCTATTTCTGCCTAACGTGAGGAAAATCACCTAGTTTTGGTGGTTACTTCAAATAATTCATTTTAGTATAGGCGTCAAAGTGAAAACACATTACAAAATTCAAGCTTCTAGCATTCGTTATATTTATGACTGAAGTCAATTGGTTTTTAACTGATATGGAAATATTTCTTTCTATTTTAGAATTATTTGTGTCTTGTTTATATTCAACATTGGGGGTTGAAGGTCAATTGTAGCTGCTTGATGCGATCTGGAAGAGATAGCCCGCTTTTGGACCAATGGTTGCTGTTTATTGTCATTTGGAAATGGTAGTCTGGCTTGGAGGATCGGACGTGCATTTTGTTTTGTAAACACTCGTCCACATAACCAACTTTGGTAGACTTCCGTCCATCATGGTGCTTAAAATTGAACAAAACATCTTCCGTTTTTGTAATTAAAAAATTCTTCTATGGGGTGCATTAATGCATATTTTTTTTATTGAATATATGTGTTTTATAAACAGAAATGATTATACGCATCAGGGTTTCCTTGTCTCTAACTTTACTCAGGGTTAATTCTTAACGGCAGCAAGCACCTGCCACCCCAATTATTGAAATCAACATTTTTTTTGTTAAAAACTGTCACTTTATAATATTTACTGATATCAAAATTAAATTTTAGTTTTAGAATAGATTTGAGTATCGCGACCATAACGTGGATGCTTTCAATTTTTTTTTATGTTTTATGCATTTACTAAATGTTTCCAATTCTTTGGCTTAACAGAATTTCAATTTTTTTGGTAACAGTACTACGTTTATATTCTTGGCTTCTTTGATAATGTCTTCCGGTATTTCATCAATCGTATTCTCTCCGATTTTCTTCTCGATCTCTATTTGTCACTTAACACTTGGTTAAAAATCAAATAACATTTTAAATTTAGTTCCTCTTTCTATTTTTTCAGGCAGTAATAAACTTTAGTAGTAACATTGTAATTATAGTCAAATATTTTTGACACATTGAGATTGAGAAATAGAGTACAAAAAACGGTAACCAGGCAACCGATAACCATATATCGATATATACAAAACCAAACGAAGTAGGCTGTATTTTGCACATGGGGAATGACCAATAACGCACCGATTTAAGCCGTGGGAAATAATTTTGTTCGCCATGCGAAATGGTAGGTTTCAGATCCTACTAGGTGGGTTTTTTGAACATTTTTATAATTCCTGTAAGAAAAAAATTTCCTAAACCTACCTATTAGATATAAAAATATTATATGATATCGTTTCAAGAATGTCTCCAGCTTTAAAAAAATATAGTTCAAGAATTGAAGGTAAAAGCCCAGTAAATCGAGTAAAACCGACCAAGTGCACACGTTTCAGAGGCTCTTAGTCCGATTTTCCAGCACATCTGCGGGTTTATTTAAAACTTAAGACCGGAACAACGAAAATAACAAACACATTAACGACTCTGTTAAAACAGGGCCGGCATGCCAACAATGTCGTTTTTAATTGAAGAAGAAAATTCGTTTGAGGATTGATAAAATGTTTATTAGTATTTGAATTCTTGATTTTGTTTATAGTTTTTTAAGTGAAGTAAATACTTAAGACATTCCACCCATTTCACTGGCCTTAATGATTGTGAGTCCATTAATAAGAGGCATACTAAATATTTCTCCTTATGTAAGTAAGAGAAGAAGCAAGCCCCTACCATTAATAATAAAAAAGGATTTGATTTGCTTAGCTTATCCGTTTTTTTCTGACCTAATCTAGTTTTACTGTCACTTTCTAAAGGTGTTTTAACATACACTTGATCAAAAACAGAATCCGGATACCGATCTCTTCAGAAGAGGAATTAAAAAATATCAATACACAAACTATACCAACCTATAAATCTAAAGACTAGGCCAATATTGTTGATTATATTATCAAACCAATTTAAACACGTATTAAAATATTTAATTTTGAATAAATTATTTTTCAGAATAAATAGTCTAGTCCGTGAGATGGGCCAAAAAATAGTGAGAAAAATGAAAAATGTATACGGTATTTTTTTAATAGTTAGATCTGGGAATCACGAAAAGCATCCCCACAATCCCATAAATTAGGTAGAAGTTAGTTTTTGCGCGATAAATCGTTTTCACTTTGTCATACAATAAATATGGCGTTATATAAAACAAAAGCTTATAACATTATCTCTAAAAAAGATTGTATATACTTTTTAAATTACGCCAATAATATCGCCGTAGGAGCCACGTTAAACTGACTAATGCTCGTTAAACACTATGAAGGATCCCTAATTTAAATGAAAAACTTCAGGCACCTAAAATGTATTTTGACTTATATAAGTTCTTTTAATCCTGATTTAATATAAAACAATGTCCAAATAATCATAACATTCTTGATGAAAATATATCTCTTTTTCCCAAAACTTTCTTCATGAAACTTGTTTGTGGCAATGATGTTATAGTTATCCTTAAAAAGTCTCCTAAAGTCTTCTAATATCTGCTTCTATGACGGTATTTCAATTAATATTTTGAAAACGTGTAAATTTTATTTACAGGATATATTAACGCATTTAATCAGTTTATCCATTGATAAGAATGTACCCTTACATAGAAAAGGAGACCATAATAATGTTGAGAATTATTGTGGCATAAGTCTGTTATCTAGCCTATCCAAAATTTGTTTTGCTAATTAAGGATCAGCTGGTTTCATTTTCTTAATACAAATAATCTGCTGTCATCGTACCAGCATGGTTTTACTATAAACAAAAGTAGAGAAACAGCACTGTGACTGTGTGAGTTTCAACGTACTATAATCCAGTCCTTAGTTAAGAGATTATTGGTATTTGGTATGTTTATAGACTTTTCGCGTGCTTTTGATGTAGTAAATCATAAGCTGTTGCTTTCAAAACTGTTTAGATATTATGTAAGGGGTAAACCTTTAGATCTTCTACGATCATACTTGTCTGACAGAAAGCAGACCGTGTGAGTAAATGGTACTCATAGTAGTCTAAAAATTGTTAAATCAGGGATTCCTCAGGGTTCTTTCTTAATTTTTGCTAATGACCTGATCAGTTACGTTACTAAAAGATTGGAAAACATTTCTGTAATTGCATATGCTGATAACACCAATGTTTCAGTTTTTAGATAATTTTCTTTCTCTCAAAACACAAGCCCAGAACGTTTATAAAAAAATAATACTATGGTCCAAAAAAACAAATTACAGATAAATAAAAATATTGGTGTCCTAAGACTTAACTCAATTTTTTGGGACTGGCCCTTCCTACAAGAAGGGATTCATCAAGGACAGAACATCATTACATCGAACCCTAGCAGAGGCAGCAGTTCAGTGTGCTTACTATTGGTTCGTCGTTTATATAGGCGGAGTATATACAAGTTTTGTTGAATCTTCAGTGCGAACCAGCTGACCTAATGGTAGAGTTCTCGACTTTCGATGCAACATATGTACATATGTTCGAATCTCCTATCAAACGATAACTTTTTTTTTAGTTTTTTTTAACTTATAACTATTAAAAATGCGGATTATAAAGCTAGGTTAGGTTAGAATTGGCTAGGTCTGTTTCAAAGAAAGCCAATTTTATGATGATTGGACAAAATTTCGGGTCTGTATTAAAACCAAGGATTTTTTAAACAAAACCTATACTGCTGGGTGGATCTGAGCTATTAACGTTAGATAAGTTTTTTCACACTAACAGTATGTTATTTCACCACATGCTGCGCTGTCATCAGTGGTCATCCTTGATGAATCGCTTTAGGAATTAGGAACATATCTAATCAGGATACCTTCAAACCTCCAAAGAGTTACTAAGAGAGTTTCTATTGGAGAAATGTATTTAATCATTTAATTTTAACTCTTATTTTAAATGTTTCATGTTTGTTCTTGTCTCATTTATGTATTTTAATATTTTGTCATATATTTTTAAATGTTTATTCCTAGTATTTGTGAATTTTAAACATAAGTAAGTACTTTTATAAAAGGATTTCCTCTAACAATGTCAGAGTATCCTTATTTTGAGAAATTCTGTAACAATTCTAATTTCAGCAGTTTAATTAATAATATGATTCTAGCACTGTAAAATGTAATACGTTCATTAATTTTGACATTGCTAGGTTATATGTAGACAATTGTAGTGGCAATAGGGATTATTATTATCATTATTATTAGTACTTACCTTGGTGGTGGATGAAACGCTTGGGGCGGTTGATGTGGCCATGCGAAACGGTCGGGAGGCGGTGGCGCTGGGGGAGCTGGTGGGAACGCGGCGAAGGGACCCCCTGGATAAGGCATCAAGGGCGGGCCGGCTGATAATCCACCCCCGGAGCCGTCCTGTTTCTCCGGCATCAGTAATGGCTAGCTCGCGTGATAATACTAGAAAAAGATTGAGAAGTTTGACATTAGGAATGTCAACAGAGACTTAGATTTAAAGTACAAATAGGAGCGAATTTAAACTAAATATTCTAATACTGATGAGATTACTATAGCTACAAGTACGGATTTTTTATTAATACATTATGGCAAACTCAGTTATTAATTTATGGTCGCAAATTATAGTATGTTATTTCAAACTAATATATGTACAAGGTAGGTGGATTTTTATATTTTGATATAAAGTTTCGCACTCAATTTTTAATAGGCAAAAAGAGAGTAAACACAAAACTAAATTTTAAAATACTAAGCCTAAAAGAAAGCCTAAGAAAGTAATATAATAAAAATCGAGGCCATGGATAACGGCAAAAGAAATAAAAAGAGTCTGTTTTGCCGCCGTATTAATTCTAAAACACCCTCAATTTTTTCTCTTAACATCACTACTTCGGATTTTCATAAAAAATTTTTACCAAACATAGAACAGAAGCTTTCACGGCTTTGATCACCTAAGAAATCATGGTTCTTGGGATTATCTTCATTTATGGAAGCCTTTGAGGATATTGCTTTTTAACATCAACTTCACTAAATCTTAGTATCGTAGATGATACTTTTGTTGTTTGGCCTAATGGACAGAGGGAAAATCACTTCATATTTCTGGATTCCTGAATCAACAATATCGCAATATTAAATTCACAATGGAAATTGAATCTAATAGAACGATGCCCTTTCTAGATGTATTTGTTCAAAAGACGGTTGTTCTTCCTTACATACATGGCACTACAGACAAAATAAGACGATTGCTTCGGCGGTCCAACATACCAACAATCTTCAATACACATAAGAAAATTGCTTGCGGGAAACATGTACCTTTTCAAACAGAAGGAGTATATAAAATTCCTGGCTCCTGTGGAGTGTATGTAGAAAAAACGCTCAATATCCACTAGACTTAAGCAACATGAACGATATAATAAAAATAAACAAACTATTCAATCTGCTGTAGCGGAATACTGGCATATCACTGCCCATATTATAACTGTAAAAGAAGCCAAGGTTCTGGTGTCGGTTCCAGGATTAGAAAAGCTATTGAAATGTTCAAACATACGAAAAACTTCAACAGAGGTACGGGTGACGGTCTACATCATACGTGGAAACCGATCTTAACACAGGGTCACGATTCGGCGAGCACGAATCGGGTATAAAAGCCCGCCTAGATAGCTCTGAGCTCATTCAGTGTGGAGTAAAGATCGCTGAAGATACTTCGTGCAATCGAGGGCGAAACGTCCGACAGTAATTCCAATTTAACACGGTCTAATCCCAAGAACCATAATTTCTTAACTTTTTACCAATTTTTTATGCTTCTAAATAAAAACCGGTTAAAGCAAATGTATATATTTCTGAGATCAGGAGGAAAAGATCTTTTCAAACGTCAGAAAAGATATATTATTTTATACATATTTGCTTAGACCGTACTTTACATTTTTGTATTGTTATAGTTTAATGATTATTAAAATACATTTAGTTTATAGTAAAATGTATTATTTGTTCTAGGCAACACTATGGAATATAGGGTGTTATGTAAAGGAATTGCCATAGGTTAAACTTCGTCACTTTCATTCTATATGCATATATTATAAAATGTTTGCATATACTTAGTAAAGACGATTATGATTATTATTATTATTATTATGGGCTTCTCCATAACTTGTTACTAATTATACTACTGATAATATCCCCGTTCATCTCAAAACTCCACAACTTTTATAATGTCAAAGTAAACTCTGATTTCAGTCGTGACTTTTATGATCTAATAAATTATGTGGTTTTCAAACAAATTAACGAACTTAAGTCTGTACTGTGAATTGACGGATAAGCTCAGCAGAGCTCCCTATTAGTAAACATCATTTGAATGACTAAATCCAATTTAAATAAACATTGTAGAGTTTCTTTACCAGTAACAAAAGCATCCATTTCATATGGTATTATGTGATAAACCTACTAACTCGAAGGCAAAAAATACCATCTGGAATACAAAGGAAGATGCATTTATTTAGTATGGTATAAATTCCTCCTACGATATGTTAATGCAATTTTATCATTTTACACGTGGTAGGGCCATAAAGTTCGGTTTTTGTATAATATTTATTTACTAAAATAAAAGTTTTATATTCTATTGCCACCTACTAAAAATGAGTTGTCTAACTAACATAAAACGAATTTTGTTTTATGGAAATTGGTATAAAATATTAAAATTCTCCAAAATTTTTCTATAGAACCTAAACTGAACAGTACATTCCCGTTTTGTCTACTTTTGTTTTGCCTGGTCTTTACATTTCGGTTTCGTTTTGCCTGCTAACAGTTTTAGCAAAATGGGATGGAACTATTTTGCCTAACCTTAATGACTTTTACAATCCGATTTGACAAAGGAATGAATTATGTATTTTTTTTAGTTTTATTTGTTTACTTTTGGTATAAAAAAGACAGGAACTGCAGTCAATACCTAAACAATTACTTACATCCCTCTTGATATCTAAATAGAACAAGAATAAAATCCAGGTCCAGAAGCATGTTCTTCACTTTAACTACGGAGCCTGAGGTATAGACTCTTACATTATTGTATTCAAAAAAAGCTTGTGACGATATCATTGATGTGGAAACTTTTAAAAATGTGCAATGACGAAGTGTCTCTAGTGATAACCAAAATTATAATTAAGTCTATAAAAATAAGCGTGTCTTCTAAAATGAAAAGTGTTCATGTGAGACCGCTTCTGAAAGAACGTAGCAGGGAATTGGCGGGTAAAGTCAAAATCAGTGTTATCGTGCGGGTCATACGATTTATCAACGACAAACTTTTTAAGTTTGTTTTTCTTTTATTACGTGTAATCATATCCTCCGCATAAAATCCGGAAGATGAATTAGATAGACCTATGATATTTTCATGTGAAAAAAGAGGATAAACATATAAATACCAGCAGTTGTAAAAATTTTGAGCGATGTCACTTCAAAGTCAGATTGACAAGTCAGTGACAAAATGAGTAATAGAAAACAATTTTCGGGTTTTTTGCATCCACAAGCGAAAAAAATGGTATTAAATCTAAAAAAATATTAGGAAAATGAAAATTCACTGGCCAATATCCAGGAGACAGTAACAAAAGCTCTGGGAATCGGTATAAGGACTGTGCAGAAAATTGTGCATTAAAAAAAGCATAGTTTACTGCCGAAGAAGATTAACAAATGTACACGAAAAAAGTCAAAGACAGAAGGCTTAAGACAATGTAAAAATGGATGTTCGTAATGCAATTTACGATTTATACACATCAAAAATTAATATAACCCTTCAAGTTTTAAAAGAAGCTTAAAAAAATCGAGGCATATTGGAAATTGGACTAAAATCGTTGTCAAAATTAATAAAAATGTTGGGTTTTCGATATAAAAAGAACTGTAATAGAAGATTTTTATGCGAGTTGCCACATATAGCAAGTCAGCGTATCCAGTTTTTAAAGAAATACACGGGAAATGTTAATTCGAAATTTAGAAAAGTGGTATTTTTAGACGAAACTTGTATATTTTCTAATGGAAGTGGTTCGAAATCTTGTCAGGACGAGTCTGTGAAAAGTGTTAAAAGAAAAAAGGGATGTGGGACGGGAAAACGGTTCATCCCAGATGCAAGTTTATTGTTTTCTTCAACACCCAAAAGTATGGACTACCATGATAATATGAACTGTGAACTGTTTGAAAAGTGGTTAAAAGAACAACTGATTCCAAATTTAGATGCTTCATCTTTAATCATTCTGGACAATGCATCTTATCATTCAAGAATCTTAAATAAACTAATAATAAAACAAAACCAAAATCTTTTACTCAATATGCTGAAACTAGAACTTCTTTTAATGGCAAAATCTATACCGTAGACGAAATAGTGAAAATATGAAATATTATGGAAAATGGACATGAGGTTTTACGACTGCCGCCAAACCATTGCCAGTTTAACGCAGTAGAATTAATATTGCTTGGGGTAAAATCATATTACGAAAAACACGTGAACCATGGTCTTACATCAGATGAAGTGCAAATTGTTTGGCAGGATTCATTACATTATATTACGCCGGAGTACTGGAAGAAATCTGTGGAACATACGGAGAAATTAATATGGGATTGATGGAATTGAGAACGATGATGATGATAGATGTCGAAATAGCACCAATGATCATTGCGCCATTTGAGGACGACTCAGAAGATGAGGACTTTTTAAGTGATGATGATATTTTTTAGTCTATAATATTAAAAAGTTTCTGAAGGATTATATTAGTCTTTGGCGTGTATAAATCATAAATTGCATTATGAATATCCATTTTTGCATTGTAACTTAAGTCTTTTGCCTTTGGATTTTTTCGTGTACATTTCTTAATCTTCTCCGGAAGTAAATTAAATTTTTTTTCTGTTTCTGTACATTCCTTATACCGATTCTCAGAGCTTTTGCCACTGGCTCCGGGATATTAGCCAGTGAATTTTAATTTAAAAATTTTTTTATTAGATTTGACACCATTTTTTTGCTTACTTTTTTAGTGCATTTGTAATTTTGTAGGCAATAAATAAATAATTATAGAATACTTGTTCTAATTTTAAAGCGTGTTTAAAATAAGTTAATTTTTTATATTATATATATAAATATATATATATATATATATATATATATATATATAGCCTGTATTTTTCGCATGCATGGCCCTTAAATTTAGACTGAAATTTGAAGAAATCGGATAAGTAATTTTTTAGCTATGCCGCGAAGAGACAGATCGACACACAGACAGACGGAATTGAGAAAAAATGTTTTCGGGCATCTAGAGACCTTAAACGTAAAGATCTGAAAAAAATCTCATGAGGGAAGTAATAACTAATTATCTTGTGTTTTTAACAAAAATGTATAATATTTTTGCAAAATAATTTTTTTTGTTATCACAATACAAAAAAAAACGAGTTTTCTTTCCACAGGGGTAGCCCGCATTAAAATAATATATAAGTGGTTAGATTTGTAGGTCAAGCGGAGATCATAATTTTTGATGATTGATAAAAAAATCTCACTTTCATTAAGTGGCTGCATAAACAGAATATATCCTGATTGTTCCACTGATTCGAACCGCCTTCCGACTTTATTAAGGCACTTTCCATTTTGTGTATTTTTGTTTTTGCCAACCAAAAATTTTAAACCAAATACATATTAAGCGAATTTTCTTATTTAGTCCCTGGGCATTTAATATATAAAATAATATTAAGTGGCTATCTTAAATAAATACTTAAGTAAATAGCCCATCGAGATTTAAAAGTTCGATAAAAGAATCACACAACCTTTTGGTATTCACTGTGTTTTCTGATTTGATTCATAATGTTGGTGACCTTTGGACACTCACGATAAGACCGCATTCGACTATAATTATCGTCCAATACCGGTATTGCCCATTATGTCAAAAATAAATGAAAAACTTTCAAAAACTGTTAAACTACTTTGAAAGGTCAGGATTTCTTTACGATTGTCAGTATAGCTTCCACAACACAACGTTGTGCCACTGTTGATATGATTTCAGATTATTGAAATAAGTGCACTCCTGTCGTTCGACTTACGAAATGCTTTTGATAAAGTGGACCATAAAATGTTACTCCAAAAGCTCGATATGGTTGCTATGAGGGGGAACTGCCTTCGATAGTTCAAGAACTAGCTGCATGACAGAAACAGCATGTATATTTTGATGACTAAAACAGTTCTAAAAGAACTTTTTATTGTATTATTGTTATTATTCAAGTACTAATTTAAGTTTTAAGGATAAAATCAGATAGTAAGCGGATGATACTTTACTTTGGAAGGACTAAGGCAAAAGTCCAGGTTAATATAGAAGATAACGTGCTACAAATTTGATATTTTCTTTTTTATATATATTTTCAAATCAAACGGTATTAACTTTTAATATAGAGCTTGCGAACTATATCTCAGTGAAAATGAGTTAATACTTTTTATAGCTTTATTTTGAATTACCTTAAGAAATTGAATTATTGAATTTATCTATGGATATAAATCTCACAGATGTTAAGTATTTCAAGTGGGAATGAACTAATGAGAAATACACTGACCATAACAAGTATTTTGGCAGAGAATAAAATACTACTTTTGCCACATCCATCTATGCCCCCCCCCCTAAGGCAAAGTTTGATCAATTTTCGATTCCAGATACTTAATACATTTAAGTATGACAGGGAGGCCAGCCTCCGGCTTTTGTTTGGATTTAGAAATATAACATGATTTACTATATTTAAAGTTAGCTTATGACTCTAAAGCCAGTTGGCAGTGTACAGCATGTTATCTTCTATTTGGGGACGTACAAAACAAACCAAAATCTCAGAAACATTATCCGCTTTACCCATACATTTTGATTTGCCAGTTTAAATTTGTTCAATCACAGTAATGTGGAGGCAAAGTGAGGTTTCAAGTTAAAATATCGGTGATCAAACGACAGAATTTTTGTTCCAAGAACCACTTATAGTACATAATACTTAGAAATGTTAACAACGACAGGGAATCATTTTATTAATTATCTTCAGTTAAATCTTCTTCGAAGAGTTTATTACCAGCACGATGGCGCACCTGTTCATAACACACGGTTAAATAATTTAAGGAGAAGGTTATTGGCTGTTTCGTAATTTGAAAATACAAGTGTCTAATGTACCCTTACATTTGCATCTACTTAATTGTTGTTAGGAACTCCTTAATGAACCTCTAAAACATAAAGCTTAATGAGTACCTGAATATTAAAATAATAATGTTAATAATAAACGTATTTTTATTTTGAATCAGTCAAATTTGCAATTATTTTCATAAATTGAGCAAAATATTGATGACATCAATAGGCGTAGTTTAGCTTTCGATACTTGTATTGGCCGCCTAAAATAATAAACTGTTTAAAATAGGCTTCTATGGAGCATGGTATAGCCTACTACTCAATATCTAGATAGCAATATACTGAAGTAAACAATAAGAGCAGTGCTACAACTACTGTAAAAGTTGATGTGGCACAGGGATCAATGTTAGGTCTACTCCTGTATTTGCTGTACGTACATAATTTAAAATATATTGGTTTAAAATCTAAGTACTTTATGTTCGCTGACGATACTGTGTTTGTCTGTTCTGCTGGAGGATCTACAGAAAGTTATAAATAATAATCTTAAAATCTATTTTAATTGGCTGTGCTATTAAAAGTCTTAACTTTGACTGTTATAAATAATTCCTTACAATGAAATAAAGCCATTTAATTTTCGACAAGTTGACTATAAATACAGGAAATGATTATTAAACGAAGAGGGAAGAAGCTTTCTTAAACTCTTATTGGAGTAAACAATAATGTTAAATTGTATGAAGCTAAGGAATACAAGTATTTGAGACTAATTATCCCTCAATGATCTAACTTGGAGTGCCCATGTCCATTATATAAAAAATACTGATTGAAGCAATTAGAAAATGTTCATACCAGCCAGACATTGGTTATATAATGGCTTTATCGAACCATACTTGAGATGGAAACACACGAAACTATCTCTTGAACATGCTACAAAGACTACAAAATAAAGCAGTAGAAGCCATTCTTTGGATTTTTACATTCCAAGTGAGAATTTATATGAAGAATATCCTTATTTTAAAATAAATCAAATAAAAATGCAGGAGCAAACAAAACTAATATATAGTATTCAAAGAAAAGTTCTCAAAACCAACTTTGTGCTGATAGAAACCAAAGATAACCATGAGCATAATGTTCAATCGAGGGAAAGGATGAGAAATCGATACTCAAGACCATAGAAGGGACAAGACTCCCCAAATTTCAGAAGTGTTTAGATCTACTATGCTATACCACTGACCGTTTTAGAGTGAGCTCCTTCAAGAATATGTCAAAACCTCACAGAATACTTAGAGGCGAAAATTTACCATTTTGAGTTTGTTGTTTTAGGTTTTTTTTAAAATATGTTAATAATGTAAATAATCTAACAATATTTTCAAATATATTTTGTTAAAAATTGTAAACTAAGGCCGATTAGATGTCAGAAATAAATAAATAAATAAATAATCTTTTTTCTTGAGAGCTTCATTACTTATTATCTTTAGTTCTTCAGGTAAGCTAGTATACAGAACTGATGCTTGAAATGAGAAGCACTTCTAGTAAGTGTAAATTTTAAACCTAGTAACGGATAAAAAGTGGCAAAATCTCGTGTTGAGATTGTGTGTCTCATTCCTAAACTGCAGCTTTGCTCTTAGGTATGGAGGGTTGCCAGTTGCCATTTCTAAATGGACAAATCCAGCGAAGTGCAGTTTGCTTCTGTTTTTCACGTTTAGCCACCCTAGTTCTCCCATCCTAGTAGAAATGTGATCGAACTTGCGAAGACCGAAATCGAACCGGCGTCAAGAGTTGTCTTGATGCTCAGAAAGGGCCCAGAAATAATATTAGATCAGTTAAAAAAAAGAACAACACAACAGTTTCGATCAGTTGTACTATGAGTCTTTCAAACAACAGCCCACGATTACTATATAACAATTTCAAATCCATTAAAAATGTCTGCAACTAACTTGTAAAAAGAGTGTTGAATGTCACCTCAGAGTCTAAATGCTATCCCAAAGATTTTGCACAATCCATCACTGGCACAAGATTGTCACCGATCTTTATTTGTATTGCCCTATGAACACAACATGGATTTCTTCCCCTAAGGCCCAGAACATTTATTTGCATTTAAATACAAATTATCTTTTAAGGAATTGTTTGCTAGGGAAGTTAGTAAATAAAAGCTGTTTGTCTTCAGCATACATTTTACAACAGTAGGACTTTAGTAGATCAGCCGTATACAGATTAAAAAGTAAAGACCCAAGCATTGACCCTTATGGGAGTCAGATGATATAGGCCTCATTTCTGAAGCTGAAGTCTTCAAACACAACATACTGCCTCAAACGTCAGCAAACAAAAAGAGAGAAATCGGTCCATTTCCACCGAAAAACTATAGTACTGAAACTTCGAATAGAGTAATGAATGATTGATGTATCAAACGCTTTTGAGTAGTCCAGCCAAACCAGAGCCAAGACCAACAGTCACCAAGGTCCCCACCGATTGTGAGCCCAGTCTCAGATAGCATCGCAAATGTACCAAAATCTTTCTTGAAACGAGACTGGTTCTCTGGAATAATCTTCATTTCTTCTGCAAATCATTTGATCAAGGACAATTCTCTCGAAAATCTTTGATAGAACTGGCAATAGATTAATCGAACGAAGATCAGACAGGGAATCAGGACTGTTGACTTTGAGAAGAGGCAGCAAGATGGAAGTTTTCCAACATGACGGAAAGCATATGCTTTCGAGACATGCGCTAACCAAATGTATTAGAATAGGATCAAGAAAGGAGCTACAAAATTTTTTATTATATTTACAGATATATTATTTGGACCTGCCACATTAGATTTTGTGTTGCTAATAGCTACATTCACCTGAAAAAATGATGCCATTTTAAAGTTCCTTGTAACGGCTATGGTATATCGTACTTAGCCGCAATTTCCCCACACCCCGCAACAATAAAAATAGATGAAAAATACTTATTTATTATATATTATTTTTTTTTAATTTCCTGGAATATGACGTTGTATTCTGTATCTAACGTTAAGTCGCTTATCGTTCTCCTAATTTTTTAGAATGGTTTCGATCACCACCCGAACAACGTGTTTTTATCGTCGAGTAAGAGCAACGATATGTTTCCTAAATTTCTTTCACAATTTGCTGTAATTTTATTCTCCTTATAACGTTCTTTTTATCTTTTTCAAAAACACTTATACTAAAATATAGCCGATTCAATAACCAATTGCCTACAATTGCTTTTCAGTTAATCTCATGTTTTAAGTCATGCTTTTGATACGATATAAGAATATAATTTTTTAACTTTAAGTGGAGTTAACCTACCGAAAAGTTTCTGCTGTTCCCTTCAAATTTTTTTGTAGAAACATGTTGATGAAATCACAAAAAGAAAGAAAATCCTGAGTTTTTGCATTGCCCAAAACCGGAAGCTATATTTTTACTTATGTAGGTTTTTGACTCTCTTGTAGTTATTGGTGTTAAAGAGTAGAACTTAGAGATTATTAATAGATCAGCCGTATACAGATTAAAAAGAAAAGGTCCAAGCATTGACTCTTGTGGTACTCCGAATGCTATATGCCTCATATCTGAGGCTCGTCGTCAAATACAACATTCTGCCGACGTTCGATTAAATAAGAAGGGAGAAACCGGACCATTTCTAGAGAAAAATCATAGTACCTAAGCTTTGAATAGAATAATGAGTGATTGATAATATCGCTTTTGAGAAGTCCAGCCAAACCAGAGCCAAGACTTACAGTCATCAGGGTCCCCACGGATTGTGGGCCCAATCTCAGATAGCACCGCAGATGTACCAAAATCTTTTCTGAAACGAGACTGGTTCTCTGGAACGATCTTCATTTTTTCTGCAAATATCATCATTTGATCGAGAACGATTCTGTCTAAGATCTTTGATAGGACCGGCAAAATATTAATCGGACGAAAATCAAACAGAGAATTAGTACTGTTAACTTTGGGGAGAGGCTGTACAATAGAAGTTTTCCATCTTGACGGAAAGTATATACTTTCGAGACATGCGTTAACCAAATATGTTAAAAGGGGATCAAGAAAGGAGCTACAATATTTTATTATATTTACTAATTATTATATTAACTATATTCACCTCGAAAACTGATGCCATTTTAAAGTTAAAAGAGACACTATTTCCCCACACCCCACAACAATAAAAATAAGTGAAAAATATATATTTATTTCACGCAATTTTTTTAAATTTTATGGAATATCACGTTGTTTTTTTGTGTCTAACGTTTAGATCACTTATCGTCCTCCAAATTTTTTAAAATTGTTTTCGAACGCCACCCGGACAATGTGTTTTGATCGTTTAGTAAGAGCAACAATATGTTTCCTAAATTCTTTTCCCACTTGGCTTCAAAATTATTCTCCTTATAGTTTTAAAGCGTCCGTTTTTGGCTTTACCAACAACCCTTATATCGTAGTACAGTGGATTCAACAACCAATTGCTTTTCAGTTTTTAGTCAGGCTTTTCATACGATGTAAGAATATAATTTTTTAACTTTAGGTGGAGTTAACCTACCGAAAATTTTCGTGAAAACGGAACTGCCGTTCCCCTTATGTTGATGAGATCACAAAAAGAAAGGAAATCCTGAGTTTTTGCATTGCATGTAGGTTTTTTACTCTCTTGAATATATTGGTGTGAAAGTTTAATTTAATAGGTCTTCATGGGAAGTGAGGTAATGTAGATAAGACCTATTTTATCTTAGCTTAGAAAATTTGAGTTAAGCTTTCTTCAATATAAAATACTACAGAAAACAAAATAAAATTTTGGCATAAGATTTCTAGTTTCATAAGGGTTCCCAACAATATATAAAAGGAATGAATGAATTAGATATTATTAGCAAATATTACTTATAAGGCTATGTGCTTAGAACACCGTCGGCCCAGTAATGAAGTTGAACTGCCTGAATCATAAAACATTACGTTTTCTGATGATTAGGGGTATTTTCGTTTTTTCATACCATTTATTAATATCAAGATCTAAATAACTACAATGATTAGGGTAGTTGCGTGTAGAATTTTTAAATCGTTGACATGAATGGCTTACATTAGGTCCCTGGGAAATACCTGCTGTGTAGCTATAAGGGTATTTGACCAATGACAAGTGATGAGTAAGTTTTATCTTAGTTTCGCAATTTTGCAAGTCCAAGAACAGAACTAAGGCTACAAATAAACTGCAAGGTTTAAATTATTGCATTAAATGCCTCTTTTATTGTTTTATTTATTTGCTTTTAAAGAAAACCGAGAAGAGTAACAAAAACCTAACATAAGAGCTTTGGAGAAAGAGAGAGAGAGAGAGAGAGAGAGAGAGAAAGAGAGGAAAAATACTTACACATAACTGCGCAATCAATAAAAAATACATTGCCTCTTACGGCAGAGTCTTTATTAATTTTCTCAGTTGTCTTTAAAAATAAAATTGTCAAATCTGATATAATATTTATAATCAGCAAGAAGAGGATCAGTATGCAGGATCTTCTTTAGACAAAAAAATTAAAGTGTGTTTATCGTGTTCACAACATCCTCATACTCCGTACCACTATTTATGGATTCAATTGAATAAACGGCTCTAGAGATATTTCTTCGCATTGGGAAGAGTTTTGCCGGACAGCGTTTGTAAGAAACAAACAGAAATTCTGCTACTTAATGACTGCTTTGGAGTAACCACTTGTTTCATCCCAATATTTTTTCTGTTGCTACTAATTTTACTTTTAGCTTATGATAACCTCCAAAACGCCTCTATATCTAAAAAAAATGTTTTTCCTCGTTTATTAATGTAATGTGTTTAAAAATTTAAAAAAAAACGGAACATCATGTTTAACTTTGGTACAAAAGTAATTTAGCGGGTTAACTTAAATTCGAACAGATCTGCATAAGATTTGATAAACTTTTTATAACAATATTAAGTTTAACATAATAATTCAATTTTATTTAAAAAGCTAGAGACTTTTTCATTTTATCTACGTCGCAACTAATATATCTAAATGTGTTCAGTTATTGTACCATTATTTCTTTATAAAAAAGGGAAATTCTACAAATTTCATTCAAGAACAATATCAAGAACCAGGACTAAAACTAAATTGGTGAGACCCAGACCAAGACAGGAAGCATAAGAACAAGATCCAGACCAAGAAAAACATAGTCTTTATCTTGCAATTGCTGGTTATTGTTATTGGAATACACCAAGGCAAATTCCCTCTTCATTTAATTACATTTAATAGAATGAGACAAAAAATTAATAGAAAACTGAACGTCGCGGTCGGTGCCTAAAACGCCAATATATTATAAAACGTCAAATCATTGTCCTTAAGCAGTGTCAGAAAATTATAGCGAATTTAATTATTTCGCTTTGATTTTACTCTAGTGAAACATCATGGGTAATTATAACGAACTATTTCTGAGAGTATAAATACATTTTCAAACTCACATATTCACACATTTAAATTTGTATTCTGAACGTTACTCAGAAAAGGTTCTACAATGAAAATACATGTACAAATGGTAACTAGAAGAGAGTTAGTCGTTTGTCTTGGTGTATTTCTAGGACACTAACTACAAATTACTACGGTTTTTTTACATCGCGAATTTTCAACCGGTTTAAAAAGTACCTAAAGTAACAATATAATAGATTGGTTAAAAAAAATCTAAAACTGGGTGATTTGGAAAACGGAACCTCATGGGCTATGGTCAACCCATCAAAAGCTTTAGAGAAATTTATATAACACATTTAAATACTGCTATAATTGCATTTTGCTACTTATTAAAGAGCAACAATGTTCAAGAAAAATGCAGAATAAGTAAACGATTTTTCTTTAAACAAATATTTTAGTTTGATTCCTAAACCTTACATTTAGCCAAAAATAAGATTGAAAAATGAAATTATTGTCACTTGAAAATTTAATTCCTTGGAAAACGCTATCAAGTATCCAAATACGAAAATTTTAAATTATCCATTCTGTAGAAGTCATTTTTATAAGTGTCTGGGGAAGGTTGTAGGAAATTGTTGGCGACAACACTAGAAACTGTTCCAGGAATCTAATACTAATAATAATGGTAAAATATTTATTTTGCAAGAAGAATGAAGTTCTAATTATGGGCTTGACAATAACACAAATAAATTTGAAAATCACTAAAGCAAAAATAAAGCTTATCACTAGAATTATGAAAATATAACTATGAAATATAAAAAGGATATTGTTTTTATATTTCATTCAATAATCACATACTTTTCTCGATACATCCTCAAACTAAGAGAGGTGTATACTAGTGAATATAGTAGCAGTAAAAAATAGGTATTTTCGGGTTATTTAAACCTAAAAAATAAGAAGATATCTTCTTTTAGTTGATCATTTCTTTAATTCGTTATTTCACATGTTTGACTTATTAGGTTCCAACTTAAACGCTGCTGATCCCCAAATATTTTCATTGGTATCTGTGGTTCGTAGTCTATTTGTATACAGGTTCTAAACTGAGTACGTATTTGGAATAAGATCTGAAAGACAAATAATATATTTTGCCACTAGTTAGCTTGTTATAGTTAAATTTACCAAATATGTGTTCACATTCAACTTTTCAACTTTTGACCGCACAAGTCCATTCTTCCAAGATTATGGCGCTATCGTCTAAAAAGCTTATGTGCTTTCGGCTGAATTGGGGTATTTATTTTTTTGAATATATGCAAAAATATAGTAAATAAAGTTTTCCAAGTACCGTTCCTAAGACTACGAAGATACTGTCAATATTTACTGTCTGTCTTTGAACTGATAGGTAATTCTTCAGTGATATAATTATATTCAAATTTTCTTCTACTGTTTCAACAGATTTATTATGTCTAATTGACAAGCTTCACATTTAAAAAAAAATGATAAAAATATTTATTATTTCAATAAATATATTGAAAATGGATGTCCAATACACTGATTTTTCCAAAGCGTTTGATCGGCTTGACCACACTATTACGTTGCAGAAACTGCAACATTTTAGTTTTTCAAACATTTTAATATGTATGTTTTACTTTGTATCTGCAGAACAGAAAGCAGTTTATAGCTTATGGAGGGGCCAGGTCGAGCGATTATTTGGCAACTTCAGGAGTTCCCCAAAGATCTATATTTGGACTGCTCTTGTTTACCCTACTTATAAATCATGATCATCATGATATTGTTGACAGTCTCTTGATCCACTGTCTGCTTTATGCTGACGATCTGAAAATTTTTTCGAATATATCCACTGAAAATGATTGCATTGAGCTACAACGAAACCTAGACATTTTGCGTGAGTGGCGTATTGTGAATCGTCTGGATTTAAATGTGTCCAAATCTAATGTTATCACATTTACAACAAAAAATACCTCGGTTAACTTACTACAAAATAATTTACAGCAAAAAATACCTGAGTTAACTATGTCATCAGTGGGGTTACTCTTACCCGTTCAGACGTTTTGTTTTTGACAAAACACTTTCTTTTGTAATACATATAACTGATTTATTAGCCTTATGCTTCTTGAAGAACTACTCGCGACTTTCAAACTATTCTGCCTATAAAAATGTTATTTTTCTCGTTAATAAGATTTATAAAGTACATATTGACTGTATTGAGTCAGTTCAGAGAAAGTTTGCCAAAGCATTGTGTTTTAGAGCTAACAGAGCTCATCACATTAAAGGTTTTCCTCATGATCAATTGCTGCGAAGGTTTTCGCTTATCGGCTTGGACAAGAGAAGGTTGTGTTTATCTCTTAAACTTAAACTCTCTATTATTGGCAACGGGTTTAAAAAGTACCTAAAGTAATAATTTAATAGATTGGTTGAAGAAATCTATGACTATCATCAACTCATTAAAAGCTTTAGAGAAATTTGTATAACACCTCTACATACTGCTAGAATTGCATTTTGCTAGTTATTAAAGAAAAACAATGTTCAAGAAAAATACTGAACGAGTAAACGATTTTTGTTTAAACAAATGTTTTAGCTTGATTCCTTAACCTTACATTTCGCCAAAAATAAGATTTAAAAGTAAGATTATTGATTCGATATACTTCGTAAACTTTTTTAAAGATTTAAGAGTGTAATTAAACGTCGCTATTTGTCACTTGAAAATTTAATTTCTTGGAAAACGCTACCAAGTATACAAAAATGAAAATCTTAAAATATCCATTCTGTAGAAGTCATTTATATAAGTTTCTTGGGAAGGCTGTAGAAAATTGTTGGCCACAACACAAGAAACTGTTCCAGGAATCTAATACTCATAATAATGGTAAAGATTTATTTTGCGGGAAGAATGAAGTTCCAATTTTGGGCTTGACAACAATACAAACAAATTTGAAAATCACTAAAGCAAAAAAGAAAGCTTATCACTAGAATTATCCAATATCCTTTTTATATTTCATTCAATAATAATATACTTTTCTCGGCGCATCATCAAGCTAAGAAAGGTGTATACTAGTGAATATGATTTTTTCCAAAGCGTATGATCGGCTTGACCACAATATTACGTTGCAGAAACTGCAACATTTTGGTTTTTCAGACAATTTAATATGTTGTTTTACTTTGTATCTGCAGAACAGAAAGCAGTTTTTTTAGCTTATGGAGGGGCCAGGTCGAGCGATTATTTGGTAACTTCAGAAGTTCCCCAAGGATCTATACTTGGACCGCTCTGTTTTATTCTACTTATAAATGATATTGTTGACAGTCTCTTGATCCACTGTCTGCTTTATGCTGACGATATGAAAATATTTTCGAATATAATGCGAATGATTATGAGCTACAGCGAAACCTAAACATTTTGCAAAAGTGGCGTTTGTGAATCGTCTGGATTTAAATGTGTTATGACATTTACAACAAAAAATACCTGAGTTAACTTACCACAAAATAATTTAAAAAAATACCTATAGTTAACTATGTCATCAGTGTACATATTGACTGTATTGAGTAAGCTCAGAGAAAGTTTGTCAAAGCATTATGTTTTAGAACTGATAGAGCTTATCACATCAGAGGTTTTACTCATGATCAATTGCTGCGAAGGTTTTCGCCTATCAGCTTGGACAAGAGAAGGATGTGTTTGTCTCAGCTATTTCTACATAAACTCATACATAACACTATTATTTCTGAAGAAGTATTGTCAAAGTTAAATTTTCGTGTTCCTACTTTAAACTTCCGTAGCTCTAGTACCTTTTATCTACCCCCCTGTAGAATAAACATTTACAAGTTTTCACCAGTTAACCGAATGTGTAGTAGCTATAATAATCACAAAAATCCTTACGATATTTTTAGTTGTAGCTTGGGCGCGATCAAAAGACATTTTTACCACTAACTTCTTATTCTCTTTTATATATTTTTTTTATTTATTTACTGTTGATCTTTATAGATACAATTCTGTTTGGTGCATCTTATTATTTAAGTATTTGATTTTCATACACGTATTTATATTGTTTAGTAACTGGGATATAGTCCTGTAAGATAATGTGTATATCAATAAAATAAATAAATAAAAAATAATGCTAAACAGTTAGCATAATAAATGCTATATTTAAGATCTGATTATAATTTTTTCTAGGGTGTAGATTTAGATGGTTTTAACAATAATATTTTTTAACTTATGAGTGCTAGCTAATTATCAGCTTAATTATTTATAACATTTACATAACTGTAAGTTATTAATTGCATTAATAAACAATTGGCGCTTTAATATAACAGATTCAAAATACTCTAAATGACCTTAATTATTGCGACTTCGTTTTTCATATCGTTATGTTTTACAAAAGAGTACGCTTCAATAATTTGGACACGTCTTAGAGGTTTTCCTCAACATAAACTTTTAAAAATATTTTCGCTAGTTCCGCCAAAAGTTAGAAGAGACTATCTACTCTTAAAACTAAAACTTTAGAGTTCTCTTTTCTGATTCACGAATTCCAGATACATTCTCCAGCAATTTCCCTACCACCCACCAGAACAAACATCGAGATATTATCCCTTGCAACATTTACAATAAATTTGTAGATGCCTGTAACATTTTTATCTGCTCTATTAGAGCCCTCAAAAGGCATTTTTTTCACTAGTAAATTTCCCCATAGTTTATAAGGTTAGTTAGCTTAAGGTATCAAAGGGTTCCCAATAAATCAGACCAAAACAATGTGCTATACTTTTCTTTTATTACAATTTTTTTTTATTCAGCAATATTTCGGCGGTCGTTTACCACCATCATCAGGCTTTTTTTTGGGAGCTAGCTAGCTTAAAACTCGAACATTGCAGAGAGTGTTTCTTGTGTAGAAATAAAAAAACTATAAAAAAATAGGTATTAGCGAAATATGACTCCACATACTAATTAGAACAACAAAAAGTATGCTTTGAACTGGTGCGTACCTCCCAAAAAAAAGCCTGTGATGGTGGTAAACGACCGCCGAAACGTTGCTGAATAAAAAAAACCGTAAAAAAAAAAGGATCACATTGTTTTGGTTTGATTTATTGGGAATCATTTCATACCTTGAACAAAAAAGACCAGAAACTATACAATTTAGCTGGCTAGCTTAGATTAGTCTTAGTAGGTAGGATATATTTTTAGGCATAAATAGATATTAGTATTATTTCTTGTAAAATAATCCTTTGTGTATTTTGTCCGTATTTTTTAATGAATTTAAATCAATAAATCAAACAGAAACATATATCAAAATATGTAATAAATAACTTGTCACTGATCTAATTACTCTCGTAATATATTTTTCATGTTATTATAAATATGAGTTCTACTCAAATACATCAAATCTCCTCAGTGACACTTACATTAAATAAAACCATCGTAACAATGTTCCAAAAACAATCCAGATAATAAAGCTCTTATACACTGAAAACAATCCAATCTCTATACAGTTTTTTCAAGTCACAGTCAACAAAATAAAAGTCACAGTAAAAACAAACTGTCTCAATGAAAAAAGAAAATATAAACAATCCAACGCCTACGTCACTGACGGCCGTCGGTACTATCGTAATATTAAATCGGTTTGACGTGAGACACTGACTCCGTGTCGCAGTGAAGCTCGGTACAGACTAGAAATCCGGCTCAAGAAGGACCACGGTCAGAAACAAAAATGAACCGTGGTAGGGAGAAGGCAGTGGCGCGCCGCATTGCCGTGCTTGATGTCTTCATTAGAGAAGAATGCCGGTGCCCTGTCTGCAATATTGGAAGCGTGTTACAACTTATGTTGGTTACACCTTCAACCGGGGGCTTTTGCAATAGTCAACGCAATGGATATTATCATTATACCCAGTCTATAAATGGATTTAAGGCAGGTTTGTTATTAATAGCTTCTTTTACGTTTAATTTTCTTATCCTACTACTACCATGCTTATTTTTATTATGTTTATATCCCTTAAGTAAAATCAAAATTACACATAATGCTTAAAATCTTAAACTAACAATACTAGAAGAGTAGTAATCAATGATTTAAAGCAGCTAACACTTATTTTTTTATTTAAAACAATTTGTATAACAAATGTAATGACATTAATATAAACATGTGTTTATATAGTTCTGGGCACATAACCAGATGGGTTATCAGATTTCCTTGGCCAAAAAAAAAGAATATTTGAGATAATTATTCAGAGGCAGGCTTAAACCAACAAATTATAAAAAAATAAGGTAATCTAATATTTTTGTAATAGGGTAATTCCAAACAACATTCAACTATAGTATCAAGGATCGCTAAAAATAAAAAAGGACCTAAGTCGAGGGGGAATTCATTAACAAAAAATGTGTACACCATTTTTTTATTGTCTGTATTTTCTCTATTTTTGAAGTATGTTCTTGTATTTTCTGACATTTTCTTGTATTTCCTATTTTTTTGTCGTATTTTCTTTATATTTGTTGTAATTCCTAGTATTTTCACTAGTTTCCTTTCGTTGCAATTATCGACTGTGAAGTTAATCCTGATCTAAATTTAAACCTCTTTATTAAATTAAACTAGTATAAAAGCTGGAAAATATATTTCAGTCACTTCCACATGCTCTTATCGCATTGAGCAGAAAAAAAGCTGCTTATAATGTGTTAAATCTACTGAAATAACAGTCATTTTTAACAAATCAAAATGGCTTAATTTTAAATAACAAATAAATATTAAACAAAAAAAACTAAACCTATTTATGAAAACTTCATTATTTTTATATAGTTTTTCTATGATTGTAGGCTTAGTTGAAATGACAGTTGAAAATAAATTTCACTTCATCATTATTGTCACATTTGTTTGTTGACCATTTGGTACCTTTTTTTTTAACGCAATTACACATATTTAGTCTCTATTTTTTAAATATTAAAATGTCTTACACACGGTTTCAAAGCACAAAAATTTAACATCTTATGACCTTGACAGAGCTTCATATACTGATGAGCGCCCATAATAAACAATTAAAAACTAAAAATTAAAAAATGTTTATTTTTGTAAAAAATGTATAATAGGCATATTTTTAATAGTTGAAATACCCTATTTGGGTGAATATCTCAGAATTGAGAGGGGAAGGTCCCTGTGTATTTTCTTCTGTAATATTGAAAAAATATAACAACTATATATTTTATGATGTGTCTCATTTACCCTGCTTTCATTTCCTGTTCAAATCTAGCCACATTTTTTTTTAGATTTGTGAAAACTACCAAAATATATGGTAATTGTCAGTTCCGTGGCTTGTCCCTGGCATAAGTATGAAAAAATAATATGTAAATTCACTATTTTCTATATATCAATATTCAATTCTCTTTTCTTTAGTGTCTTGGTAATCGATTGAAATAACACATTATAACAAAAAATAAACCATTTTCTTTTTCAATTCTTCAAAAATGGCCATAATATGGTATGTCAAATAAATTTGTCAGTCCCGTGCTGCAGACAAAATTCCCCGAAAAATCGCTGCTAAGTGGTGGGGGTAATCGACGCTGACTGATGAAACGTTCCGCACGACAGTTAAATCGGTAGTCGTCAGATTTCCAGCGAGCAAGTTGCATCACGTTCGGCATTTGAGGGCGGCCACGTGGTAAATATATCTTTGAAACGCTCACATCGACAGTACCGTGGTAAGTCAAAATGAATCTTCGTATTTGATTTTTTTTTATAGTACGCTATTTTTTTGTTAACTAGGAAATTGCACTGCATATTGCTTAAATTTGAAAGTAAAATATCTGGCTAGCTCTGTAAAATTTATAAAAATGTTCAAATTTGTCAGTCTCGTGTAATTCAAAAACACGGGACTGACAGTCTCGTACGGAACTGACTCAAATATCTAATTCCGCACGTAACTAGAAGCTTACACTACATTTTACTTTAAATAGAAGGTAACATGTATAAATAGCTATATAAAATTTGCAGAGACTTTCCAATTTATCATTTCGATGGATAGGGGCTTCAAAGAAAAAATTGCATCACACAATTTGTTTTGTTTTTTAGGAGACAATATGGCGAAAATAAAAATTTCAGAAGAGGAAAAAAAGCGCATTAAGCGAGAAAAGGCGAAAGAGCGTAGACGAAAAATTAAAGAGGATCCTGAAAGATATGCAGAGCAAAGAGAAAAAGATAGACACAAATATCTTCGCTACAGGGAATCTAAAAAAAGAAAGGTTATTGCCGAAATGTCAGAAAGGGAGCGTCGTTGTAAGCGTAAAAGTTGGAGGGAGTACACACATAATCATAGAATGCGGCTGAAACAAACACAAGCAGCGGAACATAGGAAAACACAAAATTTACGAGAGCTAGAAGATGAGCCAGTAGAATACATAGAGGATGATGAAAAAAGATGTGGGAAAAGTTTTTTGCAAAAAATTCGGCTAGCACGCTATAGACAAAAGGAAAAAGACAAAAAGGAAATAAATAGTCTGAAGTCAAAAGTGGAGTTTTGGAAAAAAAGATATCTTCGTGAAAAGAAAAAGAAAAAAATCTCTAGTGAAACTTCTGATGCTCCGTCAACAACGTCAGAAACACCTAATACCCGTGTAGAGCAATTCTTAAATGAGACAGTGGTTGATGAAAATAAAGTTCAACAAGTTAAAAAGCAGCTACTTTTTGGCGAGGCAATAAAGGAACAGCTATCAGAAAGCTACCGGGAGTTACCGGGAGGACCAAAGAGAAGCATGTATTTCAAAAAATTGTTCACGGAACAGTAATGAAAAAATATAAGCTTGAATCAACATGTGAAAAAATATTTAAATATAGACAAAATTTAAGACTGAAAAGCAGCAGTCAAGATCGACATAATATAAAGAGTAAAACTGCGTATTTTCAAAAAATGCAGGATATCAGAAAGAAAATCGAAAACTTTTTGCAGGAAGATATTTATAACAGGATATGTCCCGGAAAGAAAGATTATGTTACCAAGGGGAAAGTAACTCAACAGAAAAGAGTTTTGTTGAACACTATGAAAAACCTTTACGTCAAGTTTCTGCAAAAATACCCTAATATTAAAATAAGTTACACTTTTTTTTGTAGATGCAAACCCTACTGGATAAAATTTTTAAGAGTAATGGACCGCGATACATGTAAATGTGTAGTTTGCGCCAATATGGAATTATTAATTCATTCTCTTTGGAAGAATGCTATTATTCAATTGAGGGTAACTGAGCAAATTGTAAAAAATCTTACGTGTAATAACCACTCAGAAACATGTTTTTAAGAACATGCTCAGAATGTAAGACATTTAAATTGACTTATCATATAGAAGATGAAAATGGAGATCCAACCATTTCGTATTATAAATGGACCAATAAAAATATACTTTTTTAAATTTTTAATTTTTTAAAAATTTAAAATAAAAAAACTGAAGTTTGCTCAAAAATCGCAAAAACAGCTTTCCAAGTAAAATGTTCAGAAATTATAAAAATTTTTGAAGAAAATAGTCTACTATTTTTAGCACACAAAGCTAGAATTCAACACCAATATTTAGCTATATTGGAGAAAAAAGAAAACCTGACCAAATTATCATACACTGTGATTTTTCAGAAAATTACTGCTTAAAGTATGCCGAAGAAGTACAAGCGTACCACTTTGGTGGTTCTCGGCAGCAAATTACTTTGCATACAACAGTTGTCTATAGTAATCTGGAATCTGATATTAAACCAAAAATTGAAAGCTACTGCTCCGTATCTGAATCTCTTGAACATGGCCCTGCCGGAATTTGGGCTCATTTGTGTCCTGTACTGGAGTGTTACTATAACAAGGATATCAAAAAACTGCATTTTCTTAGCGACTCTCCGAGTACTCAATATCGTAATAAAAAAATGTTCTAATTTATTGCGAAATACCTTAAAAATTATTTTACTGGTGTAGAGTATGTAACTTGGAACTATCAAGAGGCCGGACACGGAAAGGGAGCTCCAGACGGGATTGGAGGATTATACAAAAGAGCTGCAGACCGTTTAGTGGCGCAAGGCAGTGATGTGTCATCATTTAGCACATTCGTTCAAGTTTTAAAAGATAACTGTCCTGGCATAACCATTTTTGAGGTTCTTCCAGCCACAGTAGAATCATTTGAGGCGTTATTTAATAGTGTTCCAGTGATGCCATTTAAAGGATCGATGATGGTTCGGCAATTAGCATCCGTTTGTAACTTGGAAAAGTTGTATTTTAGAAAGCTTTCTTGTTTTAATTGCAAAGAAATATGTCAACATTATCCTTTGGGCGTTCAAAACTACGATGAAATAGAAAGTGAAACATCATCTGAAGACACAATAAATGACACACTGCATTCTAATAACACAAGTAAAGTAGATTACAAAGACATTTATGATAGTTCCTCTGATGATGATTTACCGTTGGCAAAACTAGCAAAAGAAATTGAAAATAAAAGAGAAGATTCTTCTAAAAACCAAACATTAATACCTATACCTAATACATTTGATATACAAAACAAAAGCGGTTCCTTTATACTAGTTACAATGCAAGCCGAATCAAATAAGAAACAAAACTACCGTTTTCTAGCATTGTGTAAAAGTGAAATTGATTTTGAAACTTGCATGCAGTATAGATAAAATTTCACAGTTTTTTATGTTGAACGAACAAGATAATAGTTATATCAACCAAAATAATATTATTGAGGTTTTGCCAATGCCAACAATTATAAACAGAGGGAAGCACAAGTACTATAAATTTTTAAACAAAATTAATGTATCAACAATTTAATATTTTATACTTTAAGCTTGTGTAGGGTCTTATACTTAGTTTTATGAACTAATGTTCCTTGCCCGTTTTGCCATTTTTTTAAGAATTCAGTATTATGTTTTTTATACTTTTGGTAAGATACATTAGTTATTTTTTTAAGTTAAGATAACAACATGCGTTAATTTTAATGATTTTTGCGAATTTCGTGAGAGTGTTATATGTCAGTTTCTTTTTATATACATTTAAACCAAACCTTACTTGGTACTTTTATATGTAAACTCTTTAAATACAATGTTTTGTTTTAATTTGTAATTTAATAAATAAATGCGTGTTTTAGAAAATTAAATGATTTTTGTCACTTCTATGCCAGACTGTCAGTCCCGTGCTTTTACTAAATTTAAAAAAGCGCTATACATTAAAAAACAGTATGCATTCTGTTAAATATATTTTTATGCGTGTTCTTAAATAAATGCATTTTTTAGAAAATAAATCATTTTTGTCAGTTGCGTGCCAGACAGTCCCATGTTTTTATTAATTTAAAAAAATGGCTATACATTGAAAAAAAAAACATATTTTTAAGCGTTCTTTTACGAATTTGGTTTACCTTACCAGACTCCCTTCTTTTAAATCCATTTGTAGGGCACAAATACCATTTTTGTCTCTCGTCGAACATTCTTATTAAAATTTAGGGATATACACCCATTTATATTTTTTGCCATCTATAAAAAACTAAATAAATAATTATTTTATCACAAAAGATCATATGACATTTTTTATTGGTGTTCCTCAGTATTTCTTCATAATAAAAAAGAAAATGAAACATGAAAGATGGAACACACCCTGTAATGATTTAATAAATAGTAACAATTAAAGTAAATTAAAAAATATTAATAGTGAATTTTTCGAAAGCTAGGCACCAGTTCCTCCTGCACTACTTCCTACTTAGAGAATTTGGAATCAATAGTCATATTGGATAAAGTATGTGACAATTCAAAGAAAAGAATTGGAAAAGCACAAAAAAAATTGAAAATACATCAAGAAATACCCAGAAAATAATTGCAACTAGAGGATAATAGTGAAAATACAAGAAAATTCTAGATGGTGAAAGTCTTATTTAACCTATTATTTTCTAGAAATGTGAGTATTTTCTGTATTTTCTAGTATTTATTGGGATTTTTTGTATTTTCCTATTATTTTCATGTATTTTCTAGAATTGTGAGTATTTCTGTATTTTCTTGATATTTTCATGAGTTTCTACACTATTTTCGTGGATTACCCCTCGATTAAAGTAATATCTTTAGTAATCTAATCAGATAAAATATACGATAATGTATAATTTTATTAAAATGTAATGGCGGGGAACAAAAAAAGAACAATACGGTTCAATTGCAAAATATATACCGGAGGCCCAGACACATACTTTAAAAGAGGACGTCTGCTAACCCTGGCTCACGACCAAAATATATATTCATCGAGTTGCGTGTGATAAATAAAATGCCTGCATTTTGTTCAGTTGTGAATTGTGCAATGCTATCAGAAAGAGATCAAATCCCTGCAGTTTTCAAGAATCGAGGAGAATATTTATTTTAAATGCCTTATTAAAACAAAGGCGAGAAGGATGGATAAAATCTTTGAAACGAGGGTTAACGACTGAAGTTATTAAAATATTTGGTATTTATTTTACCTTGTATATCCTGATCGTCGACTATAAGCTTGTATGGATCAATATTGTTTTGAGTAGTAGTATCTTTAGTTTTCATCATAACGGTACTTCAAGCATGACTATCAAGTAAGTGATAATTTTGGCTACGTTACATTTTCACATCATAACATTTTTGAGGAAATCTCATTAAACGCAAGGTAATGTTCTGCATGAGTTCCTCAACAGAGTAAATATGTAGGTAGATAATGTTTTGCTTGCCCATCAAAGACCTGTCAAAATGAAGTGACATAAAATGGTCAATAGAAATACTGTGAATACTGTGTAGGGTTGAAATTTTAAGGTTAATACATTGTTGTCGACAGCATTTTCTGTATCTCAGCTCCCCAGAACTGATTCTGAAGCACTTCCTTTGTACAGCAAAGACTAAAGTTGCACACGACAAGTAACCCCACCAGAACACCGCATAACTCAAGTGGGAATGAAAACATCCATTGTAAGATTGCAACAAAACCTCCAGCGATACCTTGTCTCTAAGATTCTTGATTGAAAAACATAGTTTGCTCAACTCGACCCCAGGTTAATAGCATGCTGCAACGTTACTCCCAGAAATCTGACGGAATTCCCATCAGCAGTCTAGAGGGGTGCAAAACAAATATCAAAATCTATATTTTTGAATAATTCACGTTCAACCTGTTATTCAAGAACCATTCGTACATTGGAATCTTAGGTTCAGCGAGAACAGTTGTATCATCTGCAAATAGAATAATTTAGTGCACGTAGCAACTAGACTTCGCCTAGGATATAATGATTTACCAACACGTAATTATGTATCACGTATCAGTTTATCATACTCAGTGATGAACGCAATATCTTGCGTATGTTCCAGGACTAGCAGGAGAAATTAAAAAAATTGATATTTTACCTTCCTATACTTTTTATTTAACTTTCCTTATCTAATCGACTCTTGTCATTAGCTACAATTCAAAAGTCCTAAATCTACTTCAAATTGGTTTTACGATCACTGAGAACAGAAAATTGTTTTTCCAGCTAACATTAGCTTTCAGCAGCTTTTATGTTTGTTTGGTACAGTGTTAATGTCTGTTAATATATTGACTATTTATTAAAGGGTGTTCAAATTTGTGGTTTCTTTTTGAATGTGAAATAATACGCATTAAGTCTGATTTGTGTCACAGTTCGAAGTATTTTTATTCCTAGGAAAATGGTTGTAAAAATAAAGGCCTAAAGCTAAATTAACAAACCTTTCGACATCGCTGACATTAAAATATAATAGCATAGGGTGGTACATTATAAATGTTACCCCTATTTAACTTGCTGCTTTACATTTTAGAAAAAAAATGTTAAATATGAAAGTTCTAGTATATAATTTACATTTTTTTTTATAAAATATGTGTAGATATACACAGGGTGCCCATTTTTTGCGTTGCTGCCCAAAGTTGTACTTTTTTAAACGGAACACCCTGTATATTTTTAGATTAAACGGTAAGGAGTTTTCCATGCTGATTACGAATATATAAAATATTTTACGCTAATTTTTAATATTAAGACTAAAAGATGTGGAAATTGAAAAATCATATAATTGGCCCTGCCTTATCTATGTAGTCGCTGTGTTATATTATTGGATCATTATTAGGCAAATTTTGTCATTTTAAAGTAAGAAATGGAGAAAAGAATATAGAATTATTATTTATAAATACATATTATACTATGATAATAAACCTAACTACATATTTAAAGTTCAGGTTCCAAATACACAACCTTTAATGATTATTTTCTATCAAATGTTGAAATTGACCTTCATTTTATGCAAAGTTTATAGCTTCTTCGTTAATTTGTTCAAAGCTCTGTCAATTCAATCAGGGTGGAAATTATTTATATTGCTTATTTCCGCCATTATTTATTCCTTATTATCTTTCCATTATCAAGTCGTTTAAAAAAAATGTCGAAGTGACCACAAAATAGTTTACCAAGGACTGTATGGTCTGGTCTATTAGCTAGTCATGTTACTGCTCCATACACTCCGATTGATTATTGATATTTTCGGTTTAGATAGTCCCTAACTGCAATAACATTATCGGGAGGCGCTCCATCTTGTTGCCAAATAATTTCAATTGCTTGTATATGTTCTTCTCATCTCTTAAAAGTTTAAAATAGATATTCCCATATAAAATATAGAAGCAATAATTTGGTTATTTAATATTTCGCACCAAATATGTATATTCTACACAGGCACTTTTCTAGATGATTTTCTCTGGACCAGTAATGTACATTTTTTCGATTGGGTATCCCTGCGGTGGTAAAAGATAATTCGTCAGTCCATAAAATGTTACCATGATAATATGAAAGGATATTTAATTATACAACCCCATTAGAGACAGTTTCACTCATTTTTCTTTTTAGGAACTTGCTGGCACACAGTAACTGATAACTTTGCCTAAATGTGATTTTAGATGGAATGCGCATCAAAATTTTGTCGACCAATAATTGTCAAAACACCCCATTCTTAACAAAAACATTTGAATATATTACAATATAAAAATGGCAGTGGAATAAACCATGAAAAACTAAGTGATATTTCAATTTCTGCATTTTTTTAATATCAAAAATAAGTTTTATATTATCATTATCGGCATGGAAAACTTTACCGTTTGATCTAAAAATATACAGTGTATTCCCTTTAAAAAATAAAACTTTGGGCAACAACTTTTACCCCTGTATATATATAAAGATAATTTTTGTAAAAAATATAAATTAGATTTTTTTTAATTTAAAGCAAAAAAGTTAAATGGAGGTAACATTTATAATGAATCGCCCTATACTAACTTATTGTGCGATATAAAAAATAAGCAAAATTGGTGTTTATTGTCTTTCAGTGTATAATGCTACAACCTGAAGTTTCTAAGCATTGTAAATTCAAGAAAAGTGTTTTGTAAGAATAAGTATTTGAAGGAGAGAAAAAAAAACATATTGGTTTGGATGGACGGGGTTCGGATGATGGTAAAAATGTTAACCAAAAAATAGCATTTTTGAAAAAAAAAATTAGTATATTCAGAAATTATAAAAGCAAAAGATGATTTAATATCTGCAAAGCATATAATAATAAAACAATTAAATGAAAAGATAATTTTGTTATATGAAAAAAATCAATTTTTGTCACAAAATGAAAATGCATTGGAAAAGAAAATAAAATTTCTTATAGTGAATCAGTGAAATAAAATAAAACTAGTTTTCCATCTTCTAACTCTAGTTCGACACAGTTAAACAATATAAGTGTTACCCCGGTATATTCTCAAGTAAATAAAATAACCGGAACAGACCTTTTTAAATATGTCAATACTGCAAAATTAGATATAAATATTATGATGATAGAAAATATAAAAAAAGGGGAAGTTAAGATGCAGAAAAAATAATAGATGAGGTAGAAAGTAATCTTTATCAAAAATATACAATTATACATAAAGAACCGCAACTTTCAAGAATTAAAATAGTTGGAATTGATTAGTCATTGTCAATAGAGGACTTTTTTCATCTGGATTTAATTGTTATCAAATAAAATGAAGACAAAATACGCAATTAGTAGAATTAGAGTATGAAAGCTTTAAAAACACGATGGACACAGCAATGGTATTTGTTGATTTTTTAATTTGCACAGTATTTGAACATATTGATATAATTAGGAGTTTTAAATGTACTGGCTACAATCACATGAGGAAAATCTGCTATACACCTCAAAATTGCTTAGAGTGTGGAAATCCTGGTCATGATGCTACTTCTAAAGCAACTGATGAAGTAAAATGTTATTTATCCAAATTGCAATGAGGTAAACCAAAAATTTAAACTAGGATATCTAATTAGTCATAATTCTTTTGATCCAAAATTACCAATCACATATAAAAAAAGCTAAATTAAATATTATATATAAGAAATAGCCATCAAACATAATTCAAGATTATTCAAGAATAACTGACAAATCCAAAACCATAATCGATTTAGTTAAAATTTAGTTTAAATTCTGATGTAAATAATTTACCAAAAATGAGTCACAATTGCTGGATTTTTGTAAATTTTGAAGACCTTCGGAAAACATTTGAGAAAACAACGAAAATTCTTAAGTATGTTGGTTATCGATTATTAAATATAGAACTTAATTCATGCTTTTGGGGCTAGCAGACCATAAATATTGTGAAATATTTGAAAATACTGAAAATATTGTATGAATATATATGGAAAAAGTTGAAGAAAAAAATATTGTAAACGTAAGAAAAGCTCCAACGCCTTGGTTCAATAGAAATATTTTAGATGCTAAAAAATTAGAATTATCAAAAATACGAATCTTAACTAATTCAATCAATGATTGGGAAGAATACAAGAAAGCAAGGAATCACGTAGTTAAGTAGAACTCTATTTACATAGAAACAAAATCGACAGTAACAAGAATAGCAAAAAGATGTGGAAAACAGAATTGTTGGTTAACCCAGAAACCATATAATATATTTGATGATGGAAAAGAAGTGAATTCTTCAAAAATTGCTACAAAATTAAACAGTTTCTTTATAAAAAGGATATAGATAGAGATGAGTTTTGCAAAATTGCTTATGTGCACAAAAACATCTTAACTACATTTTCTGAAATATTTTTAAACCAGTTAAGAATCAAAATTTGAAATTTAAATTCTAATGAAGATTATAGTGAGTTACTTAATAAAAAAATGAAAGAAGCATTTGAAAGTGTAGGATATCTATTACTGAATTCAATAAATACATTGAAGCTTGGCAAAATTCCTGAAAAATTAAAGAGCTCCTATGTTGCACCGGTTCCAAAAAGTTAAAAATTCCAAGAACTACCATGAATTGCGACCAGTTAATGTATTATGGGATGTAGGAAAATTGTTAGAAGCTGTGGTACATGAACACTTTCGAAAATTTATAGACTTATAGATTATATACAGCCAGTCTGGTTTCCGAAAACAACATTCACCAGAGACTGCTATCCAGTATGTTACAGAAATATAGAGAAGAGGAATAGAACAAAATGAATTTATCATAGCTGTATTTTTGGACTTTAAACGTGCTCTTAAACAATAGACAGGGAACGTTTATTACAGAAATTGTATCAATATGGGATAAGGGATACCGTAATTAATTGGTTTCAAAATTATTTAAATTGCAGATATCAAAAAAATAAGTTTTCTAATATATATTTCTCTGAGAAATTAAATAATATTGGAGTTCCGCCAGGCAGAATGTTGGGCCCACTGCTTTTTATTTTATATATAATACTGGCAGTCTTAAAAAAAATTTCATATTGAGCTATTTGCTGACTACATATTAATTTTTGTTAAAAATCGTCTGCAAATTAATATTAAATATCCATGAAATCCATATAATAAATGTACAAAAATATCTCTCATGTTATATAAATTAAAATGGTTAAATGTACGTAATTTATTTTTTATTTAGTGCAAATTTTTATTTACAAATTTAATAATAAATTATTAAAATTAATAATTATTCAACAAAACAAACAAAATGTATGGTTATTTTTGAAGACATTACAAAATTATTCAATTTAACAATTTGCCAATATATATTAAAACAAAAGGTTCATTTAAAACATATAAAACAAAGTTACAGTAGTATTTATTTCAAAAACAGTTTTAAATTTAAGAAATTATATTATAAGTAGCATTACTGATCTTTATTGTTTAAAGTTTATATGTTACTTAATTATATGTATTAATTATCATATATGTAAGTTGCAGCATTTTATACTAAATAAATATTTAACTAACTATCATTATTGCTTAACATTGATATCTGTAAAAATGTGTATAATTTACTTAAAACTGCATTTCGAAGCTAGTTCAAATAAAATTAAGTTTTTATGAAATAATAAAAAGCCTACAGAGATATATATAACCTAATACTTTCAAAACAGGAGTGGAATATTTTATCCATACATTTTTACTGCAGTCTAAAACTATTTTATATTTTGCTATGTTCATAAATAAATATACTTTGATTCGTTTTATTTACTGTTACAATTAATATGCTAATAAATTAATTATATTAAATGTACACACATTTTTTTCTTCTAATATTCTCTTCTTTATAGCATGTTATATAAATATTACAAAATTGATTGATTTTGCTTTTTATTTTCACTTCTGTGCCGTTTTTATATTATTTTCGATTATGTTAGTTTTTGGTTCAAATTTTTATTGTTAATTTAGTTTTGTTTATTAAAAATAATTAAAAATTCAGGAAGTTTAAACAAAGCTTTATTAAAATGAGACCCTGTTGAAATCAAAGTCTTTAATAAATTAAGAAAAAATGGAAATTATCCGTTTTCTCAATTTTGGCTAAAAATCCATAATGTCAAGACATTTGAAGGATTTATTGATCTCCATCCTACAATTTTGATTTTTTTGAAGACATTACAAATTTGACATTATTATTCAATTTAACAATTTGTCAATATATATAAAAACAAAAGTGTTTTTTAAAACAATATAAAAAGGATAAATAAAAATAAATACAAATAATTATTTCAAAAACAGTTTTAAATTTAAGAAATTATATTTTTTTTTAACACAATAAGAAAAAATCAGCACATTACTTTTATTATATTATATATATATATATATATATATATATATATATATATATATATATATATATATATATTTCTTTTTTGCTACATTTTTTTATTGTGTTTGTCTAGTTGAAAGTCACTGTTCTCTTGAATAGTCCTATTGCCCATGTGCTAATAAAAATTGATTTTATTTACATATCTAACAACCATTCAGAATGAAACAAATATAGATTTTTTTTTCCACAATTTTTTTGCCAGGATCAAACATATATAGATACGTATATAAAAATATTCACACACTTACCTTATTTACTTAAAAAATACCCCTGCTTTGATACTCCAGAATACCATTTTATAACTTTTGTTTTTATTTGTTAATTTGTTTTTTTATATGTTTATTATTTTTTATTTTTTGTAAATTTGTTTACATAATCTGTAAAAAAATAATTATCACATTTAATATTTCTCTTTATAAACGAAGGTTTTTATTCCAAAAAATAGAAGCTTACCGACTTTTCAAACATTTAGTTAAGCTGCCATTTTGTTTTGACATATAGGCCTGACAAAATTTCAGTTTAATTGGACTAATAGTATTTTGATATTGATATTATGAACATTTAACATTTTTATTTTCCCATAATGACTCCTCACTAACATTTTCCAATTTAATCCTATATCACACTTGATTTTAATGCAAAATGTGAGGTAAATTGAATTAATGATTTCTTTAATATTTTATTAGGTCGCCATTTTGTTCCGCCATATTGGATTTTTTACCAAAATCTACCGAGTCATCCCCATATGACCCTTAATTTTTGAGCAGCATTTGAAGTTATTCGGATAAGTAGTTTTTTTAGCTAACTGACAACAGATCAACAGGCAGACCGACGAAATTGAGAAAGCATGTGTTTCGGCATCTACGGACCACGAATCGTGAAGACCTGAAAAATTTCGGATTTTTTACGATTATAATGAGGAAAGTACAAACAAATAGCATTCTAGTTTCTAGTGAACACAAAACTAATCCTAAACCATATGTAATAAAATAACTAAAGAAGATCAGAAAAGTGGGTAACTAATATTTAAAATTAAAAAATTGTATATTATGTCGAGATTTTTCTGTCAGTATAAAGTTGGCCAACTAAACTAAATAATTGCACATTTCTCTTTTTGGACCGAGCACTTTTGAAATTTGTGTTTTTTGGCCTTCTGAGTGTGCCATCAGCTCGGAAACGGTATGTCCGAGTCGAAGAAATACGCTTCTATCAAGTCGATCGTAGAGGATACATCGGCGCTTCTTTTGGTGGGGCTTATAATAAGCAGGCAGTGGCCTCCGATATGGACATTCTTTTTGAAACCCCTGATGATTCAAAATACGGGTCGCTAGGGTTAATTTTTCAAGGTTTTCGCTTCCAAAAATTTCGAACAAATTCGTTAACGAGCATTATCGAAGCACGGGATGTCACTTAAAGAAAATAAAAAAAATGGGGTAACTTCAAAGGCATTTTGCAGAGTCGAAACCCTGACTAAAATCAGTATATACCTCAAATGACGAGAAAGTGATCGAATTGCAGAAAAACTAGAAAAACTCTTACCGTCTTTTCAATTTTTCTATATTTCACTTTTTTTTTTTCGAGAAGAGTAAAGAGGGGTGGAAATTATTTAAGAGACTCCAAATCACCCCTAGAGATTAAAAAACAACATTTCCAAAAATTACTCTCTGGCTTTTACAGGGAATAAAATTGCAATTTTATTTTCATATCTTTCCCTGTAGTTTTATGTTTTACCCTGTAACATGTGAACCGTTGATCCTGGTAGATACGCAAAGAAACCTCTTTATTTCTTCTAGAGACTGGTGTAAAAATCAACTAGACGAGGTTGTTAGGGGTAAATTTTGAAACATTTTTGAATTGTAGCGTGCAGGAATTCTGTATGACATTCTTTGCCCCTTCGTTACCATTCGTTAAATATACCAAAAACCCATCTTTTTCTACAAGACACAGATTTACATCTTCTTTATCTCGTCGTAAAATAAATTCATATAGTAGAAAAATTGGATAAAATCCCTTTATCCTTTAAGGTGGCTTTGCATTGCCAGCTAAAGTTTTGACGGTGATGTAAGAATAAACAGTTTGACAGATACACGATGTTTTTAACTCGAAATGCCTTCAGAAATTGGTAGATATCTCTTAAAGGGTTAGTGAAAATGGATATACATACCGAGAAGTAGTGAAATAGCACGTACTTAATGCCTATGTTGTATTCAAAATTAAGATAGTTATATTACAAAATAAAAAATTAAGTATATGTATGGTTTGGAGATTTAAAGGTATGTCTTAGAAGTATTTTTACGCTTATTTTTTGCTTTATATGCGGTACTTAAAGTTTGCTGACTCTACTATGTGTAATTTCGTGTTATATATTAATATACAAGGTTGTAAAGCAAAGCTATTCGGTGCGGAGTAGTTGCATTTTCCGGTAATCGGAAGATGCAACAGCATCTTTAATTTAATTTTTTACATAAAGTACTGGGTATATCTGAAACTATTATTGCCGGCTGTTATACTAAGCTATCATCATCAGTGACTATCTAATGTTTTAGATGTTTTACATAGGATATAGCAATTAATATGGATTTTATATATACTAGGAGGATCAGAAACTAAATATTTTGATGAGAGCTAATTTGTTACACATGGATAATAGGTATGAAAGGGTTTTAGTTGTCTAAGACATTCTGAATCGAGAACTGATAAGTTTCTTAGTGTAAATTTTGAACGATTAAAGATATATATATATATATATATATATATATATATATATATATATATATATATATATATATATATATATATATATATATATATATATAAAAATAAACTATCTATTATACTTATAGTTTACGGTACGCACCTTGGAGAAGTAATTTGGTTGGTAGAATGTTAATGTGGTGAAATTATGAGACTGATCTGGTCTAGAATATTATGGTTATCATTTTTTTTTTGTTGGCTATAAAAACTCTGTACATTCATTATCTGATGCTTGGCACCTGTAAACACAAATATTAATATTTTAATTGATATACAGAGGCAAGTTGAATTTCTGTTTCAAATTATATACAGGGTTGAGAGGACTACATTTTGATTAATTAAGTTGAAATATATTTGACTTAAACCACTAATATCTTTTTTATCATTTACTGCCTGGCTCTCCTTTTTTATTGCGATCATTTCCTTAACTGTTAATTTAAAATAATTTGTATATTGGGCTAAAATCTCGGTTGCGTTAAAGTTAAACTCATGTTTTGTTGTATGTTTATGAAGAGCAGTAGATGCATTTTTAGTATATTTGTGCCCTTTAATACGATTTTCTAAGTATTGTGTTGTCATACCGATATATTTCTTAAGACAATTTAAACATGCAATTGAATAAATTACGGTTGATTTCTTTTTTTGTGGAACTTTACTTTTTAATGGTATGTAAAGGGAATTTAATAAATGTTGTGCTTTATGACAAACAGTTATGTTATGTTTTGAAAGAATATACTTCAATTTTTCGGTTACGCTATGTATGTACGTACGGTAGTGCCATGTATTTAGTATTTTGGTTCTTTATTGGTTCTTTCTTTTTGTTGTAATGAAGATAAGTTCTTTGTTTAAAAATCCTTCAAATATTTTTTTCTGGATAATGGCTGTCTAATAATACCTGGTTAACTTTTTCTAGAGTTTATGGTCGGTATTCTGGAGAGGTTAGAGCGATTGCGCGGTCTGTTAATCCTATTATTACACTATTCTTTTGGTTGTTTGAACGGTTGGAATTAAAACTTAGATATCGGCCCGAAATTTGTTCAGTGCAAATTCTCTGATTAACGTTAAATCTAAAAAAATAATTTCACTATTTTTTTCAATTTACATTGTAAATTGTAACTTAGGATGAAAAATTAAACCGTTTAGTAGTTTGTTAATTTTGTCTTCTGGAATAGCCATCAAACAATCATCAACGAATCTATTCAAAAAAGTTATATAAAAATCCATTTTCTCTAAAACACTTTCTTCTAGATACCCCATTACTATTTACGATTTTATCATTAAATTAGCGTTTTTGCGTACTACATAGTGTTTTTGATATACACGTTTTTACAATTAGAATTAACAGGTGCCAAACTGCTTAAAATGGTAACTTAAGAATGAAAATTATTAAAACCGTTTAGTAGTTCCGTTGTATAGAGGTGTCCGTTGTGGGGAGTGAAAAAATTAAATACCAATGTTTTTTATTTAAAAAAATATTTTACTTTTAAGTAAAAAAATAATATGTTTGTACAAATTATTAATATAATTGTTACTACGTATACACCAACATCTTTTGCAAACATATATGCATACAATAAAAATGTACTACCTAATATAAAATATTATACTACCTACATATATAGTTTGATATAGTTCTACTTTATAAAAAGTTTCTATTACAAAAAGTGTTGTTTGTTTTAAACTAGTTAATTTATTTTTAATAAGTGGAGATTCCATTTTAGACGCAACTTCTGATTTTTCCCCTAAAACAGAATCTTCAGATAACATACAAAAGTTTTCAATATCCCTTAACATTTTATATTCTTCCTTAATGTTCTTAATATTGGAAGAACTAATTTCTCCATTCTCACTATTTTGAAATGCACTGATGCACTCACGTACACTTATGTTAGGATTTTTCGTGAATAAACTTTTATTAATTTCCGAATATGAAGTTAAGTCGGAAGAGAATACATTGATGTTTCTACGTAATTCCGATAATGGCACATCATCTTCACTATCGTACTTAACGTTTTCGTCGAGAATTTCGTCGAATCCAGCTTTGCGGAAGCAGTTATTGATGGTCTTGGATTCGACTTTTTTCCATGCAGCAACAATCCAAATCAAGACACTTACAACATTTATGGATTTCTCCAATTATTCGGTAGATTCAGAATACTCCATGGATGACAAAAGTCGCTTGATTAAAATCTTTCTGTAGTGGTTTTAAAATTTTGAATCACGCCCTGGTCCAATGGCTGGCAATGTGATGTCGTATTTGGAGGTAAAAAAATTATTTTACCATTTCTTAACTCCGGTTTTGGGTGAGATGCAGCATTATCCAAAAATACATTTCGGTTTTGCCTTTGAATTTTTCGGCCAAACTTCATCAACCAATCCGACATTATATCCCTTGTCATCCATGCTTTCTTGTTATAGTACCATTCAAGTGGCAATTTATCCACCCTTGATCTTTTAAAACAACGGTGTTTTTTACTTTTTCCAATCACCAGTACACTTTCTTTTTCTCCATTTATAGCAGAGCAACCCAAAATAGTGAGTCTCTCCTTGGACGCTTTCCCGCCAGCACATGTTTCGCCCTTTAAAAAAAACGTTTTATTTGGCAAGGCGCGGAAAAAGAGTCCTGTTTCATCGGCGTTATAAATGTCTCTCGTTGCGTAGTTTTTGATAATAGCACATAATTCCGTCCGCCAATCACTTACCTGCATCAAGTCTACAGCCGCTGCTTCGCCACAGATGGATTTGAAAGAGATATTATGACGTTGACAGAACTTCTCCAACCATCCATTTGATCCTTTATAACCATCAACTTCTAGATTCTTCGCAATTTCTTGGGCTTTTTCCTTTATTATTGTACCGGATATTGAAATGTTTTTGGAGCGTGCTTTACAAAACCAGTCGTAGACAATTTGGTCTATGGCAGCACCCTCAGTTTTCGCAAATTTCTTTTTCTCTTTCATGTTCCCGGTCTCGGCGAATCGTTTGTTAAGATCGCTCTTGTTTCTGAAAATATCATTAATTTGAGATTTTCCTACATTTTTCGGCTAATACTCTAACACTAGGTTTGTTTTTTTCCGCTTACTGGATTATTTCATTTTTCTTGAAGACTCAAAAACTTTCTTTTGTTTGAAGACGTATTGATCGCACCAGAATAACACAAAACTAAGATATTCTATTGATGAAGACTACATTTCATAAAAATATGATCTATTTATTATGCAATTCACCGCAATTTACCTACAAGCCAGACAGCATAAGCTAGCCTATTGTTAAACTAGTGCTATTAACAACAGGTAGGGTTCTTCAAAAATTATCTGAACATCTGTCCGTTCAGAGGAGGTAAATATTTTAATGTTTTTCTTAAAAATGTTTTAAATTTTACTGGTTTTTCAAAAATTGTCTGAACATCTGTCCTTTGAGAGGAGGTAAATTTTACTGTTTTTATTAAAAATGTTTTAAATTTTTGTCCGTATAGCCGTTGTTGAGAGTGTTCATAAACATGTTTTCGCAGCCTGTTTTAAGCGCACGAATTACATGCCAACTACCTCCAATGTAGCGACACACTTGCAAGAGTGCTGAATATATATATATATATATATATATATATATATATATATATATATATATATATTTATATATCTTGCTAACTATAGCTCAAATAAATTGTTTTTTAAAAACATGTTTTCGCAGTCTGTCATTTAATTCACGTAATTATAGAAATATAAATATATAGAAGATGTCAAGTTTATTTACCGAACATTTAAATGTATATTATCTCGCAAAATTCTCTGACCTCTAGTCAATAGAAAAGTGATTAAAAAGCTGATCAAGAGAACCCACGAAAGTTACTCAAAGACAGAAGGATAAGCCAAATTAAGCTAAATAAAAGCACATAAAACCCATACTCATTTACCTCTCAGTTGGGAATAAAATAACATAATCTACTTAACCACCATAACTACCAGATTCGGTCTTCCATTATTAGCATATTCGGTGATTATCTTTTTATTAAACATCCAGTAAACAACAGGGGGACCAAATTAGCCACCGCCCAGATTTACCATTGTATATAACCCAGATTGGGAGGGTTGCTACTTTGTTGCCAACCCCTACACTATTCATTACCAAACCGGTAAGCGGCTTTGCACAAATTACCCTGTATAATCTGTTCACGCTTGTTGGTTTGGTCTTTTGTACCTTTGCCACATATTAGCGGTAGGACCATAAGACCCTTATGGCGATTATGGGTTTATTGAGATTGAGAAACATTCTCATTATATCTTCTGGTAGATAATAGATTTGCACTCGATTATATCTAAATTTCTTTTATAGGCCTAGAAAATAGTACAGGGTGATCCAAATAACTCTTTAAATGGAAATATTTTGGTTATTTTTGAAATTAGAAAAAAATGTTGCTAAGTGAAGTTGTTTGATTCGATTTGATTTTTTCATATGATTATATTTTAATGTAAGTGGTATGTAGGAGCAAGGCAAGTACAAATGTTTTTTTTTAATATGATATACCATTTTTTTATGTATCAAGAATTGACGGTTTTCGAAATATGGAAGGTTTTAGAATCACGAAATACTAGGATTTTTCGGATATAATTGCTGACTACTTATTCAGATATCTGGTGCTAGCTGAAGATAAAGTTTTATTTTTTGAATGACATTAATGTTTCAAGTCTGACTTATTGCTTGACCTATTTTTACTTTGTGCTAATATTCTACAAAATATTTACGAAATGAGATAAAACATTTTACATAGTACCTACTTAAATTATGTTTGCTACATTTCGAAATAATATGGTACTAATTCAAACCTATAATCGGTCATAAACAAGAAAACAAATAAAAACTATAACTTCTGGCCTTAATGCATGTTCCCCATTAACCTCGTCACATGTATCGTAAATTCTTTTTTGGTATTCAGTGCATTTATAATTGCTTCTTACCCATTTTCTTTTAAATTTTTTATTTTTCCGACATTTTTTCTCTAAATTTCTTCCATATTATTTCTTTCTCTATAAACTGGATCTTTCAAATATCCTCAAAAGAAGGTATCTATCATATCTCCTCATCCCCACTTGATAATTATTTTCAACCACTATATTATAAGCTGATGCCACGTCTTGTTGCCAAATTATATTTTGATTAATACGTGCTCTTATAATTTGAACATGTTTCCTTTTTTGTTGGTCATTTAATAGTAGAACTGATATAATTTTAAAATCATGGTATCCGATTTGCTTTAAAGTTCTCTGAACTGATACAGAGGAACGATTTCTTTTTAAGTGTATATAAAATATTAACGCGATTGGGCAGCAAGAAAACGTGACCTAAAAGCAGGGGCGTGCGGTGAAATTTTAAGAAAGGGAAGCAATTTTTAGAAACTTACCTATTTGTAATGTAATTCGATTTTTCGATCATTTTTTGCAAATTCGTCAATGACGTCATCATAAAAACGTCGATGCTCCGACATATTTTGAAAAGTTTATTTTTAATGGACTGGCAACAACAGCGATGTATGCGAAAGTCTCTCCTGCCCCGTTGAATTTCTCACGAAATTTTTTATACGTTTAAGTGTTGAAAAATTGCGTTCTACTGACGAACTTGTGACAGGTATTGTCAATACTAATGCACACAATTTCGACACTTCGGTATAGGCATCTTCCAGCTCCTTGTCTTTTAAAAATTCCTTAGCGTTATTTTTTTCGCTAATGTCATCAGTTTCGTAAGTCACTTTTAGTTCAGGTCGCAGATCGCACTCGGTAGAAGAACTGGCCATAATGAAGAAAAAGAGATTTAAACGCATCTTCTGGTAAAGTTTTTCCTTTAAATGCATCAAAATTGCAGAGCTCGAAAAATTTAAAATCATTTAAACCGTTAAATCTATAGTTTATTTGTTGCTGCATTTGATCGATTATTTCATAAAAGAGGCGTCTGTATGATGTTTGAACTCTACATTTAACGTCATCGTTTTCTCTCAAAATAGGTCAAAATCATCTCTTTTTTGACTTAACATGGACTTAAAATCATCTACTTTTTTAGGCAAAAAGCAATATCATTTGTTTTAGTTTGTAATATATTAAAAACATTGTCCGAGAATGGAAATATTTCTGAAAATATGTTCAACAAATAATTAAAATTAAAATCTCGTTTCAAACAGTCCAAAAACCTTCTCGAACTATTTATTGCTTCTGAGTCCCACGTTTCATTATTTTCTACTATATTCTCAAATAGTTCAATCAGTGATTCACGATTTTCAGATACTGTTAACACAAGTCTTCCATTATAGTTCCACCTAGTAGGAGCTAGTTTGGGCAATCGTTTGTGGACAATGGAGTCCAAAGCTTGGGTACGTTTTTGTTGTCTTGGAAAAACAAGCAGCCATGCCACTTAAAGTAACGAAAAATACTTTACACTCTTTAATGTGATTGCTGGACTGGGATAAAACTAAATTTAATTTATGAGCAAAACAATGGACAAACACAGCACTTGGGAAAGTTTCTCGAACTTTAGCTCACAGACCCCCTAATTGTCCTGCCATCACTGCAGCTCCATCATAGCTTTGAGCAACTAATTTTTTTCTCTCCATTAATTTCTTTAGTAACGTTATAAACTACGGTATATAATGCATCTGCTGTACGATTTTCGAACACATTCTTAAAACCTAAAAATCGCTCTTGAATACTTCCGTCTGTTTTAACGTAGCGTATTACTATAGATAATTGGCTAAAATTAGTGATATCAGTTGTTTCGTCCACAACAATAGCAATGAACCGCGCCTCGCCAATCTCCTGCTTAATTCTTTTTAGAATAACGGTTGCAACAGCGGAAATTAAATCATTCTGGATTCGATTCGACGTTCCGCGAAAAACGCTAGACTGCTCTAAATGATTTTTTAAGCAATCATCATATTTAGCCATTAAACTAAGTAAATCTTGAAAATTTCCTCTATTTGAAGAAACCCTTGTTTCGTCATGACCTCTAAATCCCAATTCGTGCTGTCCGAGAAAACAAACAACATCGATAAGTCTTCTTAATATTTGCCTATTTTCATCGACTAGTTCATTGTGTTGGCGGTGACTAATTTCCAACTATTTATTAAGAGCGTGTTCAATTCTGGTTTTGCCGAAGTGTGTCTTTTTACAGCTTTATGGAAATTGTTTAAATCGGAAAAACCAGAGAATTCCAGAGACCTTTTTCGTTTTCAAAAAGTAAACATGGCCAACCAAATAATTTACTTATAATTTCACACCCTGTTAGCCATTTAAATTGTTCGTATTGTTTTTCCGGATAAAAATATCTAATACAGTTTTTCATTTTTGTGATTAAATTTTTCATAGGCAGTTTTGCCCTTCCTTTGAAAATTATTTGAAGCTTATCAGCGAAGTTTAATGTTGAAAATCCCTTTATTATTAATACACACACCACACATTCATACACACTCTTCTTACTAAATTCTCCAACATTTTCAACATTATTACCGACAGCCGAAGTTGACGGTATTTAGATATCCACGTCCGTATTATTGTCTTCCATATCGCACCATGCACGACGCGACCTATGTACCACACAACTCACGGATAGCCGTTCAAACAAAGAACCTACTCCAACGGTAAAGCCACGTCCCCACTTAAAGCACTCGACTGAAATGCAAAAATTGCAAACAGCCGGTGGAAAATTCAATAACCTCTGGCTCGATTCACAGGAAATCAAGCATACAAGACTTGGCTGCAGAGAAGCTAGCGACCCGCATAGGTTCTATTCCATTTTCTATTGTCGCTCGATTGGAGTCAAGGCCGCATTTATTATGGGCTTGATAATTAAGATAATATTTTAGCATTTTTAATATAAACTAAATTAATTGTTTCCTATTTGAAAAATTACATTTCAGAAGATGTTTTGTAATTTTTTTTAGGGAATGACTGCTTCCGCTGCTCCATGGACTGCACGCCCCTGCCTAAAAGTGTCCTTAAAAGTCCGGGCTGACCTTTTCATGAAAATAAACTAATATATTAATGTCCCATCTTTCATTTCTTTGTTTCGCCCTTTTCTTATTTCTTAGAGACGCTGTTTCTTGCAATAACTTTTTCGTATGAATTATAGTTGATACAGATGGTATTCTCTAACCATTCCGAACATTTTACCTATACTGTTGTCGTGTTCTTGTGGTATTATTATTATTCTTGAAATAAAGCAATCTCTCATTTTTAAGTATTAGCACAAAATAAAAATGAGTCAAGCAATTAATCCCTAAATAAAGCATCGGTCATTTTGTTTATAATATAGAGTAGTTGGCTCCCTCTAGCGAATGTAGTGTTCATGTATTCAAACAAGTATACGTAAAAGGGAATTATTGTAATCGTAAAAAAATCACCCTCCCAGATTTTTCAGATCTTCACGTTTCAGGGACTCTTGATGTTGAAAAACATGTTTTTTCAATTCCGTCGGTGTGTCTGTCTGTCGGTCTGTCTGCTCGCGGCATAGCTAAAACTACTTACCCGAATTACTTTAAATTTTGGTTAAAAATTAAGGCACACGTGGGGATGACATGGCAACATTTTGGTAAAAATCCAATATGGCGAAACAAAATGGGGGCTTAATAAAACATCTAAAAAACTGCTAGAATGATTTCAAATTTTGTGCAAGGTTTAATGGTGACATAGGGGTGAACTGGTAAAACTGTGGTCCGAATTCAAGATGACAAAACAAAATGCTAAAAAATATGTTTTCTCAATTCCGTTGTTGGGTCTGTCTGTCTGCTAGTTCGCGGCGCACATTGGAACGGCTATATGGGATCTGTTAAACATCCCAATTAACAGCAAATTTATCTTCAAAAATCAAATTAAAGAGAAGTGTTGATATTATGTTCACTAAGATGTATTAAATATTATAAAATTTACATATAATAACTTAGGCAAAGCATATTACACAGATTGAATTAAATGTTAAAAGCTAATCAAGTTAAAATGTGAATCAACCAAAAACAGTACATGAACAACCTCTTCTGGGATTATTTTTAGCCATAATACCATTTGTGATAAGCGCATTTTGCATTTTGCTAGTAGTTTAATTATGTTATATAATCATTTAAGAATATATACAGGGTGAAATAATAGTGCAAACGGGTCATATTTCTTATTATATTCGTTCTAGTAAATCTTGAACCCTCAAATTTAAAGCACATCTAGTAAAGTTAAGAGTCTTATGAAACAAGTACGTGATTTTACAAATATACAAGGTGTCCTAGATTCAATATCCTTGTAAATAAAAGAGTTCTAAAAAAAACTTTGAATGGGTTTGGAATGTTTGTATAGCTACAAAAATGTATGGAAGGTGGGGAATCATCTTAAAAAAAATATAGTGCTTCAAAAATGTGTACAAACTAAACAAGTGATTTTTTTCTATAAAAGAGCAAGTTCATTATAAATTTTACCAATTTTGTAAAATGTTTAGTTTCTATATCCTTGTCTGAAGAATATTTGGCCATGACAAATAAATATACCATAATAAAAATTTAATCTAAATTTTCCAATGGGGATGATAAAATTGTGATGATAGAAATATATAAATTTTCACTTATATAAACAGAGCTTAAAGTATTTCTGGAAAATTTTTTTGAGGACACGAATGTTTTGAATCTTTCTTAAAAAATGTATAGGAATAATAATAAGAATAAATTAATATAATAATGTGGTAGTAAGTAAGAAAATTTTACACCAGAATTTTAAATAAAATTGTGAGTCAAACCTGACATTTTAAATTAATTTCACTGGTTGACATTGACAGGTGACTCGACAAAAAATTTATACTTATTACAAGATTTTTTTCTGGTTGCCATGTCATAGTGAAAAGGAATCTTATACGTTCAAAAGAGAGGATGGGAAATTATTAAAGAAAGATAATATTCAGTTCAGATGTCTGTTAAAAATTGACGGTGCACAATATTTTACGGAACAGATAAACAAGATAAAATACAAAACTAACAAATAACTTTCTATATTAACAAACGGGTAGAAAAATAGTATATGTCATAAAAAGAACAACGGTTGAAATGTATTGGTTGATATGTAACAAATTTTTCCATGGCTTGCTTAACAAAACTGAGCAATGTCGTTGATAAAAGGTACCTTCTTACCATGCATACCTTTTGAAAATATTGTGTTGTATTATTGGTGGCACATGACGGCAGGAAAACTATTAACTGAAATATTTATTAGACCATAAAGATACTACTGACATACAAAACAGTGAAAATATCAGCGGAAGTTTTTATGTAGAGTTAGGGAAAAAAACTAAAGCAATTTTTCACAAGTCTTGTCTCTGTTTCATTCAACTGACTAAAACAAACTTAGCTTTTCCTCAAGTGTCTAGAAAACATTGTTGCAGGTGAGAACTTTGCCGGTGAAAAATATGGAATTATTATATATAAAAAAACAAAGTAGATACTCACCTTGCTTTTTTGAGACACCCTGTATATATATTATATATATTATATATTATATATATTATATATTATATATATTATATATTATATATATTATATATTATATATTATATATATTATATATTAAAGGGAGTTTTTAGTTTAGTTTTTTTTTTTAAATGCCTACAAAGGTTTTTTGGAAAAATGCTTAAACTCCTGTATTTTATTTGATTGCTTTACATATTTTAAAATATCTTAAAAATTTACAGAGGGTGTTTCAAAAAATCGAGACACTGATTAATCACGATTCTGGTCAAACCGCTTGATGTAAGAAGCTGTATTTTGGCATACAGGTTGATTGTAGGATGTGAAAGTTCAATAAGAAAAGATTTTTCAAATATCATATTTCAAGGGGATGAAACCGACCCTTAAATGTTACAATATTTTTTATTTAAAAAAACGATTTTCAAAAAAACGCTTGAACAGGAATATTATATTTTATTTTTTTAAATATTTTTTAAAAATGTATACAGGGTGTTTCAAAAAATCGTAAATAATCTCTCAAGCCCATGTTAACAAAAACTTAAATAAAATGCAACAAAAATCGTAATTTATAAAGAGGTATTTATATAAAACGATTTAAGTACCTCTTTATATCCCTTTCGTAATCGCCATACGCGGACGAAGTCGCGGGTACTCGCTAGTATTATTTTATAGAAATACATCCAAAAAATAATTGGAGAGAATATATAAAGACTTATCTAACGTACCGAAAATTGATTTATTTTAATTCTAAATTAAATTGTGTAAGTTCTAAAAAAAGTTGTAGATATTTGTATTTAAAAGGTATTAACCGTCGAAATTAACAAATTAATATGTTCTTTGAGGCAATTTTTGATCTTTTATTTTGCATATTTCCCCACTGCAACTAATTTTATATTGAAGTTTCATTCCCTATGAACAAAATGAGGAGCGCTGTTTAAACAATGCGTCCCGAAATAAACAAATAGACAAAACTCGTTAACAAATATAGTAACAGGCTCAATATTTTGCAAACATATATAGCACCATGTAAGCTATATTTTTACGAAGCTGCAGATCTTCAAAAAATTGTCAAGTCATTGACATTTACAAAAAAAAACGCTTTGTCACCAGACACATCATTTTTTTCAAGGGTTTAAGCATTTTCCCTTGGAAAGGCAAACTAAATAAGCAATATAATATAATGTTCATATTATTTAAACAATAACGATGGTTTAAGTTGTTTTTTCAAAAAAAAGAAAAATATAAAGTTTTAAATAACTTTTTGTGGTATATTTACTATACGTAAACTTCGACTTTTTCGAGAAAATTACTCTTGAAAATTGTTTGTTTTTATCTTATGAAACCAGGGCGATCAAATCTCAAGAACTTCTCACTGACCGCGGCGTCACTTGCGACTATTAATTATATTTTGATTGTTTTATTATAGCTACATTTTTTCGATATTTTCAATAATGTCATCAATTGAAGCAAATCACCGCAAGTGGCACCACAGTCGGTGAGAAGTACTTGAGATTTAAACGCTTCTTTGAAACCCTGTAATTGTCAAACGAGTTAATTTGACATTATCACTTAATTTTTTCAATTAATGTAATTATGTCTTATTCTGAGTTAGCTTGAGAACACCCGATATTATCTTCTTTCCCAAACCATAAACTTAAACCAATAAACGCTAATTGCGATTTGACCATCTCATCATAGTCCGCATCCACGATCGTACCAGCAACAACACGATTCCAATTATTTGTTTTGTTTCATTAAAAGCAGTACCCGAATCACGTCGTAGGAGTGAGCGCTCAATCTCGGCGAGCCGAACGTATTCGAGCTTAGCCGAGGCGATGGTACCGCGGGTATCGAGGGGTGGCAAGGGCCAAATTCCAGCCGGTCGGTTCGAGGTTACTTTTTGGTCGGTTCCTTGGTCAAATGACTCTATTAAGAGATTATTGGCGCGGTTGTCAGATTGAATCGTAAGTATCAGTTGCTTATTTAATGTTTGCACAACCGTCAATTAATAACTTTTTATACATTTTAGTCATTTTACATTCATAATAATATTATTACGAATATCCCTGAGACTCAAACACTGCCTGTGATGTTTCATGGTCATCTCCTAAAAAAAGAGCCCTTATATTATTTTTTAAAAAGCTTTTATTTAACGTCACTTGTATGTTAGTTAGTTTAAATCTTGCAAGTAACTTTTAAAGCAGTTCCCGTTATCGAAATTAACTGAGATTTGGTGAACCCGATGACAATACAATCGTGAATGTCTTATACAGGGTGAGTAAGAAATAATGATAAAAAGTACAAAACAATTCCCGTCATCCGAATTGACTAAGATTTGGTATACTTACATAAACCCGATGACAATACAATATTATGGTATTCAATCGTGAATGTATTATACAGGATGTGTTAAAAATAATGCTAAAAGTACAAGATAAAATAAATGTAAAAAAATATTTTTTAAAACAAGCTCTTTTTGTATAAGCTATTGAACTCATATAAATAAGGAACTATTGATAATTTAAATGTTTTCTTAAAAGCTTGAGGCATGAGACGTCATCACAATGGTTTATAAATAAAAGCTTTTTATATTTTCTTACATTAATTTTATTTTCAGTATAAGTTGGTTTTATTATCGGTATATTTTGACGATGGAATGTTCTGTGGCTCACAAGTTTTAGTTTTGTGAATCAAATTGTAGAGGACGTTTCTCTGGTCGTCCCATATCCGTTAACACGTTTTTTGTAATAATAATATTAAAAAAACAACGCTGTAAGGTCGATATAGGCAGATAGTTTTATAATTAAATTTAAATTATCTCTTCAAACTAAAGCATTGAGGTGTGTAATAGACATACAACCCTATTTGCTAAAAGGTATTTTCTTTGCTATCTCGTTATGTAATTTTATGTATACAGTGTGACCATGAAAATGTGCATCTTCAAAATCTAGTATTTTACTTGACATTTTCGAAAAATAAACATTCGATAAGAATAAAACGTTATTAAACGACTACCCTCATTATAATTTTTAACCGACTTGGAGCAGGGTTATCAGTTTGACCATATGTATTTTTTGTTTTTTACATCTATTACTCTGCGATGGTTTGTCCAATTTGGATAACATTTTCAGAGGACATTCAGGATATTGACAGAGTGGCCCCACAGCAAGCATATTAAAAAAAAGTTTAAAATGGCGGAGTGGCGCCAATTTGTTTTTTACGACAAAATATACAGCAAGTTTTTTAATATTTTAGGTACTCTCGCGTCTCGATTCCACGCGATATTCAGCATATTGCCGGAGTAGTCCCATAGAAAGAGTATTAAAAAATATGTTAAAAGTGGCGGAATGGCGCGAATTTGTTTTTTGCGACAAGATACATAGCAAGTTTTTTAATATTTTAGAATACACGTCTCGATTCTATGCGATATTCAGGATATTGCCGCAGTGGTCCCATAGTAAGGGTATTTAAAAAATGTTAAAAATGGCGAAATGGCGCCAATTTATTTTTTACGACGAGATATATAGCAAGTTTTTTAATATTTTAGTTACTCTCGCGTCTCGATTCTAGGCGTTCACCATTATATCAAGAAAAAATATTATGCAGTGGACCATTTGTTAAACCTGATTTTTACGATAATACTCGTATAGGTAAAACTAAAAAGGATGAAATAAAAAAAAGAAGCCAACTTCAAAAAAATGTACTACAAGGTGAAAAATAATATTTATATAATATAATATATATAAATTTTACTAAGTCGGCGGTTAACGTATTCTTAATTGTTTGATCACATAAATATAATCATGTATTCAGTCAATTCGGTGTTTTGATCTCTAATACTACGCGTATAAGGCCTTAATGTCTTTATTGTTTGGCGGAGACTTCACGGAGTAAAACTTTCAAGGTGGAATAAAGTATTATTTTTCACTTTTTAGTGCGTGTTTTTGAAGTCGGTTTAATTTTTTATAAAAAAATGTATTGACTGATTATTTTATAGCCGAAATAGAATGGCTTGTACCGTGTGACGCAAATAAGTAGCTCACTATTATACTATACGAAATGGTGATAGGTTAAATAGGATTTATGTTTGCATTTTTAGAGCATTGACAGCATTGCCATATGTTCTTTTACTTATTTTGATTTATTATAATATTCCGAGTTGATTTTTTTTTGCTAAATCATAGCACTTTAGGATATAGAAAATAATAACAATGCCATGCAGTTATGCATGTCAAAAAGAAATAGAAACGCTGGTATAACAAAAATTAAGTCCTGTTTAACCAACCAAAATTTCTTTCTAATGGCTTGGTTAAGCAATAGTGGAGTACGAAACAAAAGAAATATCTTCTTTCAGATATGTTATATTGTAAATTATTAGTCTCAGTGATGTAATACACGCTCTCACTGACTACTGATGTGATAATTTAACTATTTCTTGTTTGAGTTTGGATCTAGATTTTCCAGACTCAGGAGAGTCGTCTTGGCATTAGAAAGTCCCGGCTGGTCAGTGGATGGTGGTTCCTTAACTGAAAGAGACATTTTTGTAGTGACAATGTAAATAAGTACCAATGATGCGAAATATTGTAGGAATTAGTATCTTCTGTCGTCTCATCCACTTCAGACTATAGTATTGCAAATGGAAGGTTATCCTGATCGCCTTCATCTTCCAAGTCAAATATTTCATCGATGTTTAAACATGTCTCTTTGCACTAAAGACAAAGCTTTGTGTAAGAGAGATCTGCCCGTCTGCATCCACATTACCAATATTAAATTAAATATTTACTACTCACATTTTTCACTATAACAATGTCTGTTCCAGGTGGTTCCTTCCACCCTATTCCACCTCTATAAATGTAACCCAATAACCCGAGCCTTCCCAAATTTGATGTACTATAAGAAAAATAATATTTGTTATTATAAATAAAATTGTGTATCAAACTATTTTATTTCACTGCTACTCCCCTACGAATAAGGGAATAAACTAGTTAAATTAAACTTAGCAGGAGGGATAGCGAGATTGAAGCATAGCCGCCATTTTGCCTATCGATCCAAAAAGTCACTCTTTCTCAGCGCGCCCTAGTGCCAGAACCCTTTATCGGAAAATTAACTCTTAATTAGTTACTTCTGTAGGAAATCTTGTCAACTTTAATTTTATATAGAAATATCTTTTCTATACAACGCATAATGTTTATATATAAGCGGAAAAATAAAAAAAATGCGAAAATTTTAAGGTGTTTTACGATTTTCTCTATGAAGCCGCCATTTTTCGGGATGAGAAAAACTTCCGAAATTTTGGAACTCACTTTTAAGAGCACCATTTCACCTCATTAAACAAAATGAAGCGACGAGCAAAGATTGTTTTTAAAAGCTTTTGTTTAACCTTGGATCAAATCTTGCACAAAGTTAAAAATAATTAAACTTACATAAACCCAAAACTTTTAAAAATTAGAATATTTTCTTAAAAACTTAAGGTGTGGGACGTTTCTTGAAATAAAGCCCCCAAGCTATTAAGAAAATATTCAAAGTTCTGTGTTTATGTAAGTTTAATTATTTTTTACTTTTCAGTTTAATCGTTTAGGAGAGCGGGGGCATTTATGGTAAAAAATCGAAGCATGAAACTAATGATATTGGGATCATGTGGTTTGGTATAAATAATCAAGAAACGTGTTATAGAGTATGTTATATAGCACTTGAGGTAATCCCAGTTTAAAAAAAAAATAACTCAAGATAATTTATCAAAAATATACTGCAAATTCAGCATTACCCGAACATTGCGAGTAATACGATATAGCTGTTGAGTAATACCAAACAGATATAAAATGTAGCAAAATATAAATTTAATATTGATGGAAATTGCAAATGTAGTTTTTTTTGGTGTCTCTACGCCACTGCAAAGTTTGTGAACCCAACCTCTACAAGCAACACAACGATACAAAATTTCATCTTTACCCATCTCTCGACACACAAGACACTGTTCTCCTGTTCTCCTTTATTTTGCTCGGTTTTCATACCTCCTAAATCCATATCATCCAATTCGTCATCACCACATAGGTTTTTCTCGACAAAATCATGTTTGTCTGCACTGGAGGAATCAAATATTTACCTGATGACCATTTTTTTTGTAGATTTATCATTTTTGAGCACTCTTTTACCTTTTTTTCATTCATATTTCTTATCTTTCTTTTCAGTTTTTCTTCCAATAGCGATTTCAAGGAAGTAGACGTGAGACTCTCTGATTTTTGTTTTAGGCGTCAACGTTGTTGTTTTGGGTTATTAACAGCGCTTCTGGGGAGGATGATGATGATTGAAGTTGAGATGATGAAAATTTTTTTCAAGAACCAAAAAAAAAAGTCATTACTTTATACTATTTCTTTTATTTCCTTTAAAAAAAAGTAAAAAAAAAACCAAACCCCCCTTATATACTCCACTGGGTTATTGGAAGCCTTTTTTGCAAAGGTATAATGGCAACAAATGAACCACAATCGGGGCGTTCCAGACTAACATCAGGATCTTTTAAACAATCTGGCCTTGGTTCAAAGCAACTAGAAACCGTTTCTGATAGTTTATGATCACCGGATCTAACGATTTCCATTGTAGGTTCTTGTGTGATTGATTCAGGTGGATTCAAGGAAACATAAAAATCCTCCTTAAGGAAGACCTGGAGTTTATAGAATCCAGCGTTTTCGAAACCTTTTATGCAATAGAAACTGCAATATAGGCTTTGGTAAATATCAGCGTTCACATCAGTCATCAAAAATACGTTCATATATATGGCTATGATTTTAAAAATAAGTCACATTCTTTATCGTAAGCTTTTTTAAGTGGTGAATAAAAAGTCAAATCTAGTAGCTGAAGACGTTGATTACGCTGGGACGTACGTCGAGGTATTGACAATATCGTCCTTACAAAAATCGTAGATTAGAAAAAATATGTGACTTGCGTGGGTGTCTAGAATCAGAAGAACAGGATTGGCTTTTGTAGCGTTATTCGTATTGGAGAAATGTTGCAACCAAATAAGAACTACATCTTCCGTCATCCAACCGCTCTTACTAAATGTGTAAATAGAGCCCGTCCACTCCAAAGAAGGTGTCATCCTAATTCTAGGATAAATAAATAAAGGTGGGGTAAATGAACCACTTGTGCTCATTCAGCAACACACCGTGATATGTTTTCCTCCTTCCCCACTAGTTATTGTTCCGATTTGCTTTTGCCTTTTTTTTTGGCAATGTTTCGACGCAGTCTGTTAACGATAGTTATTCCAGTTTCACCGACATTGGAAATTCTAGTTGAAGAAAATTTATATTTATCAATCAAATCCTGCAGATTCTTAAAAAAATCTGTCGATTTCTTCCTCGTCGAAAGCTTGAATTCTATTAATACTAGTCGCTTCTACCTTTCTAAAGCTGAATTCGGGATATGTAATGATAACATTTTGATGAAAATCCAATACAAGGGAACAAAGTGGCATTTTAATAAATTGTTAAAAAAATTATAACGAAAGAACTACTTATCCAATTTATCTCAAATTTTGCACAAATATTAAATGCAGAAATGAACTGTGTATGAATCAAAGTTGACAAAACCAAATGTCGCTCTAAAAAAAATGTTTAAAAAATCAGTCTGAAAAACTTCTTATTCGATTAATATAAAATTTTCCGCAGAAATTAAATGTTATATAGAGATAAATTGGTAATGTTTTGATAAGGAAAGCAGAACAAAATGACGTTTAAATTTTAAATGAAATGTTTAAAAAATCAGCTAAAAAAACTTTCTTTTATTCAAATTCAGCACAAAAATTAGATATGTTATAGGGATAAACTACTAAAATTTTTGTGCAAATTCAACAAAATAAAATGGCGACTTAATAAAAAGTTTAAAAAATCTGTGCAAAAAACTACTTATTCCGATGATTTTTAATTTTGCCCAAAATGAAATGTAAGTAAAAAATGTGTGAAATATTTGTAAGAATCAAGAAATGCTGCCTATTAGGGTTAAAAAAACAATATCAAAAGCGACTAAATTTCCTTTATCTGGAACCTTTATCGAGTTATTAATCCTTCCTGTTATTAAAAATGTATTAGAAATATTAAAGTATCATTCTATTTGGTTTCGCATATAGAAATTTAGTAGTTACATATAAAATGTATGGTTATATCTTTCACTATAAAGTGCATATAAGCAAAACTGGACAGTCTGTTGCTACTAAACTTAAGGAACAAGAAAGCTGTATAAGTAAAAAACAAATTGTTCAGAACATTCATAATATAATCTTTCATACTCTGTTCTTGACCGCGTGGGCAAAAGTAAATCTATTGCTACTGTTGTAGATTATTTTACATTGGATGTAAAATTTTTATGCATGTTTGAACAAACAAAACAAATAAGTAAAGGTAGGTTCATGTAACATGACTTTTCTTTATCTTCCTCCTTTTTCATAAGTAATAAGGAAAAGTTAACCCTTAAGTTCTAAATGCGTTCACTCACTTTTGTTTTAGTGCTTAACTTTATGATTTGGTTACATTTTATTTTTTTACTAATATACTAAAATTTGACGAAGATGAAGAAGTTACAACTTCACTCAACTTTTACTTCCCTCATAAAGTATTGTAACCGTGAAAAAATTACACTCCGAGATTTTTTCAGATCTTTACGTTTGAGGGTCCCTACATGACGAAAAATATGTTTTCTCGATTCCGTCAGTCTGTCTGTCTGTCTAACGGTCTGCCTGTTCGCGGCATAGCTAAAAAACTACTTACCCGATTTTCTTCTGATTTGTGTCAAAAATTAAGGGCCATATGGGGATGATCTGTTAACATTTTGGTAAAAATTCAGAATGGCAAAACAAAATGGTGGCCTAATGAAATATTAAAAAAATTATTACTTAGAAAGTGCTTATCCAATTTATCTCAAAAAATGCTGTCACGTGTCATTAAAACTAAAAAGAATTTAAACGGGAAAACGATCACCCATATGGAAGAACTAAGTAAGTAAAGTTACGGATAAAGAAAAATGCATGTTACACGAACTCACCTTTTATCATATCATCTTTACAAGTATTACAACCATATTAACGAACATCTTTAACCCAACATCTCAAATCCCAAAAATCATGATTGTCCATATTTGGTCTAGTTTGTTAAAAATTAAGTAAAAAGAGCTTTTATCACGTTTTTAAGCAAGAACCCTGTACATGTATATTTTAATTCAGTGGAAATAACTTAATATAAGCGATTGAAAATGCAAAATTCGTCCATGTTGGTCCTGTGGCTGGGCAATTTGCCCAAATTACAGTGGTCTCGAGATAATGAAGGGGCATCGCGGCCGGACAAACATCTGGTTAGGCATGAAACAGACATCAAGAGCGAAGATGGGTTTGTTGATCCGCCGTTGAGTCTGATCTAATGTTGTTTGGAGAGATATCGATATTTCAAATATCGATTTTAGAAATTATTTAATTTAAAGCTTTGTAATGCAATTATCACATATCTTCTCTACTATTCACTAACAACAGGTTCTTTACAATAACGGTCAATTTATTAAAGCCTAGTATTCATGGTAGACTATGCTAAAAAATAAAAAACGCTGAACAAATTATTACCCATCCACAATATGAATTTCTTTTTAACCTCTTTTAACAATTTAAAAAAAACTTTTGTTTTTTTTTTGCTAGATTCTAATCCCAAATAATACTCCACTCTAACATGATATATATATGATATATATATATATATATATATATATATATATATATATATATATATATATATATATATATATATATATATATATATATATATATATGCAACAACAACAATAGAGTAGCTACAATTTAAAAAAAGACATAAAAACAAGAAGATTGTTAACAAAAATCAATTAGAAACTAAAAACATAAACATTTTCTAGAGAGGTGGATCAACGGAGGGGGTCCTACTAATTCGTCCGCCTGCTCTCCCGATTTTACTTCACTCGACTGCTTTTTAGTATCGATATTATTAAGTGGTATTAAGTACTAGTATCGATACCTTATTTTTTAATGTAATATTATTATCCGTATCGATACTTTGGTGATATCGGTATTTATATGGAGTTGAATATCAATCAGTCAAATCTTCGGAATATCGATATTACCACGGACCATCACTAGCGTTACTTATCCATTCGGCCTCGCTCATCTTAATGTGTTAATTTTGAACGGAGACATGCTCGGACTCTATCGGTTTTGGGCGACTCGAATGGATTTGGGTTTGGCCGTAGAAAGATTGGATTTTTGGTTTTATAGGGTGTTATTTTTGTTTCTTTTACTAATGAGTGACAATAAAAACGAAAAAAATTCAAGAGAGGACATTATTGTTTAATAGTCTATTGTGGAATCCTTTTAATACTCTTCATTTATTTACTGTCGTATATCTTCCTATTCAGCATCCTAAACATTTTCATTCAGGCAGTAAATTATTATACGTCAATTAAATGTTAGTACCTCCTTTCATTATTATCCTTAAATAGTACATACTCGATTTTTGCTAATAAGGTAAGCTGTTAACGTACAATTGATATGATCGAAATCGATTTAATGACGGCGATAAATAAATATGACAAAAGACACATCAAGCAAGGTCTTAAAAGAGATTTTTTTTTGTCAGTTTTTAATTAACTTCAGTTTGTCTGCCTGTGCAGTACAAATCTTGTAAATCGGTTTTGAGCTAGTTGTACTTACCCAATCTGCATGAAACTTTGGACATATATATATATTTCCGATAGAAATACAATATTCTGACTTCTAAAAAAAAAGTATAACCATAATTAACATGAAAAATTCCATAATAAAATGACATGTTTAAATTCGGTGCTGGTTGTGCCATTTAGGAGAAAAAGTCGCTGGTTGACACACACAAAAACACTGCCTTGAACTGCAGTGTTGTACATTTATTAAACAATGAAAACCGGCATAAACACAGTCCACTATTAACGTATAACTTTTGCGAGTTTATAATTTAAAGATTGAAGAAACGCCGCCCTAATATCAAATTTCAGCGAAGGTCGAATTTCGTAAATATACTACTCACCCGGGACAGTTGGTAGAAGCCTCTTTAGCGTTATAGATACAGTGATCACGATGGACTTTCTTAAACGCGTATTCGATACAGCGCGGTTCAGTTTTTTTAATAAACGACAATCTACGAGGTTTGACAAACCAGGCACATTTTTATTTTCTCTACTTCCGCACATTTTCGTCTCACGTGAAATCACATTTCAGTGTTGTTGAGGTTGACGGAATAGGGTATTTATTTTCAAAATGGTCGAGATTTTGATTGAGCAAGTCAGGTTACATAAAGTCTTATTTAATTATCGCCTTCCTGAATATCGGGATCAAAATATTCCGTAAGGTGCATGGAAGGAAAAATACTGTTTTTATTTTAGAGGTTATATCAATATGTTTTTATAATTCAAGCATAGGTAGGTATTTATAAACATTAGTTTTATTAAAGATCCATTATAGCTTACGCAATAGATAACTCATTTAAATGAGACGCCTTGAATCGGTCCGGTGACATCAATGCTCGCCGAAACTATATTATTTCGTGCGGTAACCTTCGACTCGCGATCGGGAACGAGACGCGGCGTTTCCAATCACTAAATATTAGAAGAGATCTTTTAGTTAAAAGAGGAATATTGAATTTGGCTGTTAATCTTTGGAGTTGAAATTTGATTGAAAATTGATTAATTTCTCGAATGGATGTAGGCTTTTCAAAGCTTTTAAAATCTTCTTTTAATTATACAGTTTTGCTTAGTGAATGTAGGAATGTCGAAGAACATGTTTGGATTAAATCGCAGCATGGTAATATCACAATAATTAATGGCAATGTGTACCGGCCACCAAATGCAAACCTTAATGAATGTCTTACCTATTTCGAAGATACGCTAATCGAACTTTGCACTCAGTGTGATAAGATTCTGTGCCTCGGAGACTTTAATATGAATATGCTTGATCCTGGTAGTCCCCATGTAATACAATTTGAAAATATTTTAAGCACTTTCAAACTCAGTTAGCTAATCTCTGAACTAACTAGAATTTCACGTAGCTGCTCCAGCTTGATTGATTTAATATTTTACAATTCGGAAGATGTGCAGGATGTGGGTGTCAGGGACGCGAGTCTCTCAGACCATCTGCTAGTATACATCGTTCTAGACTTACGTTCACCAGTGCTAAATAATAGCATCTTTAAGTGCAGGGTTTTGCGACAAATTAATATGACTTATTTTCAGGCTGACTTGGAGGCCGTCCCTTGGAATAATATTTATAGCATTGATAATATCGATGAAAAAATTTCGTTTCTCACTGATACTATTCTAGAGCTGTTTGATAGACATGCCCCAATAAGAACTGCTAACCGTTCGAATATTTCTTACTGTTCCTGGATGACTGACAACATAAGACTTTTAAAAAACCTTTAAATCGATTCAGACGTACCAGACTTACCGAACATTGGAACTATTATAAACAGCTCCGAAATTTAGCGATTAATTCTGTAAGAACTTAAAAATATTTATTTAAACAATAAATTTCACAATTGCAACATCAAAGATAAATGGGCAGAATTAAAAAAATTAAATATTCTAAACAAATCTCACAAGAACATTCCTGTACAACTTCAAAACATAAATCAAATAAACATATTTTTTTACAGAATTAACAAAAAATCGTACTGGCCCCAACCAAGATTTAATCGATTTTTATAATAATAATCTCCTATCAAACATGCCATTTAATTTTAATACCATTTCAGAAGAACTGTTAGCTAACATTGTTCTAATTTCTTTGTGCTGTTCTATTATTATTCCATACATAACACACATTGTCAACTGTTGTATTTTGCAACAATATTTTCCAAAAAATTGGAAGTTAGCACATGCAATTTCACTAGCTAAAGTCAAAAATCCTGCGGACTTTAGTCAACTAAGGTCGATTTCCTTGTTACCTACCCTCTCCAAAATTCTGGAAAAAGTAATGGAATCTCAAATTTCTTCATATGTATCCAGTAATAATACCATCCCTTGTAAACAATATGGGTTTAAAACCTGGGTTTAAAACCGGGTACAGTTGCGCCACTGCTTTATCTGATATTGTAGATAATATTGTCAGAGCACAAGATTATAACAAAAGCTTTCGACATGATTTATCATAATATATTGCGTTGTATGCTAAAAAATATTGGCTTTGGCCAGTGGCGGTGCTAATGTTGGCGTCTTCACTCTCGGACAGAAGCCAGAGGGAAATTCTGAATGGCAAAGAATCCAATTTACTCAATATCACAGCGGGTGTCCCCCAAGGCAGCGTTCTTGGCCCTCTTCTATACAGTATTTACACATTTAATTTCATGAAATCACTTCGCCACTGCAAGTACCACCTCTATGCAGACGATACTCTAATTTACCTATCTTTTAACCCCAATCAAGCCGAAATACCAAAAAATGAAATCAACCGTGACTTACACTATCTTTTGAATAAATCGAATGAATATCGTCTTAAGATTAACCCTAGTAAATCTGCAGTATTATTATTTTGTAACGAGACTGAGAGCTTACGTCTTGAATCCACCATTAAAATCGAAATCGGCACCAACCCACTTGCTTTTAAAAACTCGTCCAAAAGTGTCGGGCTTATCATAGACAATAAACTAAAATATAATGATCACGTAACTGCATGCCTTCAAAAAGCATTCTCAGTATTAAAACCTTTGTACTCTCATCGACATGTACTTAATCAAAAAACCAAGGCCTTGAGGTTCGACACCCTTATTTTGCCACAATTTAATTTCGCACACGTCTATGGCCCTTTTCTTGATTTACAGGCTAAAAATCGGGTTCAAAAGGTACAAAATACGTTTTATTTATGGCATTAGACGAAGACAGAGGGTTTCATGTAAGCTGCCCGAGTTGTGCTGGCTTAACATGCAACACCGTCGTATCTTGCACTCTGCCTGCTTTTTTTACAAGATTTTAAAATTTTACCGCCCTCCATATCTCCTCGATAATACCGTACGGATGTGCATAATTTAAATTTACGCCGACAGTATCTGCTATCAGTACCCTCACATAACAAAGAACAGTTTAAAAAAAAGTTATTCTTATCAAATTGCTAACTTAATCAACAATTATAAAATCACATGTACGACATTGTCAGTTGCTTCCTTTAAAAAATCAGTGAAAAATAAATCACCCTGCACTTCTATTTTTTTTAGAAAAACTTCAAACTAACTTCCTTTGCGAAAGTTAATAATAACTTTTTTTTATAATTATTTAATATAGTTCAACAGCCCCGTCGTTTGTGAAGGAAGATGATAAGTGGACTTTTATTCCTATCGTTAGATGTCTACGTTTAATTTTCTTAATTTGTAATTTTTTTGAATAATAAACGTGTTTGTTATTATTATTATTATTAAATCATTAATTTAAATTTTAATCAAGCTAGACAAAGAAAAGGAATCAACTAATCAGTATGAAACAGACATCAGCAACGAAGACGATATTCCCCTTGCAGAAATTCTGGAAGCGGCAAAGGCACCCTTAAGCATTAAATTGCAATAGGCATTACAAAAAAGTTTAACATAAAAAAACACGGTTGGCTGACATTATTAGGCAACATATTGATCTATTCGCAAATGGTGGCAGTCGCGGTCGTGATTCTCAAAAAGCCATCGAATTTTTAAAAATTATTTAGCCCACAATAGTGGAAAGCGAAAGTGAAACATGTTTTTCTTCCGA